>JAQHUG010000557.1:96991-112186 GCA_028555095.1 Dicrostonyx torquatus | reverse complement strand
AGATGATGTGTGGTATTAAATATAAACAAGAAGACCCATCTTGGAATATAAAGAACCAAAGAAAGAACATGCCCCACACAGGGAGTGCAAATTTAACCTCCTTGAGCACAAGGAGAAAGTCAGTACAGTTGACCTGTGCAGAATATGAGGGGAAAATGAGAGAAGTACCTGCTTAGAAAACAAAATCATTTTAAAATAAGGCTTGCCTGCCAGACTGTCCTGGAATATTCAGATTTTGCAAACATATCCATGTCATAATGTTTAAAGATATGTATCAAATTATATACAATAACAAGTCTTGTTATCATTTGTGACTAATGTATGTGAAATGTATATAAAAACCACGTTGTACATAACAAATATACATAAATGAATACATAACTATGTATGTAGAAGATCAGTGCAGTTGGTTGTGGTTAAGGAAGCGAGAAACCTAGAGCACTGGGGTGAGAATCTTAGCGCTAAGAACTTGCTTAGAGGTGACTGACAAGGTTGCAGCAACTTCCTCTGTCTGCCCAAGTTCCTGACACAGAGCAGACATGTTGCATCGCATCAGCAATGATGCTGAGAATTTTCAGTTATCGTGTCCTAGTGCCTCTCCTCAAATGAAAAGCCTTCACACACCAGACCCACTGCATAATATAGCAAAAAAACCCATAGCATCTATAGAATATTAATTTTCCAGTTCACATTTGTTCTTCATGTAACTCTCAGAAACTGCTAGAAATCATTTTGATTTGCAGGTAAAAAAGTCAAAAATCAGTAAAGTTGTATAGACTTCCCACATACAAACTGTTAACAAAGACTTGAATTAAGACTTGCATGCATCACTCAGCACCACTTAGTGGGTTCCTTCAGTGTTCTAGGATCTATTAACGTATCAAAGATTCCCCAATAAATAGGGAAGATAAGTCCCTGGCCATAAACACCTTACTCTCTTGAAGTGAAAAACAGGAGCTGATAATGATTTTAAAGGCTTTCATAAGCAGAAGAACTAGAAAGAACTAGAAACAGGAATTTCTTTACATCGTGGTTAGGGAAAGTCTTGCTGTGGAGGTGATATGTGGTATTAAACATAAACAAGAAGACTTAGCCATGAAAAAAAAAACAGATTATAAAGAACAAAAAACAAGAACACTCTCTCCTCAGTGAAAACAAGTTTATCTTCCTTAAGGAACAAAACGAAAGTCAGCACATTTGATCTGTGCAGTCTGTGGGAAAGTGAGACTTGAATGAAGATTCTTCCTTTGAAAAATTTATTTATTTACTTTGTTTACCTGCCAAGATGTCCAGGATTACTCAAACCTCAAGGGTAGTTAGCACCTAGTTAGGGGAATTAGGTTTCACCTTTACCTTTACTTAGTGTAATAGTTGACCTTCATTGACAGATTGGCTGGATTTAGTTACCTAGGAAACAAACTTCTGGGTGTTTCTGTGAAAGCATTTCCAAAGAGCTTACAACTCAATTGGAATCTAGCCCTATGGGCTAGAGAAATGATTCAGCTGCTAAAGTCTAGGTTTACAATCAAAAATATAAGAGAAGACCCACCCTAAATATTGGTGGCTACCTACCATGGGCTTGGGTCACAGAATGAAAAGGAAGAAAGCCAAGTAGACTTAGCACCAATCTCTCTCTCTGTCTCTCTCTCTCTGTCTCTCTCTCTCTATCTCTCTGTCTCTCTCTCTCTGTGTATACAGCATATACACGTGTGTGTGTGTGTGTGTGTGTGTGTGTGTGTGTGTGCATCTACAGTGTCACAGTGTTCTGGACCCTCTCATATCAATCATCATTCAAGAAAATAACCCACATACTTGCTCATGGGTCAGCCTGGTGGTGGCATTTTCTCAACTGGAGTTTCCTCTTCCCAATTGACTCTACCTTGTGTTGATATAAAACTTGCCAGGACAGGGTACATACGAGCAAATGTGAACATTGATAAATAAAATTTGTGTTAATCAGTTCTTTGAAAGTCCTCCTTTGCATGAGGAAAATGCAGAAGGCTAAAGTAATTAGAAGATATGTGTTTGTGTGTGTGTGTGTGTGTATATATATATATATATACACACACGTCATACACAATTATATATGTCAGAGTGTGTATATATTACATACATTAAATACACTGATATCAAAGTGTATATATAATGAGAATATATTTAATGCATGTGTATGTGTGTGTATGTGTATGTTGTGACCAGACACCTCATCCTTTTCTTGTCTTTTTAACAAGATTGCCTATATATTTTCTCAAACTATGAGCCAAAATTAACCCTTCCGTATACTGGTTCAGTCATGTATTTTGACAGTGAAGTAATAACACATGTAAGACTCACCAAAGGGGAAAAGGCGAATCTTATTGAGGGTTACTATTGCTGTGATGAGCTCAATGATCAAAGTCAGCCTGGGGAGGAAAAAGTATATTCCATCTTAAAACTCCCAGGTCACAGACCATCATTGTGGGAAGTCAAAGCAGGGATTTAAGGCTGGAACTGGAACAGAGACTGTGGAATAATGTTGTGTATTTGTTAGTTCCCCATGGTTTGTTCAGCCTGCTTTTTTATATCATCCAGAACCACTGCCCTAGGGGTGGCACAGCCCACAGTGTGCTAGATCCTCCTACAATGATTATCAATCAAGAAAATAACTCACAGACTTGTTGATGTGTCAGTCTGGTGGTGATATTCTCTTAATTGAAGTTGATTGATATATAACTAGCCAGGATAGGGTACCTACTGGTAAATATGAACACTGAAATATGAAGTCTGTGTTAATCAGTTCTTTGCATGAGTAAAAGGCAGAAGACTAAAGCAATCAGAATGTGAATATGTATGTGTATATATATATGTCTATATATATCAGAGCATGTGTATATTATATACATTATATACACTGCTATATATCAGGGTGTATATATAATATACATACATATATTTGTATATATACTTCTATCTATATATACTATATATTTTTTATTGCTATAGTAGAACTCACTGACCAAAACACACTTGGGAAGGGACAACTTTCTTAATCTTATACTTCCCAATCACAGTTCATCATAAAGAAAAGTCAGAGCATGAACTCAAATCAGGAACCAAAAAGCAGGAACTGAAGCAGAGACCTTGGATGAGTGCTGCTTACTGGCTTACTTCACATAGCTTTCCTTCTCATACAACCCAGGATTACCTGCTCAGGAGTGTTGCCTTCCCACATCAATTAATCAGTTTATCAATAAAATGCCCACAGGCTTGCCTATAAGCCAATCTGATGGAGGCATTTTCTCTGAGGTCCCATCTTCTCAGCTGACCCTGTCTTATGTCAGACTGACAAAAACAAACAAACACAAATGAACAACAACAACAAAACCCCTAGTGAACACAAAGAATGAACCACTGCTATTCAGAATATCCAGCAGGTCCAGTGGCCTACTGTGGCCCAGCTGAGATTAACAATAGTACATAGCACATCAACTAAAAACAGATGAGAGAAAATTGGGACAAGACCACATGCTATGACTTTTCTGGTGGTCACACAAGTAACATTATTTACTCCAGAGAGAGCACTAACAACATATCAAGGAAATTACTCTACCCATGTTCAACTTGGTAAACCATGTGTTTAATGGGAATTACTTTGAGGTATGTGGGTGAGAGTTTACTTACATGGCATGGGTGGGCTCAAAGGCAGTTTTACCACACTGTACAACCCAGGCTTGTCTGGAACTTGTGACAATCCTCTTCCCTCTGTCTCTTATGTGCTAGATCCATAGATACCACATCTGAGATAGACTCCAATATTTTAAATCAAGAAATGGTCACACATTTTCTTTTATTATCCAGCTATCATGGTTCTTGAAGATTCACACAGGAACCTTGTGCTTTAACTTTATTCTATTACCTTTATTCAGAGATTTATTGCCATCATAATATTCTGAGGAAGAGCTCACAGCTGTAAATTTCTCTTTCTAGACCATGTAGATACCTGAGGTGGGGGACAGGAAGAAACAGAAGTCTTTAGTCTGGGGTACACTGCTTGTTCAGATGGTTTGGAGGATTGAAAATCTAAAGATTTTTAAATCATGAATTGATCACCAATATAGACCAGATAGATGCTGGTCAAGGTGCTTGTTGCCAAGTCCAAGGACACAAATTCTATACCTGTGACTCACATATGGTAGGAGGGACTGGCTACCAAAAATTAACCTCTGATTTCAAGACACATGTCTTGACACATTCTCTACTCTCCTGCAATAAATCAATACATGCAATAAAAACATTCAATAAAAAGGTAAAATAAGGACATTGCTGTGGTGTGAAAATGGAAACTGCATCATGCATCTGTCTCTGCATGACAACTGCAGACTGACTCTTTCCTCTCCCAGAATTCTCCTTTTCTCATTGCTCCACCTCTACTTCCTACCTGGTCACCCTACCTCTACTTCCTTCCTAGCTACTAGCCAATCAGTGTTTTATTAAACAGAGACAGAGGAAGTCAGACACAGAGCATGCAAGATGTGACTGCCTCGCTGAAAAAGGTACCAAGCCACGTGGCTAACACAGACAAGTATTATGGGCTAATATAAGTTATAAGAGTTAATAAGAAGCCTGAGCTAATAGGTCAATCAGTTTATAATTAATGTCAATATCTGTGTAGTTCTTTGGGACTGAATGACAACAGGACCAGGCAGGACAGAAACCCCAGTCAACAAAGGGCTGCTGAAATGACTCAGTGGATAATGAGTCAAGTCTGACTCCCTGAAACTACATGGTAGGAAAGAACCAACGTGACTCTTGCAAGTTGTCCTCTGACTTTCACATGTGCACTATCTCTCTGTCTGTCTCTGCACTCTCTCTCTCTCTCTCTCTCTCTCTCACACACACACACACACACACACACACACACTCAGGTTTGGGGCTGGAGAGGTGCCTCATCAATGATGGTTCAGCAGTTCAGAGTGACTGTTGCTCAGTTCCTAGCACTCTTTCGGGAAGCTCACACTAGCTGTGACATCAGCTCCAGGGAACCTTCTGGCCTCTGTGGAAACCAACTTAAACATACATGACCCTCACACACTTATGCATAAATGCATAATAAAATAAAAATATTTTAAAGTTTAACTAAAGGTAAAGAAATGCTTTTTAAAAATACATTTTGTATATTTGTGCTGCACTTTGTGCCACTAGCCATGCCAGAGGAGCAGCGAGTTGCAGTTCAAGTTCCAGGTGTCAGCTCACCAGAAGGGAATCCTAGATAAGGTCTCAAAGTTCATCACAGCTGAAACAAAGCTTTGAAAATAACAAAGTTAAGATTAAGATGTTTTAGTTAAATAACTTTTAGGTAAATTTTCAATAAAATAATCTAAAGATTTAGAAAGACACATAGTTGAATACATAATTCTTTAAGGTCAGGGAATAAGAACAAAGCAGCACAATTATTACTGGCTGGCGTGCTCTCCTTGCTAGGTTTGATTGATGACCGAAGGTGATGATTAATTCCTTATACCCATTTATGCTCTCGATCTCCTGGTGTGAAAAATATATTTATATAAGATTGAATGGATATGTACCCTAAAAATTTAAAGTAGAGCTAACTGATTCCTTTTCATATATAAAAATTTAGGTGTGTGATTCCCTTAAGATTCCTTATAAGATTGCCTTACCTTTCAAGATAAGTAATAAAGTCATTGGCCCTTTCTTTATAACTGTAAATTTTAACCTACTAGTAAAACACCTGACAAGAACACCTTGGTTGCTCGCATGGTTAAGATATAAAAAGTTGCTTGGGTATGAATGTATGTGGGTTTTGGGGATAGTTTGTTTATCACCTGTAAAACATAAAATATTTAATCATGTGAGGGAGAGGAAAAACATGTTTTTACCTATAGTCCTTCCCTTGAGAAATAGAAAGCAACTATTTTGACACTTGTACTGCCTGGAAGAGTCTGTCGGTGTATAAAAGCTGTGAAGAACACGAAAGGAGGAGAGAGACTAAAGAAAGAGAGAATAAAGTAGAAAATTATCAGGAGAGTTTGTGAGTGCCTTTTTCTCTACCCCCCAGATAGAAAAGTCAAGTCTCACTGACTCCATGGATTCCTATCAAAGCCCTGTACTGTTGAAGGCTGGTCCCCAGACAGCGTTAATTTCGCCTTTAAAGAACTTAGTTAAGAACCATCTTATAATAGAGGTTGGCTGTGATTCTCGCTGCCTTAGAGTTTTTCAATACTGAGGTCTATGAAAACCTTCTTATCCCACTCAACAGGCATGAGTTAATGGGTGTTCTCTCTCATTGCAGCTAGACCTTTCTGCGTGTCACTTGGTACTGAGTTAATTAATCACCAGAAAGCATGGCAAGTTTGCTCACAGAGAAAGAACCGCTAAGAAACAACCTAAAAACCTAAAGGCCCTGTAGAGGTGGGCTGCTGGGCAGTTTCGTGGAGAGAAGGGTTTCTGTTGGAAATGGAGGGGGATAGAGGAGGTGGCCTGAACCAATGTAAAGGTTCTTCTCGGCTGTAAGGAGGTCCTTAGATTTTAGGGCACTTTCGGTCAGCTGAACATCCTTCCAAGACGATAGGATGGACTTATAAATGCCACCCCATCTTCTGCACAGGAAAGCTCCTGGGAAAGAGCGGCACAATGGTCACCATGTACCTGTCTGTATCCCAAGCAGCAAATGCACCTGCTGGCTCATTTCAGCTGTCTGCATGGCATTTTTCAGCCTACCTGAGCATAGCATCTCCAGAAGTCTTTATTCTGCAAACCAGACAGCTTTACTCCAGTAGTGACTGTGGTCTTGGGGCTCCAAGGTTATTAACCAGAATGGTGCTTTTATCATGATGCTCACATGAGAGTCACCAAATGGACACTTTCTCTTTTTGTTTTGTGTTGTGCTTAATAACTTACCTGAATGAGATCGGTACAGTGGGAAGATACAGGAATCAGATTCACATTTCAAATATCTGAGGCCACAGACACCTGAACTAAAAAAACCTACAGGATAGGGGGGAATACAAAAAGATGTGCTGCAGTGAAACAAAGGAAGTCTGACAGTGGAGGATGACAAGAAAATGAGCAAGGGACGATGAAATAGATAACTGAAGATAAACAGTTTTAGAACACAGCGAGGAAGTTTCAGACCACAAGCTTTCTGTTTCCTGCACTAAAGTAACTCCTGACTAAATGACACTTGAAATAACTAGTCCTTGGTGGGGGGAGTGAATATCACACTTTTGAAATTCATAATTTCCTGAATAAAACCTGTCCAAGTTAGAGAAAGAGCTACGAGGACACAAATTTTTAAGTCCCTACTCAACAGTCCACCTTCTGGCCACTAGCAATACTTGCTACATAATAGATATTCTATAAATGCCAATAGCCACATGTACAAGGAAATTCATGAATAGGATTACAAAAAAACATTTCTTCCAATGTTTTTTCCACATCAGATACAGCAATCGCAAACCTTTAACTCTGTGTTTAGATGATACTATTTGCTAAGTTATTTGAGTTTTCTTAAAAATTTGGAAAAGATGTCTTTAATTCTGGGAAAATCCCATTTATCTTTTTCTCCTGAGGCTACAGTTGTGAGAAAGCGCATTTCAGACAGCAGGGAAAACCCGCAGCTCACCACAACAACACAGGGTGAGGTGTCTGGGCCACTGGAGCATAAATTAAAGAGAACTGGCAGAACTGAACAAGTAGAAGGGAGGAGGAAGGGGTGGAGCCAGATTAATGAGGTATAAAGGCTGAACCGCCTCAGAGACCAAGACACTGGCAAGACAGCTTCGGCAAGGACTCACTGTAGACCTCTTGAGATTTCAGGGAAGTCAGAGAATCTTGAGAAGAAAAGAAGATGAATTCTGAAGACTGCTCCATAACGGAGACCAGCTCTTCACATCTGGAGAGAGGGCAGAAGGGTAAGTCGTGTGATTTCTTACATTCTGATATGATCTTTACATTTGATGTAAGGGATAGAGTGCAGAATGAAGAACAGAAATCTTTGGAAACTTGGTTAGGGTCTACTTCAGTCTGTAAAAGAGAAACCAACCATAGGTAAACACCTCTCCAGCTGTACGAAGACAGAATACCTGTGTGAGAGGGAGCCGCATAAGTTTCAGAAGATCTTTAAACGACATTTCCTTTGAATCTATTTATATCATTTCAACTATTAAATTTAAATGGAAAATTATCTGCCTTAGGCTAGTTACTCTCCATCATTTTCCCATAACCATCTGTTCATAATTCAGGAGCTCTTACTCCTCTTTATGAAGAGCTGTTTTCCACATGAACAGTTACGTTCTTGGTCTTTTCTTGTACGTTTGCCTGCTTTCTGTGTGTCTTGTCTCTTCAGTTCTCTCACCATGAATCCTTCAGTAGCTGGAAGCACACAGAGCTCAGTCTCAAAGAAAACAGATTTACGTACCCAAGACATCTATAGTGTCATGTGGTGATTTGTTAGGATATAGCCCTTCTCTTCTTTCAAATGTCATCTTCAGCCATGACCTTGTCGTTGAAACTCCATTCTTCCATTTTATCTTATTTCTCTCCTTCAATGACTTACTTCAATTTCTGCAACAACTATACATTTTCATCATTTTTATTGAAACATAATCACCCTGCACATTTCCCTCTCTTCTATATGGCTATTCTACACGCATTATGCTTCCTATTGACAGAATTTGGCCATTCTGTTTGTATCTGAGTGATGAGGAGCCCTCAAGCACTTACCACTTGGGAACTAGAGTAATTTCTAAGCCAGAACTATACAGTTAATCAAGGGACATACTTTTCCAACACATCCAAGACAATTGGAATTGGTGAGGAGGAAATTATTTTCTGAGTGTTTCTTTGTCATGTTGATTTATTCTTTTTTTTTTTAAAAAAAGCATCCATTATCTTTAAAAACTCATTCCTTATTTGAGATCATGAAGTCAAATACAGATAAATAGTGTGCAATATTTTAGACACCTAAATCACCAATATGTGCATGTCTCAATTCAAAGGAAGAAACTAAAATAGACAATAATGAGACTATAAACAATAGTGGAAGGAAGGAAAGACCTAAATCAGAAAATACCATTCTGGCCTGGGATCAGCCCCATTTACCCTTGTATGTTTAACTTACGCTGTCATTGTCATAATCTTAGCAACAAAAAAAAAAAATCAACAGTTTCCTCTTGGGCAATTGGAAAGTGGAAAATGGGTAGATCTGTTTTCAACTTCTCTGTTAATACACATGCCTCAGAAGAGTGCTGTTAGTGGGGATGTTTTGTTGCTAGGTGACGGGTTGAACTGTGGTTAGCAATGACCCTCAGTGATAGAAATCAAGTGTCACATGGGAGCTTGTCTTCACACTGTATCCACCAGGTGGGTAGATGGGTTGAGCTTGCTGAGATCTAGGTGTTGTTTTGGATATAGATGTGTTTGCTGTGGAGCCAGAGTTATTGATGAATTGAGTCCAAACAGTGTGACTGGCTATCATATGTTGAGAAGTGAAACTAAACCCATCTCTGAACTTACCACTCAACCTGCCAAAGACTACCTCCGAAGATAGTTATGGGTGTGAAAAAAAAAGGTAGGAGAAAACAGACCCTGAGAGTATTGATAAAGGCTTCTCTTAGAAGACCTGAAAACAGATTTTCATCGAAGAGGGTGGGGGACTCCTAGAAAATGCACAAGTTCATGATACTAGCTGTACTGTGCCTCCTCTCCAAGCTTATCAGTAAGAAGATGCTTTAAGAAAAAGAAATAAAGAATTCACAAATTCCAAGATCCAGTCTACATAAATACTTTTTCAGTTGTAAAACATCTTCCTCGTTGAAAAGTTGTGCTTTTGTAATAAGCAAAAAAAAAAGTTTTTGAGACAGGTTCTCACTTGCAGACAAACCAGCTGCAAACTCACTATTTTCCTTTACCAGTCTCCTGCATGTTGGGATTACAACAATAGAAACTGATTGTCACTGATTATAATGTCATTCAAGGAGCCATTTCACATTGCAGTTTCTGTGAAATTTCTTTTAAATCATGCTGGCGAATTTGGGAGCTTACAATGGCATTCTTGTTGGGTCACACTGTTTTGAACCTTGAGGGCTCATCTGCAAAACACAAAATCCAAAATCTGAAGCCAAAAATTTACTTCTCCCTCTTTCCAGTCACCTAACGTGTTACAGTAGACATATTTCTTCCTGTCCAGATTCTGACATAAAAGTATTTCTGTTGTTGTTTGATTGTTTGCAGTTCCTGTTGTTGTGCTCAGAATTTGCTAAAGTTGACTTAATATTTTATATTGATGGGACAACACATTACTATTTTTAATTTTATATTTCTCAAGAAATAGCAAATGCTCTATCTTAAAGCCTGAATTTATAACTATTTCTCTCCCTTTTCAGATCATGGCACCAGTATACATTTTGAGAAGCATCATGAAGGATCCATTCAAGTTCCTATCCCTTGTGCTGTGTTGACCGTGTTCATCATCACTTCCTTAATTATAGCTCTAATTGCCTTAAGCGGTGAGTCTATCCTTCACAGATTTTCTTATAGCCTGCAGCAGTAAGAATTCACATACAGCAGAAATGAATGAGTCTCAGCCTGATCTAGATAATCAGGCCTTCTGATCGACTGAGAAACATCTCACACACCAGAAACAGTTAGTTTTATGGTCAGCATGAAATACAATCTATGCTCCCTGAAGGACAGCTGCAGCAATTTTAAAAACACAAATGTATCTGACTTATACATTATGTGGAAGAGAGCATGTTTACATTTGAAAAGACATTTAAGTATAAAAATGTGGATTTTTCATTCATGTTGACAAGAAAAACAGTATCTAACCTATGGATGGACCAAAAAGTGGCCAATATTTTTATCTTTTATCTCAAGCCAACAGACTAGAAACTGAATTATTATAACAGCTAGAACTCCCAGAGCCAGCTGGGTAATGCTGTACCACCAAGCATGCTAAGACACATCTATGCCTTTTAAAAATAAGAAATGTTACAATTTGAAGAAATACCCCAAACCATCCATCTTATTGTATTTTTTAATTGAAAATAGTTCATCTAGTATAAAGTATCTCATGATCACACTTTTCTTTTCTCCACCTCCTCCTAGACATACCCGTGTATTTTATCCTATGCTTAAAATGAGTCCTTCATTCTTCTGATTCCTGTGTGGGGTCATTTAGGTTCAAAACTCATTTAGAACTTATAATATATGTTCCTTCCCTTTAGCTTAAATGTTATTTTTGAGATTTCTCCACTTTCCTGATACTTTCTGGTATAACGACCAAGAGAACACAGCCCTCTGCTCACACCCCTTCCTGTGATGAGGGACATTGGGCACCAGACAGATGACAGCTGAGGTCTGATTTCTTCTTCCTAACTAAGAGCAGAGCATCCCCTAGACTAGGTTTACCTGTGAAGAGGGTTTGGTGTCTTCTCTTACTAAAACAAATGGTCTTACTGTCCACAGTGGGCCAGTACAATTGCCCAGGCCTGTATCAGAATTTGGCATCATCAGACCACCGTGTTGCTTCCTGCCAGGACGAGTGGGTTGCATACCAGAGGAAATGCTACTTTTTCTCCACCACAACCAACAGTTGGGCCTCAGCCCAAAACTCTTGTTCTCAAGATGGTGCTACACTCGCTGTTATTGATTCCGAAAAAGACATGGTAAGATTCACAACTGACTTCATCAAATGCTGCTGGGTTTTCTTTTTTTTTTTATCTTTTTTTAATAGATCATCTTTAGTTTTGCTGTGTTCTCTTCTAAGTGGAAACTGGGTACCTATCTCACATGTAGGAAAATTTAGTCATAGGTGGGTATATGAACTATCTAAAAGGTCAAAATGAGAATGTGCTGTATAGTCTTTCAGCATGGTTTGGTTGCCTAGTTTCACTGATTCAGATGAGCACAGCAAATAATTATCAGCTTTATCCTGATGCTAAATCAGGTTTGTAATGTAACTTCATTGTGCTTTAAGATATTTCTGAAGCGACATGTTGGAGGACAGGAACACTGGATTGGACTGAAAAATGAAGTTAATCAGACATGGGAATGGGCAAATGGCAAAGAATTTAACAGCTGGTAAGTCACAAGAAATCTCTGTCCCTTCTAGCCTGACACTTTTTTAAAAAAAAATAAAAACCCTTTCTTCTTTTATTTTTATTTTTACTCCCCCTTTCTTCTTTTTAAGTTCTGTTGGTGGTGGAGGGCCAGTTCTTGATCACAGAGCTCTCATCACCTCTCTTGTGTGTATTATGTTCCTTGGAATTATTTAGAGGCCCCCTTTATTTTTAAAAATCACTCAAAAAACTTTTATTAATTTTGTCTTGGCAAACACTAGTGTGAGCAAAAGTCTTAATGAGTTTGGGCATGGCCCAAGAACACTTCTGAAGATGGTCAATACGGTTTTTAGAAAAGAATTGCTTATTTTACTTCCGTTCCCAGTTCAGGGACAGAGGACCACATTTTAGTGCTTAATTATAAGTGTCTATGAATCAATGGAAAGCTCCCCCTAAGTAACAAAGACAATCCTGTTAGCCATCATTAAGTTATATTTAAAGATTTGAGGGGCATTCTACAAATTTTGTGTTGATCTTTAACATCTATAATCTCAGGATGAATAAATTCCTCACTCTCTTAACATTTGTGTAATAACTCATACAATACCAGTATTAAAATCTATACTAAATTAGGTATGGTAGTGTGCACCTTTAGTCTCATCACTCAGGAGGCAGAGGCAGGTGAATCTCTGTGAGCCAGAGGTCCACCTACTCTAATAGTGAGACCCTCTCTTGAAAACAAACTGTATTTTTGGTAAAGGGACTTTTAGTATGTGTTCCATGTTTGTTTACATACAGCTAGGCTACAAAGGAATATAAGAAAACCAATTATGATCTAAATAAAATATCAGTACTTGATGAAGTTAGCTGTGATTCATATTATACCCTAAGCCCCCTAAAACTGTGCTTCTTGAAGTACCTATGAACTAAAAAATGATATTGAATTGCTCCTCTGCTAGGACACCCACTAAAATTAGAAAAGTAAAGCCTTTATCTCTACTTGATTCTCCATCAATATCCTCCTCCCCTGTTGTCTGTTGTCTCTACATATTAAGCCCATGACTACTTGGTTGCAAGACTTGTGTTTTGTACTTCCTACTCAAGGAACAAAGAGAAAAGGCAGAGGTCACCACAAAGTTTATTCTCATGTAACTGGCTCGAAATGATGGACTGGAAATAAGTATGAGTGTCTTTATGGTTTGACAGGTTCAGCCTGACAGGATCTGAGAGGTGCGTGTCCCTAAACAGCACAGACGTTTCTACTGAGGACTGTGAGAAGAACTTACACTGGGTCTGTAGCAAGCCCTCCAGATGACAAGGAAGCCTTTATCTATAGATGACTGTGCCATGGATCCACAGGACGATTGTGTGGCTGGATGCTACTCTATGGTCAAATTTTTCACAAAGACCTCACAGACCAACTTTACATCATCCTGAGACTCTTCCATATAAGACTGTGGGACATGATGGAGAGACTCCAGGATCTGTATTGGAGTCTTCCTTGACTATGAGTTGAAAAAGTCATACACTGACGAACAATCATATCAAAGAAATGAGAGGACGACTATGAAGCCTCATAGATGCACTTTATATTTTAAATCCAGAATGAATACAATGCTTTAGAGTTACTATTTATTGCTGAGTGGCTGTGACAGCCAGTGCCTTCATGCATTTGCACTATTTGAAAGGATTTGGGTGGTAGTAAAAGCTGAATGTAGATATGGGAAAATTTGGCTGATTAATGATTTTCTTAAACTCCGAAAGTATTCACAAGTAGACCAATGCTTAGGACACCAAGCTTTGCAGTAGTTTCCTTTATTTACAGACCTTTGTCACATTATTTTGTCAATTGTCTTTCCCCAAAGGGTAAGGATGACATTTTCTTTAACTTCTTCAGTGTAGGCAGCTCACTTTCAATGGTACGTACTTCTTTGTCTTTAAAAATCTTCTCTGTAGTGAAGAGACAAAAGCACACCATATGAGGAATATTTGTAAGGCATATTTCAAAGTGCTGAAAACAAAGTGCAATATGTGTCATGGCAGGTCTCTGTTAGGATCTACGTCATGCGGTTTGACCCTGGAATAATTCCAGTCTTGCCGAATAACCTATTTGTGTCTTTCCCAGTCCAAAAGATCACATACAGTACTTTGTTCAACATATTTCCTATGTGCAATAAAGTGTTTATGTATTTGTTTGTATTTTAAATCTCTGTATAATTTTCTGCTGTTTCTATGTTTTATGTGAAAGATAAAAGAATTGATACTGGTTTCCAGAAGTGCTCATTCAAACTGCATTCAAAATTATGTTGTGTTATAGCATTGAACTTCTTCCAACGTGGGATTTGTAAATCCTTAGGTTACTGCAGCTCACAGACCTCACCAGAGCTTCTTTATGTAATGAGTGATGCTTAATACAAAGTCTCCAAACTGGTCAGAATGTAGAGGACAGATAGCTGTGGAGTGCTCAGTCACAACTAAACCCTCTCCCCAGAAAGGTTCAGGCAACCTCATGGAATGGGGGCAGGGATATTGTAAGAGCCAGAGTGCAGGGAGGAGTGAGGCAAAATAGGGTTTGGGGGTCATGAGATGACCACTGTACAAATAAACTCAGAGAAGCTGTGCTTCCCTGCACAAGACCAAACCTACCAACATCCCAACAGGATGGAAGAAGGGAGTAATCTCTCCTAGCTGAGGAGCTATTGACAGTTGATGGCAGCTAGGAGAGGGGCAGTCAGGTTTTACTCACAAATATGTTCCTAATAATTGACTATGCTCCAGTGAATGACCCTATGTCCACGCATATATGGACAGCACTAATTAGACCCAATGGGATGCAAAAAATAAAGGGAGTTTATGATTGAGGAAGTTGGAAGAGGACGTGGTAGGTGAATATGGTTGGAATACTTTGTATGGATTTTTCAAAGAGTAGCTATAAATTACATCATATTAGAAAGCAGAAAACAATAGAATGCCTTTTAAAAGTCCTTCATATAGCAAAATCCTAGCTTTATGATACCTTTTTATACATTTGAAGGAGGGTTCATCTGTATTTCTGTGCTTTGATTGGTTAAATAAAAAAGCTGCCTGGGCCATTTGATAGGGCAGGACTTAGATAGGCGGGGAAAAGAAAAGAGGA
>JAQHUG010000557.1:32608-44846 GCA_028555095.1 Dicrostonyx torquatus | reverse complement strand
TCCTAAATACAAGTCCTTTGACAAATGTTGAATGCAGTTATTTTCTCACAGTCTTTGGATTATATTGTCTTTCCCAACACTGTCTTTTAAAGACCCAAAGTTATTAATTTTTAGGAAATTCAATGTGTTTTCTGATAGGTCATCTTGTTTAATTAAACTAAAGAGATCTTTACTTATCCCAAGGTCACCAGGAATTTTCTCCATGCCCCATTATATCCTTTGAGACTCTCTTTTTGTGCTGCTTTGTGCCAATGGATTGAAGTTTGGATTGAAACTGTTTCTTGCACATGCCCCTTTGTTCCATGGCCATTTATGAAAATGATTATCTATTTTGTGTCTTTATCAAAATCCAATGACCACACAAGTGTGTACTTATTGTTATGCCTTCCGTTTGTCTTTACATCAAAACCTGTATTGACAGGTCCAGCTTTAATGTCCTTAGGCCAGGCAATGCTTATTTTTTGAGAGAATTCTTTTTCAAAATTGTTTCATGTACTTTAGTTTCTTTCCATTTTCATAAGTACTTCATAACTAGTTTGCCAATATCTTCCAAAAACAAAACAAAGCAAAACTTGCTGAGAATTCTTTGCTGAGAATTATCATAAATCTGTAGACTGATTTTGGTAGAATTAACAGCTTAATAGTACTGTGTCTTTCAATGTATGGAAACAGCCTCTCCATTTGTTTATGCCCATGTTTCCCTCAACAATGTTTTGTCATCTTCAGTGGACAGGTATTGCATGCCTTTTGATTGGTTTTCCATAAGCAATTGGTATTTTATGGCATCTCATATTTTAGTTTATATTGATAGCTGCTAAAATATAGAAACATTATCAGTTTGTATGCAGTAGTCTTGATATGATAGGCCTAACACACTATCAGTGATGAAGACCTGCTTAGTATTTTATAGAAAATAATATCTTGTCCATTCATCTCACAGAGTCTCGGGAATTTCAAACCAGAAGCAGATGGAGATTTTACCCTTCTCAAGTCACCAGCCTCCTTTTGATGACTGTAGTCTTCTTTTTAGTGATTGTAGCACTGGGAGCAACTTTAGCAGGTGGGTTGCCTGTTGTTATTAGGAAGTCTTTTATCCTGTGTGTCTATCACACTCCAGTTGGGTGTTTGGAGTCATTTTGGACCACACTCAATCCTGATCTTCCTACAGATGCTCCTTGGCTTCATCCTAATAAGCCCGTTAGAAATTTAGAAATCATTGCAAGAGATGTTCAAGGCCTTCCTCGGCTGCACAGTGAGTCTGAAGCCAACCTGAATGATATGAGACCATGTCTCAAAGTTGAACAAACCAAAAGAACAGAACCAACCATTCTTGATGACACAATTCGTTAACATCTTAGCACTGCCATAGTTCTTACAGCTGGAAGGAGTCTGCAGAACTGCTCCCCTGATGAACTAACTCATCCCGACTTACATACATACTCTTACATGAATGCTAGATAGCGTTTGTGATGTGGGAGTGTTCTTCTGTATTTTGTATTACTCTTATTGGTTGAATAAAGAGTTGCCTGGCTTATAAGATAGGTCAGCCCTTAGGTGGGTGGAGTAGACAGAACGGAAGTTCTGAGGAGAAGAAGGAAAGTGAGCCAGACGCCATGAGGCTCCCGTCGGAGATAGAGGTACCTTAGGACCATCCGGTAAGTCACCCACCTCGTGGTGACATACAGACTTTTATAATGGGTTAGTTTATGAGGTGAGGGCTAGCCGGGAAGAGGCTAGAGATAATGGGCAAGGCAGAGTTTAAATAAATACCGTTCTCCTGTGGTTCTTTCGGGTGCAGGCGGCCAGCAGCTGAGCGGGCCAGTGGCTGGCGGCTGGGGAACACAACATGCACCTCTCCCCATTACAACACGTTTGTGTTCCCAAGCTGCTTCTACTAGATGGCTATGTCTGTCAAAATGAATACTGAAGCTAATTTTGCTGGCATATGCAGCTGGGGAGACAGAGGCAGCCAGATTTCTATGAGTTCCAAAACAACCTGGTGCCTGGTCTACATAGTGAGTTCCAGGATAGCCAAGGCTACTTATAGGGACTTTATCGTAAAAACTGGATTATGAGTTCAAGGTGATTTTTACTTTCTGTGTAGTTGGCAAGAGTGGAGCCAGATTTCCAGGTTCTTATCACAAGTCACAACTATCAGAATGTTTGCCAATGGTTGTCAGTCTGTGGGGCACAATCCTTTTGGGGTTGCATATCAGATATTTACATTAAGATACATAAGAGTAGCAAATTTAGAGTCATGAAGTAGCATCAAAAATAACTTTATGGTTGGAGTGTCACTACAACATAAGGAACTGTATTAAAATGTTGCAGCATTAGGAAAGTTGAGAATATAAAAAAAGAAGAATGCTAAAGAAATGTTGCTACCCTAATTACCACATCCTTATATAACAGGATTCTTGGAACTTCTGTTTTGATAGAGGTAAGGATAAAACCTTGAGTACTAATGCATCTGAGGCAAATGCTCTAACACTGAGTTACATCCCTAACCCTAAAATATTTTTATACAATATAGGATTTTTTAATAAAGTAAAAACATTATGTCCTCTCCCTGGTAGCAAATTATAGACTTATTCTAAAGGTTTTTAACAACTTAAAATAATTTTAAAGAAGTAGTATATAATTATATATACATATACAAATATATACATGGTTTTTACAAGAATACATGTATATAATTAAACAATAATTAATTAAAAATAAATATATATTATATATTCAATTGTATACTTATACCTGAGTTTATACAGCTATAGAGAAATTAATGAAGCTTATTTTTATAAACTGAGAATTGTTATTTGCTAAGATATACACAAATATATACTCATGTCCATATATACTCACATGTAAAATATGCTCATGTGTTGTATTATGTAATCTTTATAAATAGAAAAAGCAGGGAAGGAACATCACTATATGAATGGAGTGCAAGTATTGATGCTGAAAATCAACAAGGAATTATAGCTTTTAATCTTCATGGTACTTATGCAATAGAGAAAAGTTTTTGAATCAAATAATAGGCAATGAGTTCTGTGATGAGGTCATGAGGTAATACAATCCATTAAGGTAAGTACATTTGCCAAAGAGGCTCAAATATTTTCAGGTAGTTAACTACAAAAATGTGCTTCCATATATATATATATATATATATATATATATATATATATATAGCAATGCATTACATGCTTCTCATATATATTTTTCAGTTTTGAGTTACCTGGTGAAGTACAAAGAGTGTTGTACTTTTTCTTGTAAGGAACTGATAATAATATTGCAATATACAGCAACATCTCCTGGCTCATTTCTCTCTATGGCACAGATAATATTGCATCTTTCTGAATGAGTTCATTTTCTCTGTTTTATATAGGTGATATGTGTCTTTCCATTTTTGGAAGAACATTTGCCCAGGCCTTTTGCTATTAAGTGAGGACCATTTGCCTTCACAATGTTCTCCTAATACCCACTCAGTAGAATTCCCACTGAGGAATTCCTCCTGCTGGTTCCCTGGTTGGAGCTACGTCCAAAGACTTTCTAACAATCTGATCACTAAAGTGTGGATAATTTAGGTTACTCAACGACAGGACCATGATTCCATTTCCATGTTTCTCTCCACTTCATTAACTTGTTGAGCAGTTGTCATCTCAGATTCCCCATCCATTTATAACCTGATTTGACTAGACAATTTCACTGTCACTTGTGCACTAAACATCCCTGATGCTCTAAAATTGTTCAGAAAAAGTAAGGAATACTTGATATAGTTCAACAGAAGAAAAATAAGCATAGAAAACTCATATCCAAACTGGATGACTGACTTTGTGCTTTGGAATAAATAGATTTCCTTTTCAATAGGTATTGACACCTGGGTTGCAATATATAATATATCTAAGGTCTCTCTGGAGCCAAAGGGAAATTATTCCTGCACTGAGGTATATTTGAGAAGGGTGAGCACATGACAGTTATTTATCCTGAGGTGAAATAATTCTCTTTAGATATGCTGTTTTATAACAAGTATACAGACTAATTTAAGAATCATTAGATGATCTCATGAACACAAACATCATTGATTGTATTTACATGAACCTAGAGGTACAGATCAGTCATCACTGTAGCATCTTGACTCAGTCAGTAATAAAGTAAACACAAGATACAATTGTAGGAGACTACTATTATATATGCAGTCTGCTACTGACAGAAGGATGCATGTGGAGGAGGCGTGTGTACATGTGTGTGCACATGTATGTGCATTTATATGTGTTGTATAAAGAGATGGACACACACACATAATACATTACTTGTATACATTGTTAAATGCTACCAACAGTCATGAAACAATCTAAGGCAGAAAATAAGGAGGCAAAAAGTATCATTAAAACTGTAATACATTAAACAATGCTTTACTAAAAGAAAATACAATAGGAAGGATTATTGGACAGTTCTACTGGGTTTTTTAGAAAGTAAGTTCCCAGGTAAGGTCAAGCTTTAACAAGCTAGGTCATTGCAGTACAAGGACATATTCTGCAGCTCGATGGAGATGGGGTTTTAGATTTGTTCATGGTGAAGACCTTACATTGTGGACCATTTATCATCACAAACAAAGGCCCAGACATTATATGTTGTATTATCTTGTGGCATTTGCATGAGTTACATGAACTTTGGTATAAAGGAATTTATATGGCAGAAATGAAGCGTATCCAGAGAGAATAAAGCATCCCATATGATCACAGATCAAATCCTGATATACTGTTATTTTTATTTCTTTTAAGTTTAAAGAAAAGCATTGTAAACCTTGCAAAAAAAGAATACACTTCTGGTTCTGGTGTATTTCACTTGGTTGTCTTGAGACCTTTAAATTTAACACATTTTCCCTAAATGTATTTTCTTTTAACTATTTTCAAGAGGCATTCAGTCTAACAAATATTTAATTGTCTATCTTTAATTTTGAGGCAGTTATTCAGTTGAAGGTTAGAACCAGTGTGGATATAAGTAACACTTAGCCTTAACCCGTCTTCTGGCTTCATTTCTCTCTCTTTCTCTCTTGTTCTCTACTTGTCATTCCCAATGGTCTTCTTTCTTTTCTAGAAAAAGGGGTCCTTTGTTTAATCATTGTTTCTGTTGATAACTCATTTCTCCATTCCTCATCTAGCACCTTTAGTGCAGATTTAAAAGTACACTCTAGAATGAAGACCCCAGATGATCTGTCTTTGAGCCTGACTATCCTATGTCTATGGGAGTATCCTGGGTGATGTACTAACTAGCTCACCTGCCTTAAATGCTTACAGTAATCTCTGCATCCCCTGCTTATTTCTCAGCAACTCAAGCAGGGCCATTATGTATCTAGTACATAAAGAAATAACTGAGAAAAAAGAGAGAAATGTATACTACAATCCTCACCTATGAAATAGAACTCCCCTCAATGAACAGAAGCTATCTTAGTGATATTTCTCTTAGAAAGATTCATTCTGGATCTTTTCTTGAATTTATAATGATTTGTTCCCTGGGTTAGCACAACAATGGAGGAAACCATGTCTACAAGAGGCAAACAGAATAGTGCTTAGCACACACACAGCTCCAGTGTTACTGAATGAATGAGTTTCTATTGGGTGACTTTAGGTAACAGATCTCTCATAAGAGGCCAGTGTTGGAGATAGCGATTCAATAGTTAACAATAAAGGAGTGAAAGTTTATGCCATATACACAAGCCCAGCCATCTAGAAAGAGCCTCAATGAGCAATATCATCATCGAGTTGAGTGGTTTCTATCAAGGATTCCTTTCAACCTAATAAAAAAGTAAAACAATTTGATGAAAAAATAACAGTAATAATGCTATCCCCAAACCCTCCAGATTAAGGAACAAAAACCAGTCTTCAAAATTGTGTTCATTTGGAGAGGGAAAAAATGTTTGAAATTGTATTTTACTATGACTTGGGAAAGTAAATCAACCTTCAAATCCTTCCATACGTAATGTTCTGTTAAATCATTTTCAGTCGAAAAACAGAAATCTCGAACTGATCCCACACCATGCCTGGATGACTGGATTGGTTACCAACAAAACTGCTTCCATTTTTCTGAAAATACGACAACATGGGGAAAGAGCCAGAGCTCCTGTGCCTCTCACCAAGCAACTCTCGCAGTATTCAACATCACAAAAGAAATGGTAAGACAAGAGCAGTCATTTTTAGGGTTGCAGCTGATCTATAGAAGATACCATTACAGTAGAAACTAAAAAATGATGACCCATTACACAGCACAGGAGAGACTACTTTTTAAAAAAACATTTTTAAAAAATAACTTACTTATTTTTGTATTATTTGCATTGGTGTTTTGCCTGCATATATGTCTGGGAGAGGATGTCAGATCCCCTGGACCTGGAGTTACAGACAGTTTTGAACTGCCATATGGGTATTGGGAATTGAACTCTGGTCCTCTGAAAGAGAAGTCTCTTAACCACAAAGCCATCTCTCCGGAGACCACTGTTTATATGAGCTAAACAGACTACAGAAACAGTGTCCCTTGGAGTCAGAGCACACCAACCTTTATGATACAAATTATTCATAAATATTGAAGTAACCTTCCTCATTGACTTGAGCTGGGAGTGAGGATGCTTAGAATAAGGTACATTAAGCATTACACCACATCCTATATAAAGCAACTACACATCAGAAAGACCAAGCAAGACCAAGCTACTCATCAAAGAAGTCCAACCACATAACTGGCTGTCTTTGAAACAGAACAACAAAATTCAAAGAAAATCCAAAAGCCCTTCCCAGAGTTCAAACTTCAGAAACCACAATAAAGCCTCAATCATGAGTTGTTATCTACCCCTTTAAGTGCAAATGGGAGCTTCTTATTAAGAGTTTTTGTTGAAAACAATAATCAGTAATGAAGTGTTTGACAGAAATACTGGAGATAATAACTCAGTCTGGTCAAAAGCTGGGAAGGTTGGTGACACAGGAAGCATAGTGAAATTAAATCACATAATTCAACCCAATCAACAGAAATATTAGAAATGTAAGACATCAGGGGTGATGAGAGACAGAAAAAAATAAGGACTCAAGGAAAAAATACAGCCAAATAATAAATAAAGAATGATAAAAGCAAAACTGTGTCCGAGGAAAAGAACTCAGTGTGTACAAGAGCTTGCTATAAACACATAAGGACCTGAGTTCAGACCCCAGAACACATGTGTATTAGCTATTTTTCTAGTATTGTAATAAAACAACCAAGACCAAAGGAACCTTTAGAAGAAAGTATTTTTAGGTGTTTGGTTCCAGAAGGATAAGACTGTGTCATGACAGAAAATCATGGCATCTGCTTACATCTTGAACCACAAGTAGGCACCAGGGAAAACAAACTTGAAATGATTTGAGTCTGCAAGTCCCAAAGGCCGCCATGGTCCCACACCTCCTAAGCTTCCTTAGATAATGCCATCAACTGAGGAGCAAATATTCAAGTGCTGGAGACTGTGGGGAGCATTTCAGATACTGTTATCAAGTTGTGACCAAGTATTCAAATTCTAGCTCCTGTGGGGACATCTTATTTAAAACAACATGTAAAGCCATGCATGACAGTACCCATGTGTAATCCCAGCTCTTCTATGGCAAGAGGGAATGCAGAGACAAGAGAGTCCCCAGTGATTTGTAAGACAGTTAGCCTGGCATATGCAACAGCAAACAAGAAACATTTTCTCCTACAATAGGGACTGATACCTAATGTTGTCATCTGACTTCCACATGCAAGTCATAGCATGCATGCATCTGCATGTACACATACACACACACAAACATACACAGACACATATACAGAGACACACAAACACACAAAGACACACATACACACATGTCATATGCACATACAGAAAAACTAAAGTAGAAAATTTGTTTTTAATAAAAAAAATTGATATCAGAAAGGGAGAAGAGATATACATCCTTCATAAAAAATTATGAGCCATGAAGATTTAAAATCATAAAATAGTATAGATAACTTCACCACAAAATATTTTAAATTTTTCAATATTAATAATTGCATAAATAATTTCTTAAGTAATAGCTTCTGAAACCTCTAGAACAAGTATGGACAATCTAATTCCATAAAGAGTAGAATATGCAGATTATCCTGTCCAAACAAACTAAAGACAAAGAAAAGTCAGCTAAACAACTAAAATAAAGTAAAAGAAATTATGACAAAAAAGGATAGTCAAAAATCGCACCATTAATAAATCTAAACCTAAACCTAGCTACAATTGAGATAAACTGAGTCTATTTCACTCATTTAAATTTATTGACCTAAACTTTTGATTTTACTTCAAAGAAAAATCTTTAAGATGATTCTTTAAAAACAACAAAGTGGAGGCTGGAGAGACAGTTCAGCAGTTCAGAGCATGTGTTTTTCTTACAAATGACCAAGGTACAGTTTCCAGCACCTGCCTCGGGTGGATCACAAGTGCCTGTAACTCCATTCACAGGGGAACTGATGCCCTCTGGCCTCCGCATAAGATGCACATATATTGATGTAGGCACACATAAATACATATAAGAAATAATAAGATAATCCTGTTTTAAAAAGCAACAAAGTATAGTGGTTGCTTACAGAGGCATCTGAACATGCACAGACACTCATTGAAAAGTTAAATTGGGTGACGGTGAAAGACAGGGCAATTGTCAGCAATTAGCAAGCCATATTACAGCAACCACATTAGAAAATAAAATACAGCCGAACAAACTATAAAGGCTACATGAAATATGGAATTTAAATGAAATAGTAGCCATTCAAGCCTTTAACCACTAACCAAAATTCTCTTGTAGTCAAAGGATCCAATGCTACCAAACACACCAATCCCACACAGAACAAATGATCTCTGCCTTATAAAAAAATCTTCTAGCTGGAAATGTTGTTGTGTAATAGACATATGAGCCAGTTGAAAGCAATGTGATCCCTAAGGTCTTTCCCAAGCAAATCTGCCCGTAATTCTATAACAACTGCAATGAATGAAATAAATGACAATTTGAGATAATAAGGCATTTGATGGTGTGTGTCCTGTAAATACTCCTGACTTAAGGACTTCCTGAAGCGATATGCAGACCATTCTCATTATTGGATTGGACTGAGTCGAGAGCAAGGGGCAGAGTGGCAGTGGGCAGATGGAACCATATACAACAATAGGTAAGTTCTAGTTCACATACTAAAGCCTTGACATAAGCCCTTCCCTATTACAGGGAATGCCATTCTCTTTGTGGGGAAGTCTAAGCAGACAACAAGGGAATAAGTAGTCATCATTAATATGGTAATTTAATACTTTCAGTATACAGCACACATTGGTTCCTAATAAGTATATATTTTGACTTGAACAGATGTATCAAGAGTGAATGTTCAAATCTATTCTGTAGATGAAACCCCTGACCCTGTAGATATTGAATACAGAATATTCTGTAACACAACATATTTTCCAAGTCCCACCCTTTCTACAATATATAGACTATATGGATTGTGTTATGGTTGAATAAAAATCAAGACAGGATCACTCAAGGTATGACTGAGGAGAAGAATGTTATTGTAGATATGAGGTATCTGGAAAGGTCCAGATCAAACACGGCCAACAGAATATGTTGGACCATGAGGAAAGGAAGGATGGTAGAGAGCAAGAGAGGAAGAAAAGAGAGAGACAGAGAGAAAGGGGGGAGAGAAAGGGCAAGGAGGCCAAGAGTAAGCCTGCCAGAAGCCAAGACGACACATAGTCAAAATGACTCAATCATGTACGAATCAGAAGCTGGGAGAAGGTAAGGGGAGCCCAGCCCCTGGCTTGGAGAGGTTTAGCTTAAGGGGCGGCGTGAGAAGTGATGGGAGAAGCCATGAGTACTGTCCAGGGTTTCTTTGAGACCTGAAAATGGTGATGTTTCCATGTACAAAAAGTGACGTTTTAAGTCAGAAAAAGGATAAATTTTCATCTTGATTTGTAGCTAATAATTATTGTGTTAAAGGGTAATGAATATTTTTCTCGACACTTGCAATTAGCGTTTATTAATTCTGTGGCCTGTTCTCTCTGTATTTTGTTCCAGGCTTAAGATCACTGGGAATGGTCAATATGCCTATCTACACAAAAACGGCATCAGCAGCTCCAGCAGTCATCTGTTTAAAAAGTGGATTTGTAGCAAACAAAATGCCAATTCTCAAAGAAATTAAAATCTCGTAGATCTAAAACATTCTATATCAAATGTAGCTTTAATTCTTTCTGACAAAGATTATATTATTATGAGCATGCATGAAATTCATGCTTAGACTTTTTCATTCTTGTTTCCTTTCAGATTTGATTTCCAAAAATGGTTTTGATAAATCTGTCCAATTCTTGACATGTGAAATGACTCTGTCGTACCATATTTAAAAGCGTCTTGGCCTGGGGATAGCTCAGAGGTAGAGCAAATACTTGCTTACTATGTGTAAAGCCCTGAGTCCTACTTCAGGATTAGACATATACACATTCCAAATCTCACTGGCGAATGAATTTTCTTATTTAATATATTAAATATGAATGGAAATTTCATGTTTTAATATATTCAATGTATATATTAAGTCTTTGAACTGATTTGAATTTAAATTGAAAGTAATCTCACATATAATTACTTCTCAGGAGCTCTAACTCTCCTAGATTTGGAGGGTTTTCTCCTTCCTTTTATGAGCAATACTAGCAGTTAGCTATCTTTTATTTTTATATTTGCATTGTTTTATTAATGCAACCCAGGTCTGTAGTGTAATTGATACACAAAAACTTTACAGAAAACAAAATTTTGCACTGAAGTTGACTGTGAGAGGACTGCCAGCCTGTGAGTAAACAGTCTGAACTAGCACCTCCCTCTCTCTACCTGTGACTGCCCAGGGTCTGTTGCCCAATGGGACCTGTGAGTGGTAAAGTTCTGGTGAACTTGGCTGTTCAAACTTCTCCAATGTTTGAGGGTCAGTGTCAAATGTCAGCCTCTTAAGAGGATAGCGGTTTCTTGTTCACCAAGTTTAACACTGTTACTCTGCAACACACAAGCCTTTCTTAACGATATTGTGAAGCTGGTGGCACACATCCTCTGGGTGCTAAGTGTATGCTTGTTGGCTGGAATTTAAATTGTGATGGGACACAAGGCAGAATGAGACAAGAGCTACCTTTGCCTTCTCTTGCAGACCTCAGCTCAGCCTCTGTCTCTCTATTCTCTTCACCCTCATTATTTTCTATTTCTCTCTGTGTTTCTGACATCCCCACTGCTACAAATGTTCCTTCGATTATTTCAATCTCAAAATGAATAGAGAAAATTGCTGTTCACAGTTAAGTAGGTTTCAAGTAAGTAAGAGACTAAAAAATATAATGTCTTTTCTAGCCATAGTACATGCAATAAAACTCAGGATTTTGTTCCTTGGATCTTTATGGAATCAAATTATATTGCATTATTGCTCCACCATTCTCCTGTGTCAAGAATAAACTAATAGCTGCAAATGAAAATGGTGGAATCTTAGAACCAAACTTGTAATTACTTCAGAAATGTAGAGACTAAATAAGTGTGCAATTTTGTTATTTGATACCAAATACTACAAGATGCACAAAAACAAATGTGTCAGGCATTTTTAGGCAGACATGGTAGCTCAGGTCTATAATTCATTACTAGGGAGGTGAAGGCAGGAGGATCTCAGGTTTGCAGTCAGCTGGCACTATATAAAAATAATTTAGGCAGAGAGGCCGAACATAGGACAAATACATTCCTCCACAAAAAATTCTCACCAGAAGTGTGACAGCAGAGTGAAAGGGGCGTGTGAGGTTTTGCACAATTTAAAAGTTATGCTACTCTCAAAACCTTGGAATGATGGAGAAAAGTAAGCAGGATGGGAGCAGATCTTCGATATGAATGCAATCAAAGAAGATGAGAGAGACAAGGAAAAAAATATATCCCAAGTTTGTGTCTCAGCTTACCAAATGAAAACCAACCAGCATTGTTAGGTGACACAGAAAGGAGGGATACTGAGACAAGCTGAGCTTCAGAGGGTTATGGATATACCTGGTAGAAATTCAATCAAAAGCAAAAGGTACAGCCATGGAAATAAGGAAGCAGTTTAGAATGGACACATGAGACAGACATCATGAGAGTTTTAGGACTGTGAGAGAGCAAACCTATATGGGATGAGAGGAGAGAGGTGAGACAGGGACAAAGAACAAGCAGTCATCACAATCATTTCCACACTGGAAAAAAAA
>JAQHUG010000556.1:657805-671713 GCA_028555095.1 Dicrostonyx torquatus | reverse complement strand
GAGAGAGAGAGAGAGAGAGAGAGAGAGAGAGAGAGATGAGGATTATATTCAAGCTTCACACACAGACAAACCAAGCAAGTGATCCACATCTGGGTTCACGCCCCACCCCTCTCAGTTTTTCTAGTTTGAGAACTGCCTGTTCAGCTATAGGCCATGGACCTTTGCACATTACAGTTGGTACAGTTGGTCCCTTGGAGATCACCCAGCCAGCAAGGTTCCCAAGCCATGACTTGGGGCTGGGTTGCAGCCCAGGGGTAGCGTGCTTCTGCAAATCTGCCACAAAACCAAAGCAAGCCCCACAAAAACTTGTTTTCCAACTCTTTGTCGTTGACCAAATATGTGATTTTTGGACAAGAACGTAACCTATTTACATTTCAGCATTTGGGAAGAAAAGAAAGGAATACCAAGAGTTCATGGCCAGTCTCAGTTACAGAGTAAGGCCACGCTGGGCTACAAGAGACTGTATTAAAACAAAACAAACAGACAAACAGGGCCTGGAGAGATGGCTGAGCAAGTAAGAGACTTGCTGTTCTTGGAGAGACCTGAGTTCCCAGCACCCTCACAGAGTAACTCCAGTTTGGGTGGTGGCACTTCTCACCTTCTTCTTGTGATCCCAAGAGCCCTCTTCTGCCTCTGTGGGCACCAGGCATGGAATCCATACATGCAGGTGCAACACTCACGAACACAAAAGAAGTCTTTAAGGGCTGGAGAGATGGCTCAGAGGTTAAGAGCATTGCCTGCTCTTCCAAAGGTCCTGAGTTCAATTCCCAGCAACCACATGGTGGCTCACAACCATCTGTAACAGGGTCTGGTGCCCTCTTCTGGCCCGCAGGCATACACACAGACAGAATATTGTATATATAATAAATATTTAAAAAAAAGAAATCTTTAAAACAGTATTTAAAGAGGCTGAGGATTTAGCTGAGGGGTAGAGTGCATGACTAGGAAGCAAGGCCATGAGGTCAGTCCTCAGCTCTGAAAAAAACTGTTTTTTTTTTTTTTTTTTTTTTTTTAGAAATCATGAAACAAAAATCAAGTTTCAGTTTGCCACTGCTTACATACAGGCAGGAGCTCTAGCTCAAGCCTGTTTTGTGACCCTAAAAATGCAGTGAAAAACTCAGCCCCTACCTCCCTGGGACCCAAGGCGTGGATGAACTTGCACCGAACCCTTTAGAAGAACTTGGTCGATTAAAAACAAAAACAGGGCTGGTGGTTGAGCTTAGTGATACAGATCTAGGCTGGCAAGTACATCACCCAACTGCAGTGTGGTGCTTTGTGCCTGGATTTCCAGCACTTGGGAAGCTGAGGCAGAAATAAGACACTGAGTTCATCCTGGGCAACATACTGCAGCTCTGTATGAAGCAAACAAAACAAAACATGGGCTAGAGCACTTGACTGGCACATGTGTGGCTGTGTTGAATCCTGTCTGGGGAGGAGAATATAACACAGGAAGTTGGTGCTATAGCCCAGGTAGGAAGTGGGTTTTTGAATGTTTCAGAGGTTTTTTTTTTTTTAAGAAGCACAATATTGCAATTACTTGAGAATTTTTCACATGTATTTAATGAATTTTGATTATATTCATCCCACTTCCTAGCCTTCCTCCTAACTTTATGGCTCTAGCCCCCACAGGGTTTTACTATGTAGCCATGGCTGTTCTGGAACTCACTATATAGACCAGGCTGGCCTTGAATGCATAGAGAACTGTGGTGATATTTTGTTTGTGATCTAACAGATAAAGCTTGCCTGAAGATCAGAGTGCAGAGCTAAGCCACTAGTTAGTCATAGAGGCCAGGCAGGGGTGGCACACACCTTTAATCCCAGCACTCCGGAGGCAAAGGCAGAGGCGGAAGGATCTCTGTGAGTTCAAGGCCACCCTGGGCTACACGAGATTGGTCCAGTCTAAAAGAGAAACAGGGCCCACATTTTTGATCCCAGCACCTGGGATCACACATCTTTAATCTGAGCACCCGGGTGTGGAGACAGGAGTGATATGGCTGGGTGGAGAGAGGAATATAAGGCAAGTGGAGACAGGAGCTCAGGGATTCAGTCTGAGGTTTCCTGGAGGTAGGATCTTGCCCCCTTCAGTCTGAGGATTCAGTAGAGGTAAAAAAAAAAAAAAAAAAAAGTCTCTCTACTCTCTAGTGGCTGGCTCTTTTACTTCTCTGATCTTTCAGCATTTACTCCATATCTGACTCCGGGTTTTTATTATTGAGACCAATTAGAATTCACACTACAGAGAACTGCCTGTCTCTGCCTAACCCTGAGTCACTGAGTACAATTTGATCTGCCCATGTACTCAAGGCTGAGGGCCCTCCTTTGGAGCGCAGTGAACCACCAGGGGCACACCATTAAAGGAAACTGTCTCCTCCTCCAGTAGCCATCAGCTGTCAAGAGCTCCTCAGGCAGGGCTGGAAGCTTGTGTGCCCTTCTACCTTCTATGCTCTCAGGAGGATGTTTATAGTGCATTTCTTGGATGCCCTTTGGCCCAGGGAAGTCATAGCTTTAGATAGGAAGGAGTCTTGAGGTGGTCAAAACTGCAAAAAATGGAAGTTGCTCAGTTGTATGAAAAAATAACGGGACTGAAAATATCATTATAGAGAAACAGGGCCACTGATTTCAGCTCTATTTTCTTTAAAGTACCTCCATTTTTTTTAACAGCCTGTACAGATATAAAAAATTATTTGTTGCATTGATGTATTTTGTTCCCACCCTTTCAAATCCATAAAACAACAACAGTTGGCCGACACACATTTTTCTCTTCAGGATTTTTAAAAATAGTTTTTGTTTTTTTTCAAGACAGGGTTTCTCTGTGTATTCCTGGTTGTCCTGGAACTCACTCTGTAGACCAGGCTGGCCTTGAGCTCACTGAAATCTGCCTGCCTCTCCCTCATGAGTGCTGGGATTAAAAAAAAAAATTAAAACTTTACTTTTAACACAATTATTTTGTTCTATTTTACTTTTAGGATATTTTGTGAAAGTTTTGTAAAATTCCTCCAGAGCCTGGGATGCATAACAACTGGAGCTGGAAGAATGGGAAGAAGGCTGAGAGGGACCAGGTGAGTTTATCTGCTGGTTAAGACATCCTGTTCTAAAATACATTTGAAAGCAAGCATTCAGAACTGCTGAGTTAAAAGGCGACACTTAGTAGATCCTTTATGAAGGTCTTCCCAGCTTTCTAGTAAAGATAGCAGCCACCGGGGCTGGAGAGATGGCTCAGTGGTTAAGAGCATCGCCTGCTCTTCCAAAGGTCCTGAGTTCAATTCCCGGCAACCACATGGTGGCTCACAACCATCTGTAATGAGGTCTGGTGCCCTCTTCTGGCCTGCAGACATACACACAGACAGAATATTGTATACATAATAAATAAATAAATATTTAAAAAAAAAAAAAGATAGCAGCCACCCAGCTTAGAACACAGTCAAGGGACTTTGATCTGTGAAAATCTTGGCTCAGTCTCCATGGCTATCAGATTTTAGTAGTGACATTTGTACAGCAGAGAGATGGGCAGTGGGCTTAAGTACCTCCTGTAGGAGCCTTGTTTTAAATCATCAAAGCATCATCTTGGTAAAGACAGGCTAAAGCAAGGAAAAGCAATTCAGATTTGTTTCAACTTACCTTCAGTGTGGGACGACCTATGCTAGAAGCAACAACTGGCTGTAGAATTTCCAAGTTGGCCTTAGGTAACTAATTTGTATGGCTCTTCCCCGCCATACACCCCACAAGTCTTTCATTATATAATTCAGGACGCCCCCCCCCAAAACTCTTGATCTTCAGCCTCTTGAGTGCTGTAATAACAGATATATACTATTATGTTCATTATTGTCACTCTTTTTCCTCAAACAACAAAAGAAAATGAAATCCACAAAACAAAACAACGGCCAAGTTGCTAAATCACACAAATAAAACAAGGATAAAAAGTTCAAAACGGAGGCTGGAGAGATGGCTCAATGTTGGAGCACTTGCTGTTTCTGCAGAGGAGCAGGGGTGAGCTCCTAGTACTCACAGGACATCTTCCAACCATAAAGCTATAGCTCTCATCCCAGTCCCAGGGGATCCAACGCCTTCCTGGGTACCAGGCACATACTCACAAGGGGGAACATATATACATATATTCAGGCAAACACTTTTTTTTTTTTTTAAATCTAGAAGCAGGAAAGATGGCTGAGATTATAAGCACTGGCTGCTCTTCCAGGGGACCCAGGTTTGATTCTCAGCACCTACAACGTGGCTCACAACTGTTTGTAAATCCACTTCCAGAGGATCCGACACCCTCTTCTGACCTCCGAGGATATGCTGCACACGTGGTGCACAGATTTACAGGCAGGCAAACACCCATATACATAAAATAAAATAAAGTTTTTAGCAAATCTTTTTTTAAGTTCAAACAGTCCTGGTGTGAGAGATCATGCCTATGATCTCAGTAGTTGGGAAGACTGCATGGAGCTCGAGGCCAGCTACACAGTATGTTCCAGGCCAGTCTGGACTACAGCTGGGCTAACTGAATGAGACCTTTTCTCAAAACCCAAACAAACAAAAATCCTACAAGATAGGAGGGCACTATGGATAACAGTCTCTTGTCCAAGAAGCAAAGGACATTAGCATCTTTGAACACAGCCAGGAACCAGAGGGGAATTTCAGTTTCTACGTGTCTGCAAAACGTCCCTGCTTCAACAGACCGAACAGGAAAAGAAACTTTAAAAGAGCTAGGACTAGGTGGGCATCTTGGAGACTACATTCTCCAGCATGCATTGCTCCTCTAGGGCGCAGACAGTGATGGGCACAATCACGTTACTTTTGCGACAGCAATGGGCGGGGCGTGCGACTACATAACCCAGGATGTATAGACCCTCCACTTTGGCCCGCGGCTGGTGCTCTCCGATATTTGGTGCTCCTTGCTAAAGAGATCCCAGGGGTGGACAGTGCTTCCGCTGAGAACCCGCTTAGTCTCTCGGACCGTGGCATTTCGAAAGACGAAGGAAAGTGGATGAGGGCTGCATCACCCTCTCTTTTAAGTTAGAGTAGTTTGTGCTCAGGGTGGCAATGCGTTGCGGGCTTGCTTCCGTGTTTTTTTGTTTGTCGGGTGCAGTGAGCAGCCAGTTCCCATAGGCCGAGCAGCTAGCAGGCCGATGTCCGGAGCTCCGAATCGAAGTTCCCAGCGTCTACTCATAGGCTCGCACCTGGTGCGCAGGCGCCCGGGCTCGGACCCGGTCCCTCCAAGGCTAGGGAGCGACAATTGGCCTAAACCCGCGAAATAGGAGTCTGGATTGGTAGTTGCCAGCAGGAGTCCTGGTTTCTTCCTTGACTTCTGCGAGTGATAGTGTGTGATTGGTTTAAATCCGCGGGTACCTGTCATTGATTGGGCAGCCCTTGCGGACGGCGTGCGGCCATTGGCTGGCGCTAGGGCCGTCCCTCCATCGGCGGGCAGCGAATGAAGAAATGGGAACGGGGAGGGGAAAGGCCGCGACGTGAGCGCGCGACCTCGGGCGCCATTTTGTCGAGAAACAAGCGGAGTTAACCGAAGAGGGGGATCGAGGAGAGCCGGAGTCGAGGACCCAGGAGTTTCCTGTGTCCAGCGCTGCCGGAGCCGTCTGAGGTGAAGCGGGCTGGAGTTGGGAGTGGCGGGAGCTGGCAGTGTCAACCTCGGGATGCGGGTGCGGGCGGGAGCGGTTCCGGGGGTGGACCCGGACCATTGGAAGCGTTTCCCGGAGCGTCGGGACGGAGCGGCGGGGGGCGAGGCGGGAGGGGACGGCCCCGCTCGCGGAGCCTTCGCTCCCCACGGGGAACCCGGCGCGGGGGTTCCTGGAAGCGGAGCGCCGGGCGCGGGCGAGTCCCGGAGCGGCTCGGCCCGGGGCCTGGAGGCTTCGAGGATGGCGGCGGAGGCGGCAGTTCGGGTCCCAGGCCCTCGGCTCAGCTCGGCGCGCGCAGGCTGCGTCCTGGTCGGAGCGCTCGAGCTCCTCAACTGCCCCTTTCTCCGGGGCTCCCGGATTGGGGGCGGTGGGCGCAGGCGCCCGCGGCCTAGGTCCCCGGCGGGCGGGGACGGCTTCGGAGTTGTTGCCGACTCGAGCGCTTTCCGGGGACTCCCTCCCCTCCGCCGCCCCCAGCACGTTGTCAAGCCCCTCGCTTTCGACTGCCCGGCGGTGGGAGGGGCGGGCGAGCGGGGAGCGAGCACTTCCGTGTTACTTCTCGCCACAGTTTTTTTTTTTTTTGTTCCACTTGCGCGCCCCGACGCTCGCACTTTTCTAACCAAGCCGGTCCCCCACTTGGTCTCTTCGCTCCCCGTGGGGTCGGTAGTCGTGGCGGTCCTCTTTGCCCGGCCCCCCACTCCCAGCCCTCCGGCAAGTGCCCACTAGTGAGCCGAGCTCTCGTAGGTCTTGAAGTTGGTGCAGGGCTCGGAGAGCTTTAAAACCTAGGGCTGAACACAAGTACCTTTTGGCCATGCCACCGGCTCTGAGAGTTCACCCACCTGTGCTCACAGACATTACTTGCAGGCGTGTGCTTCGTAGGTTTAAAAAGTGCCTTTGAAGGTGTTTGTTGGTAAAATAAGACTTCATGAGAGGTAAACGACCCTCTGAAGTCATCCCATCAAATGTCACACTTCCTCCTTCCGTGGGCATTTAATCCAGGCAAGCCTTGAACCAGTGAGCTCTAGTCCCAGATGTCGCCTGTTTTTGGGGTTTTAGTAAAGAGCCTATTTTTTTTCCCTCTCTTCAAAACTTGAGTAATAGTACTGGAGTTTCCCTACGTGTTGTGTTTTCCCTACATGTTTCGTTGCACTTGGATCCTCTGTGACTACAATGGAATTTTTTTAAACACTCATTAAGTGAAAAAAAGTACAGCTTTTTATAAAAAAAAATATGCCATACATTTTCCTCATGACTTCTCCTTTGAAAAGGAGTAGGGATACGTGTGAAAATGGAGGAAGTGTAAATGGTATCCATTTGAGTGATGCGTGAGGACACCGCATTATTATCTTGTCTGCAAGAAAACAGACTGAAGGTAGCTGGACTTCAGAGTAGCAAGCAGTGCCTGCCCTTGAATGGTAGTGTGCTAATTAATTAGTAAAGGGTCTCCTGCAGGGAGAGGGACTTGACTTGGGAATTTGTTCCTTTTTCACCTGGCCCCGGCTATGTAGTGGAAACAAGTCTGGAAGTGGAGCCCAAAGCCATACTGACCTTTAGCCGGGTGTGCTGGTACTGGCTTGCTTGTAATCCCAGTGCTACAGATGCAGGGATGAAGACCTCAGCAGTTTCTTTGGTCACAGCCAAGGCTGCATCTCAAAACTTTTCTCAAAAAACAGTAACAAAAACCAGGGAGGAGAATCAAAGGGTAGGGGGTATGAACCCCTAATGAATACCTGGAAGTATTTTTTTAAAGCCCAATATTAAAAATTTTTAAAATTTTATTTATTGTATGTGTGTGCGTGGGTGAGTTTCAAATTCTTGTGCCACAGCTCAGGTGTGGAGGTCAGAGAGAAAAATAGATTTATTTGTATTTACTCCCAGACCAAGCAGAGGCCAGCGTTGTCCACAGAGCGATTTCCAGAGCAGCTAGGGTTCCACAGAGAAACCCTGTAGGAACAGTCAGTATTCTCACTCTTACGTGAACATCAAGGGTGGAACTCAGGTCTCCAGGCTGGTGTGGCAAATGCTTTACCTGCTGAAGCATTTTGAAGCCCTTGAAGATTGTAATCGTAGAAGTTGGCTTTGTTTATTTTTTGTCAGTTTTGAAAGTTCAGACTTACTTCTTTGTAGGTTTTGTTCATATGTATGTGCACCATGTGTGTGCCTGGTGTCAGAAGAGGATGTAAGTTCCTATGGAACTGGGTTGTGTGTGGATTTTAGCCACCATGTTGGTCCTGGAGGACCTCTGCGAGGGCAGCAAGTGCTGCTGTCTCTCCAGCATCTTGTTTGTTTTGAGACAGTATTGCTGTTGTAGTTCAGGTCAGAATCCTCCTGCCTCAGTTTACTGACAGGATTACAGCACCATAGGATTATAGATAATCACAGATTCATCACCATATTATCTAAAGTTACGTATCTTTAAAAAATAATTGTAGTGTGATTGTGTTTATATTTGTATGAGTGCATGCCACAGTACTTGTGTATATATATGTGTGTTTATATATTTAATATATATTATATATATGTGTGTGTGTATGTATGTATGTATGTATGTTGGACAACTTTCAAAAGTTGTCTCTCTTTAGTATTTGGGTCCCAGGGACAGAATGCAGGTTGTCAGACTTCTTGGCAAGTGCTTTAGCCATTGATGCATTATACTTGCCCCCATTTGACACGTCTTGAGTTAATAAAAAATACTATCTGCCTTTTTGAAAAGCTTTGGTGTCACTCACTGTCTATGTGGTGTTGGGGCTTGTACACAAGACATTAACATATACTAGGCAAATGATATAGATATACCACTTGCCCCTTTGGGGTGTGTGTGTGCGCGCGCCATCACTTCTCTTTGGATAATATTTTTAATAAAAGCAAAACAAAAATTTTAAATTTTATGTGTAAATGTGCCTTGTCTGTATGTGCACCATGTACGTTCGGGTTCCTAATGAGGCTAGAAAAGGGTGTTGGATTCCCTGGAACTGGAGTTACTAGAAGCAGTTATGAGTGGTCCCACATGGGTTCTCTGCAAGAGCAGTACATGCGCTTAACCACTGAGACCCAAGAACAAACTTTACACTTACAGGAAAGAATTAGCTGAAAAGCTGGACCTAGTGACTCAGACCCCTACCTGAGACTCAGGCAGGAGGATCAGGAGGTCAAGGCCAACTTAACTCAAGTTAGCTTTGGTACAAGTGATCCTGTGTCAAGGGGAAAGAAATTAGCTGGAACATATTTTAAATGACCCTGAATAAATTTTCTGCTTCAAAGTGACATCCAAATGAGGTTGTTTTGTTTTATGGTTTGGGGCATGGTACTAGAATGACTATTATGTTAAGACTTTGTGGCCGGGCGGTGGTGGCGCACGCCTTTAATCCCAGCACTCGGGAGGCAGAGGCAGGCGGATCTCTGTGAGTTCAAGACCAGCCTGGTCTACAAGAGCTAGTTCCAGGACTGACTCCAAAAGCTACAGAGAAACCCTGTTTCGAAAAACCAAAACCAAAAAAAAAAAAAAAAAAAGACTTTGTGTAGAGAAAGCCCAATAGTGCTTTTCTGTTGGCTTACAGTTTTTATTATATTTATGTACATGTATGTACATGCAGGTTTGAAAGCCAGAAGATAACTTGTAGGAGTCAGTTCTTGTCACTTGGGGGGTCCTGAAGATTGAACTCAGGTTATCAGAGATGGTGAAAAGATTTTCCCATTGAGCCATCTTACTGGCCCATGTTCTTTGGCTCACAGTTTTTTGTATTTGGTTTTGGTGTTTTGTTTGTTTGTTTGTTTTCTTGAGACAGCCTATGTCTAGCACTGGCTGACTTGGAACTTGATATGTAGACCGCACTGGCCTTGATCTCACAGTGAACCAAGTCTCAGGTGCTGAGATAAAGGTGCTGGTCATCACTCTGGACCAAAATGAGCTGTGCATAATGTTTTTCACGTTAATTTTTATAGATTTGTGGGACTACCGTAAAGCAAATAAAAGGAGTCATTCTTTGAAAAGTGTTCTTTGAGAAGGTAGTCATTAGTCTGAAACCCTTCCTGTGTTAAGATTTGTAAAAGCTGCCTCTGGAAGAGTAGAACAGGACAGATTTAAGAAATGTCTTTCAGGAGCTTGAAAGGAGAGAAACAACTCCACAACGTTGTCCATCGATCTTCATGTTTGCTGTGGCTTGAGTTATACACAGGTACAATAATTACATTTCAAGTCAAGGTAGGAGAATCATGAATTCAAGGCCAGCCAGGTCTTCATGTTAAGGTCCTGTCTTGGAAAAACAAAAAACAGCATTTCAGTCTTTCATTTTGGGAAACTCAACTTTGATGATGTGGCTTAGTTTTGTTATACTTGTTAAAATGTAATTCCTAAAGTTTGCATTAATGAAATAATAAATTGTAGTGGAAAGTTGTTTGTGAGGGTATATGTCTGTAATCCAGTCACCAGGGAGGTTGAGACAGTAATATATTTTGAGTTGTAGTTCAACCTGAGGGACTAGCTCAAACACAGGTGTGAAACTTTTTTGGGGGGTGATTACCTATTACATGAAATGCTGAGGGATGGCCGTATACTATGAAAGGCACTACATACATTGTGCGTGTGAATGAATGCAGGCTTGGCATTAGTGTTGTCAGAGGAAAACCTCAAGTTTTGGGCCTCATTTTCCACCTTGACAGTCTTTGTTGGTTGGTTTCCCACTGCATATGCCAGGCTAGGTGGCCCAGGAACTTTTGGGATTCTCCTGTCTCAACCAAAATTATGATCAGCGCCACAGTTCCTGGTTTTTAATGAAGGGTCTGGAGATTCAAACTCAAGTCATCATGTGTAGGTGGGAAACACTTTTTAACAATTGAACTATCTCATACCCAGCCCACTATGTGCATTTTCTTTGTTGAGACAGAACTTCATTGTATAGCTCTGGCTAACTTGAAATTTGTGATGTGAACCAAGCTGACCTAAACTGCAATGACTTTTCTGTCTCTGCCTTCCAAGTGTTTAACACAGCACCATCTTTTTTGTTTTTAATATTATATATGAAGTGGCTTTGCTTGCATGTATGTATGTATGTGTATGACTAAAAGAAGGATTGGATTCCATGGAGGTGGAGTAGATGAGCTGCTAGGTGTGGGTGGTGTTGGGAACCCAGCGGGAGACCTCTGTTAGAGCAGTACGTGCTCTCTTAACCTTAACCACTGTGTCATCTGCAGCTAGTCTCAGCTTTTCTTCTGCCCCCTTCCTTTTCCTTGTTTGAGTAGTCTTGTGATTTTTCCTCTCCTGGCCTGGGATTGGGGAACTGGAACCTTACTGCCTTAGGCTGCCTGGGCATATGGGTGCAGGTCTGCACTACCATGTCCCATCACACACACCCCCATTTGGGGGTGGGGAGTGTTTAGATAATTATCATATCTCTGCCTGGCTTGGAATTTATGTAGAACAGGTAGATATCCACATGCCTTTGTCTTTTGAGTGCTGTAATTAAAGGCATATTTCACTGTGTCTAGTTCGCTTCTAAGGTGTTTAAGAACTCTTAAGGGGTTCCAAAGGAAGAATGCCCTTGGACCGTTGTTTTTTAGAGAGAGAAAGAATGAATTTACAGGATTGTTGCTACTGCAACAATCTTCCCCTTCCTGTTTTTTGAGACAGGGTTTCTTCTCTGTGTAGCTCTGGCTTTCTCCTGGAACTTTATAGATCAGGCTGGCCTTGAGTTCAGAGAAATCCACCTATCTTTGCCACCCTTTTGGAATTAAAGGTGTGTGCTGTCACACCTAGCTGTTAGAATTGATTCTTAATGTCAGCAGCCTTAAACAGATTGAAATGCATTGTCTTGCTCAGGGGTCTGCATTTGCCCATAGTGATGACACCAACTATCTACTTGTTCTTAAACAAAAAGTGATGTGGTATTTATATCTATGTGTGTGGGTGTTTTGCCTATATGTATATTTGTGCACCACTTGGGTCTGATACCTTTGGAGGCATCAGATCGCCACAACTGGAGTTAATCAATTGAGAGCTGCCACGGGGGTGCTAGGAATAAAACTCAAGGTCCTCTGGAAGAGCAGCTAGTGCGCTAAACCACTGAGCTCCCTCCAACCTCCTGTCTTCATATTCTTGAAGCATAGAGACAGGTGCACAGACATGTTCTTGTGGCACTTCTCGAATTGTAGTTTCAGATGTAGTTGATGTGTAGTCCTGGTGGATGACAGTGGTTCTCAGCAAGGCCCTTTTGTTTTGAAAGTACATGAGCTGCTTTTGGTAAACACACTTGTTCTGAATGTCTGCTATCTTCCCAACAGCCTGAGAAAAGTGTGGCATCCTGGGAGGGACACACAGAGAATGTCCACATAATGTTTGTGTGTGCGTGCACACATACACTTGAAGGTAATGTAGATCAGGGAAGAACAGTGGGTGTCAGCCCTTTCACTTTGAGACAGGCTCTCTTTGTTCATTGTGAGCCACCATGTGGTTGCCGGGAATTGAACTCAGGACCTTTGGAAGAGCAGGCAATGCTCTTAACCACTGAGCCATCTCTCCAGCCCGTCTTTGTTCATTGTTACGCTATGCCAGCCTAGCTGGTCTTGGGGCTGCAGGGATTTTCCTGGCTTCTGCCTCCCATTTTGCTGTAGGACCAGTGGGATTACAGACACCTACTACCATGTCCAGCTACATACCAAGGTCCTAATGCTTACCCAGCAAGCTTACCCACATAATCATTTTTCCAGCCCTGTTTTTTGTTTTTGTTTTTCGAGACAGGGTTTCTCTGTAGCTTTGGAGCCTGTCCTCTTGTAGACCAGGCTGGCCTTGAACTCACAGAGATCCACTTGCCTCTACTTCCCCAGTGCTGGGATTAAAGGCGTGTGCCACCACCGCCAGGCCGCAGCCTTTTTTTTAAAAAAAAATAATTTATTTGCTGTTTTTTTGTGTGTGCATTGGTGTTTTTCCTGTGTGTACATCTGTCTGTGTGAGGGTGTTAGATGTTTGAGTTAAAAACAGTTGTTAGCACTGGGAATTGAACCTGGGTCCTCTTGAAGAACATTCAGTGCTCTCAATCATTGAACCATCTTTCCAGCCCCCCTGCCCCCCTTTTAAGAAGTATGTGTGTGTGTCTGCTGGCCTGCAGAGGCCAGAGGTGTAGGATTCCTAGAGCTGGACTTGAAGGTGGTTTTGAGGCACTTGACATGGGAACTGAACTTTGATCCCTTTTGAGAGAAGCAAGTACATTCGACCACTGAACTGAAATTGGGCATTTTTAAACCCAAGAATAGAATTTTTAAACATTCAAAACAATTTTTAGTTTAGGGAGGGCTCTGCCTGCCCCAGTGTCCTTGTGGAGATCAGAGATAGCATGTGGGGATTGGGTCTCTTTACCATGTGGGTCTCAGGGATCAAATTTAGGTCTTCATGCTTGGTGGCAAGTACTTACTGAGCCATGTTACAGGCTCGAGAACATATACCCTGTTTTTCAAGACAGGATTTCCTGTATATCTTTAGCTGTCCTGGAATTAGGTCTTGTAGACCAGGCTGGCCTCGAACTCAGATCTGTCTGCGTCTTCCTTCCAAGTGCTGGGATTAAAGGTGTGGGCCACCACCGCTGGCTCACATCATCTATTGGGTAGTGTTCTCCAGTGAAGATGTCAGTGTTCTTTCCTAAGCTGTTTCCTTCTACAGGATACAAAATGGGTGTTTATGAGAAAAAAACATGAACTGGTTATTTGCCTTTTTGAGAAAGTTCTGTGGACTGCAGATAATCTTTTCCATTATTTGTTCTGTTATTGGGAAATACCCCAAATGTGTTTATATGAATTTTGGCCCCTGTGATTACTATTTTGCTTTTTATAACATACTTATCTTTTTGTTTTGTTTTGTTAGGTGTGTGTGGGGGGGTATTGCTGGGAACCAAACCTAGGGCCTTGTGTGGACTAGACAAGCACTCTACCACTGAGCTGTAGCTCCAACCTACTATAAATAGCTTTACCTTTATAAATAAATATTTATTAATACTTAATTAAATTATATATTTACAAATATAAATATACTTAAATATATTTGTAAATTTATAAATATAAATACATTTAAATACTGTTATGAATTGTGATGTAAATATTTCCCAAAGGGGTTGTGAGAGAACTCCTGCTCTAGAGTATTGGGATTACAGAAGTGTGTGGTCATGACAGGTTGTCAGTGCCCTTTCATTTTGCCCTGTGGAGCATTGTCAAATTGAGAGGTGAAGGAGAAAGAGTATAATGTGACTGGAATGGGTTTAATGTTAGTGTCAGAATATTTCCATTCTTTTTTTTTTTTTTT
>JAQHUG010000556.1:610885-641266 GCA_028555095.1 Dicrostonyx torquatus | reverse complement strand
ACCAGTGGTTGCCTGCAGCACGCCTTTAATCCCTGTGGTCTAGAAGGCGAGTCCTAATACTTGTTAAGAAACTGGGAGGAAAGTTAATCTCAAGAGGTTATGCAGAGTAAGAAATCTAAGGTCCAAGTACAAAAAACAGAAATCTGGAAGCTTTCAGAGACTGACCAACAGGGCATCTAGCTTCAGGCACTGGCCTGCAGTTTACAAAAGCCGAAAGCTGGTGCTGGAATGTCTCAGGGAGTTATTGCTTCAGGGAAATTTTCTTAGCGGTCCACACCCAGCCTTTGTCTAAGCTGGAGTCTGTACGGGTGCACGGGTGTACCGCTTTGCAAATCAGGTGGGTAGCAGCACAAATCCTGAGAGGCAGGGAGCTTTAACCAAGGTGCCTCTGCAGCTGAATCTACAGTTAACCTTTGCTTCCGTCAGCAAATCCTACCGGCCTGCACCAGAACCGGCTGGGTTGGTGGAGAGGGGGGTTAAGCCCTCTCCGGTTTTTAAGTGGATTAACCACACACGTTGGAGCGCCAAAATTTTGTCACAGGACAATATTACACCAATTTGATTAAAAAAGGGATATTTTATTGTAGGGGAAAAAACTTACAGATCAATGTCCCAAACCACGTTCCTCTGGTCGCAAACAGGAAACTGAGTCTAGGAGTCAGCATGGAAGCCGGAAGCAAGTTAGCTTGGAGATCGGCTGCGGGGGTGGGGGGTGGTGGGGGTGGGGGTGGGGGTGGTTTAAAATGAAAACCTCGCCCCACATTGGGCGGGTATCTTAGAAGCCATTGGCTGAAAGCAAGAGGGCTTAATCTCCTGCAGCAATGTGGTGTCTGCTCTTCCACAAGACCTGGGTTCAATTTCAAACACCCACATGGTGTTTTAAACTGTCTGTAGACTAGGCATAGAGCTCACAGAGATATTCCTACTTCATATATGCTCCTATATTTTTAAAAGATTTGTGTGTGTGTGTGTGTGGAGCACTAACTTACACATGCCAGCCCATGCAGAAGCTAAAAGAGGGCCAGCAACAGAATCCTGAAGTTGTAGTTATAGACTATAGACACTAAATTGAATATTTTGCATTCTTAAAAATTATTTCTGCTGCTGGGCAGTGGTGGCACACGCCTTTATAATCCCATTGCTTGTGAAGCAGAGACAGGTGGATCTCTGTGAGTTCAAAGTCAGCCTGGTAGTTCCAGGACAGGCATCAAAGCTACAAAGAAACCTGTCTTGAAGACCCCCCCCCCAAATAATTTTACTGATAAATTTTGGGGGAATAAAAATAGTCTTGTTTTTTTTTTTTGAGACAAGTTGTCAAATGTAGGCCAGCCACATTGGCCTTGACCTCATAGCCAATGATAATCTTGAACTGAATCTGCTTTTAGATTTTTTTTATTTTTGGTTTTTCGAGACAGGGTTTCTCCGTGGCTTTTGGAGCCTGCGCTGGAACTAGCTCTTGTAGACCAGGCTGGTCTAGAATTCACAAAGATCCGCCTGCCTCTGCTTCCCGAGTGCTGGGATTAAAGGCGTGTGCCACCACCGCCCGGCCTCTGCTTTTAGATTTATACGCATATGTACCACACTTGTAGGAATACAGTCTTCATCAAGGTTCAAGATTATTGGTGTGATAAACACTTGATTACCATGAAGAAATTTAAAGATAAAAGTTTTATCTTCATGAATTTGGGTCTGCAAGGATGGCTCCATGGCTAAACCACTTGCTGCTCTTGTAGAAGACTTGAATTTGGTCTCCAATTACCAAATGAGGCTACTTTGAACAGCCCATAATTCCAGTGGCCTTTTCTGGCCTCCACAGGCATGTGTGTAAATAAATCTTGTAAAAAGCAAAATTATCTTAATTTATGCTTTAAAAGATAAAAGTTTCTAATTTCTAATGGAGAAAAGGGTGTGCTTTGGTTTTTGTTTCTGTTAGCTGACTAGAATGGTTGGGAATAAATTAATGATCAGCCTGCCATTTTAGCTTTATTACAGTTTGGGGTTTTCTTTTCTAAACTATTATTTTTATTTATTTATTTATTTTGAAGACAGAGATTCACTCACTATGTAGCGTAGCCTTTGCTGGCCTGGAACTCTAAATATGTAGACCAGGCTGGCCTTGAAATCACAGAGATCCTTCTGCCTCCTGAGGGTCTAAATTATTATTTTTTAAAAAAGGTTTATTTATTATATGTACAGTGTTCTGTCTGCATGTGTGCCCTTGCAGGCCAAAAGATTGCACCAGATCTCATTACAGGTTGTCGTGAGCTGCCATGTGGTTGCTGGGAATTGAACTCAGGACCTCTGAAAGAGCAGTCAGTGCTCTTAACCTCTGAGTCATCTCTCCAGTCTAAATTATCCTTATGATCATTTTCAGCTTTGGCTTCTGGAGTTCTTACTTGACTTTCAGTTAACCATTTAAATACCTACAATATACACCTTGAAGTACAACTTTAACATCAAACTATCTGATTCTGAAGCAGTAGTATAGAAATAGAGTGAATAAATGGAGCCTTAGGAACCAGGGATACTCTGGAGAGCAGAGCTAAAAGTGAGTTTACTTAGACCCTAATTTACACCTGATCTCAGCCAAAAGGCTCAGTGAGGCCTAGTGTCAAACCCAAATTTTAACCAAGTGTATTGCTCCTGTTGGATCTGATGTTGTTAATTGAAAATGATAAGATGGATATCTCAAAAGTCGCAGTTTGTGTTATTAAATTTAAACTCTTGGAAGAGTCTTTTAATTTAAAAGCTTGGCATTTTTAAAAAATCTACAGTGGTTAGAGGAGACATAATTACTTTTTTAAAGTGTCTTTAATAGCATTTTAAATGATGAGAGAGATGAAAGTTGAAAGTTACTTAGCCTTTCCTCCCAACTGAATTCTGGAATTTTATTTTTAAACAGGTGCCATGTTTCAGAACAGAGTAAAGAAGAACTGAAGACGTTTTACAGATAGCAGAGATAGCCTAATTACAAAGAAAGCATTAACCTGCCTCTGAGGTGACTAAAGGGGAATAATGGTGATTTTGCGCCGGGCTCGGCCGCCTGCTTCCGCCCCAACCAGCAATGAATCTTGACTCGCTCTCGCTGGCCTTGTCTCAAATCAGCTACCTGGTGGACAATTTAACCAAGAAAAACTACCGAGCCAGCCAGCAGGAAATACAGCATGTAAGTATTCTATTCTGTATATAAATACCATTGAAGCAAAAACAAATAGCCAGTTGATTGGCAATTTATGTGACAATGTTGTGTGAGAGGTTATTTTGCTCCTTCATGTTATTTTGCTTTACTGTAGTACGTAGCAGGCCTTATACCAGTCTATGAGTATTTTCTTTATTCTTTGTAAATGAACATGAAGCCAGGGGTAGTGACATATGCTGTTAGCCGAGCACTCGAGAGCAGGCGGTGTGGATAGATCTCTGTGCTTGAGGCCAATCTGGTCTACCTACCAAGTTCTTGGCCTGCTATAGCTACATAAAGAGACCCTGTCTCAAAAACAAGTAACAATAGCATAAAAGAACATGATCTGATTTGATTTGGTCTATTTCTATTTTTTTTTCCACTTCAGCATTAAGATGAATGGCTTAGCAGAGAAAAGTGCTTACTGTGTATTAAATGTGAGGATAGTCAATAGGATTCCTTAAGCTCACATAAAAGTTGAGAAAGTTTGGCAGCCTACTTGTAATCTCAGCACACTGGAAGGAGAAACAGAATCCCAGGGCAATGAAGACTAGCCAGATTAGCCATAAGTGATGAACTCTGTGTTCAACCACAGGCCCTCCCTCAGTAAAGTGGAGCGTGACGAAGACATCTAATGTCAGCCTTGGGCCTTCATAGGCACCCTCACACTCATGTACCTGTAATGGCACATGTTCCCTCATGCTAACACATACATGCACACAGCACACATAAAAGGTTGAAATTGCCCTGGAAGTATAAGATGCTCTGGTGGAGTGCTTGCTTAGCTTCAATGAGGTCGCAAGTTCAGTAACTGTTGTCTTTTAGCATTTAACCATCTTGCTGGGTATGAAATAGTTTTGATCCACAAGTAAAGATGCTGAACATTTGTGTTCCATGTATTGACTTTTACATCTTTGGAGAATTACCTGTTAAATCATCATCATCCCCCCACCCTATTGGAGAGATGGCTTTGCAGTTAGGACTCTGCTCTTTCAGAGGACTGGAATGTGGTTTCCTGCATCTGCCTTGGGTGGCTTACAACTTCCATAACTCCGGTTCCAGATGATTCAGTGTCCTTCTAGTGTTCACAGACATGAACATAAAAAAAAAGAAAACCAAATCTTTAAATCCTTGCTTTCTGTAGTGTATATTTTACATGTGTTAGTATTTCATTCAATCTATGAAAAGTAGCTGAGTGTGGTATAGTCCCATTTGGAGATTGAAGAATTGCTAAATATTGAAGCAAAAAGATTACTATGAGTTTGAGGCCAGCCTGGGCATCCTGTAACCTTGTCTCAAACTAAACCACATTTAATACTCTCCTTTCTATAATAGAAATTGTAGTTGATTATGATTCATATGTAGCTAACATAAGTGAAATATGTACCTGGTTTTCTTTTCTTTTTTTTTTTTTCCCCTCTCTCTCTTTGGTTTTTCGAGACAGGGTTTCTCTGTGGCTTTGGAGCCTGCACTGGAACTAGCTCTTGTAGACCAGGCTGGTCTCGAACTTACAAAATCCGCCTGCCTCTGCCTCCCGAGTGCTGGGATTAAAGGTGTGCGCCACCAACGCCCGGCATAGTTTTGGTCTTTTATTTTGGGGTATGTGTGCAACAGTTGTAGGTTTGCTTAATTCTTTTTTTTTTTCTTTATTGATATTTATTGAGCTCTACATTTTTTTCTGTTTCCCTTCCCTGCTTCTCCCCTCCCCCCTTCAACCCTACCCCAATGTCCCTATGCTCCCAATTTACTCAGATCTTGTCTTTTTATACTATCCCATGTATATTAGGTCTATGTATGTCTCTCTTAGTGTCCTCATTGTTGTCTAAGTTCTCTATGATTATGGTTTGTAGGCTGGCTTTCTTTGTTTTATGTTTAAAAGCCACCTATGAGTGAGTACATATGACAACTGTCTTTCTGTGTCTGGGTTACCTCACTCAAAATAATGTTTTCTAGTTCCATCCATTTTCCTGCAGAATTCAAGCTGTCGTTATTTTTTTCTGCTGTGTAGTACTCCATTGTGTAAATGTACCACATTTTCTTTATCCATTCTTCGATGGAGGGGCATTTAGGTTGTTTCCAGGTTCTGGCTATGACAAACAAAGCTGCTATGAACATAGTTGAGCACATGTTCTTGTGGCACAATTGAGCATCCTTTGGATATATACCTAAAAGTGGTATTACTGGGTCTTGAGGAAAGTTGTTTCCTAATTTTCTGAGAAATCTCCACACTGACATCCAAAGGGGTTGTACCAGCTTGCATTCCCACCAGGTTTGCTTTATTCTTAAAAAAATGTGTTAATACTTGAACTGATTGGTTAGCTTATCTATTCATTTCTATTTACGGGCAGTGGATATTAGTTGTTTTAACTATCTTTTAAAAGACAGTATATCTGCATATATAGGAGATGGAGAGGAATATGGTAGCCTTTTTTTGGGGGGGGGCAGATGGACAGGGTTTCACCATGTAACTCTGGCTGGCCTGAACTCCTTCACAGATCAGGCTGGCCTTGAATTGCCGCCTCTGTGTCTCTGCTGTCATTTAAGGTGTGTGCCACCACCAAATTTTTATTTATGAATGTTCTGCCTATAGCATATATGTGTGTGCTGTGCTTACCTAGTGCCTTGGGAGGCCAGAAAAGAGCATTGGATTCCCTAGAACTGGTGTTAAGGGGCCAATCTTACCCACTGAGCCATCTTTTTTTGTTTTTCAAAGTAGGGTTTCTGGAACCCACTCTGCAGGCTGGCCTTGAACTCATTTGCCTCTCAAGTGCTGAGACTAAAGGTGTGCACTGAACCATCTTGCTTCTTTAAAAGTTTTGTTTGTTTCGAGACAGTTTTTTTGTGTAACAGCCCTGGTGTCTGGAACTCACTTTGTAAACCAGACTGGCTTTAAACACACACAGATATCTCTGTTTCTGCCTCATGAGTGCTGGGATTAAAGGTGTGCACCATCACATCTGGCACACTTTTGAATTTTAAAAAATTTTATGTATGTGAGTATTTTTCCTGCTTATATTTCTGTACTGTGTGCATTCCTGGGAAATATGGAGGCTAAAAGGAGTCATAGAAAATCTTGGAACTTGAGTTACAGATGGATGCTATGGGTGCTGGGAATTGAACCTGGATCCTCTGCTAGAATATTCAGTGCTTTCAGTTGCTGAGTCATCTCTCCAAGCCCCACTTGGTTTTTGTTTTGTTTTGGTTTTTCGAGGCAGTTTCTCTGTGGCTTTGGAGCCTGTCCTGGAACTAGCTCTGTAGACCAGACTGTCCTCTAACTCACAAAGATCCACCTGTCTCTGCCTCCTGAGTGCTGGGATTAAAGGCGTGCGCTGCCACCACCCAGCTGTTTTGTTTCTTGAGACAGTCTCATTGTAGCCTCAAATTGGTTATGCATGTGTACCCATGGTGCCCACTCTACAAACCATGTATGGATCTCTTATTCTCACCTTCTTAAACTGGGCCTGTGATACAGGTTGAGGTTGTATTCCCTGGAAGCAGGTATGAGAATTTGGAAAGTAGGATAAAACTAATGTCAACTCTGCAGGTTAGGATGGGATGAGACTTGGAATCTACAGTTTTGCTGAGGAGCTGTGGTTCAGCCCCAGTAAAACCTGAGTTAATGCTAGGCATTGGTGTCGCACACCTTTAATCCCAGAATTTAGGAGGCAGAGGCAGGTATTTGTATTTGAGGACAACCTGTTCTACAGATTGAGTTCCAGGACAGCCAAGGCTACACAAAGAAAATCTTGACTTGCAGACAGGCAGACACATGAGTTCAAGGACAGCTAAGGATACACAAAGAAACTCTGCTGAGAAACCAGATAAATTAATACATACCTGGGTTAATATTGTGTGTTAACTTCAAAGTCATATATCAGAGGAGTCCCGACGTGGGCTCAAAGAGCCAGACCATGTTTATATCCCTGCTGGGTGAAGGCTGCCCCAGCATGGTATGTTCTTAGGCATTGAAATTCTACAACTCAGGCAAATCCTGGAGAAGCCAATTGTTGGCTACTAGAAATTGTTTGAAAGTACGACCCTAGTGACTTCAGCAATGCCCTACATGATCTGGTTGGACTATAATTTGTTTACTCATTTTTCCTTTTAAGTTCTTGAGGTCTAAGAATATCTTCCTCTAATGCCTGACATTTAGTTATGTGGTCAAATCTATGATGCAAGAAGGAATAAATTGTTTATTGAGTTTTATGTGTACCATATGCATGCAGAAGCCCATTGAGGCCAAAAGAGGAAATCAAATCCCCTGGAACTGGAGTTTAACAAGTGGTTGTGAACTGTGATTTGGGTGCTGGGAACTGAACCCAAGTCCTCTGTATGTATGTACTCTTAACTGCTGATCCATTTCCTCAGCCCTGCATGAGTAATAAATTATTTAATAATTTTGTGTGTTCTTGTTTTATGTTTTTTAGATGAAGTTTTTCTGTGTAGGCTTTAACTTGGATTACTGGCGTATGTCACCATTTCTAGGTCTAGTAATTAAACTTGAAGATATAGAAATTACTTTATTTGATGCTGGGAGGTGGCGGCACACGTCTTTAATCACAGCTCTCAGGCAGAGGCAGGCAGATCTCTGCGAGTTCGAGGCCAGCCTGCTCTACAAAATGAGTTCCAGGACAGCTAGGACTGAAACGCCCTGTTCTGAGTAACAAACAAAAAGAATCTTTTGATAGCTGAAGTTTCACAGTTTGTAAAGCTCTATAAATTCTGTGGCTTCAGTAGTGCACTCGTGTCCTTACATGTACTCTTTTTTTTAATACCTGGAGATTAGGAATTTAGACCTGGGATGGTAGCAAAGTTCTCTTTCTTGATTGACCTTGCTAATTTCCTTGCTGAAGAAGGTAAGTGAAGCTTCTTGCAAATCCTGAGATACTTAGTACCATTTTATGAAACTGATGCTCTCCCTGCTCTACAAGGAGGCCAGGTATATTTTATTGGTGTGTTTTACTGTGGATAAGTCTAATCAGGCTTCATAACTTGGCTAGGATGTTTTCCTTATATGGTTTTACCTGCTGACAAATGGAAAGAAGAGATTTTATTGAATTTGTTAGTAGTATTTCAACATCTTACAGATGAGAAAAGGGACTTGCCTCATAGGTGAGATTTCTGTGATATTATTCAGAGATTAACACTGTAATCATTCTTTTAAAAGTATTTTTGGGAGGCTTGGCATGGTGGTTCAGTAGTTAGGAGCACTTGTTGACACCTGCAAAGGACCTGGGTTAGTTTCCCACCACCCATAAGGTGCGTCACAACCATCTATAACTGCCATTTCCAGGACATCTCTCACCCTCTATTGATACCTGAGGGCACCAGCATGCATGTGGTATACATATATCCATGGAGGGAAAGCACTCATAAAATAAGTCTAAAATATCGGGGGGGGTATAGTGTGATAGATCAGTAGGTAAAAGTACTTGCAAAAATATGGTAACTCCTAGAATTCACTATGTGTATCAGGAGAGAACTAACTGCACAGAGTTGTCTTTTGATCTCCACATGTGTCCTTTTGCATGCCCACCCCCAATCATGTGGGCACAACACAATATTAATAAATTTTTTAAAAGAAAATTGTTGGGACTAAGGGATAACTCAGTGATAAGTTCTTTTTAGCTAGCATGGTTTGAGGCCCTGTGTTAGATCTCCTGTACCACAGCATAAGTAAAATTACTGGTTATGATTTTAAGAAATTATTTAAGATAGAAACTTGAAATAAACTCCTTTTTCTTATTGAGCCCCTCCCCGCATTCATTAATTGGATTTAAATCTAGAGTCTGCAGCTTGCTAGGCACACAGAGCACACTGCCATTGAACTGTATCCTCAATATAATGTTTTTAGTTCTTTTTCTTTTGTTCTCCACCCTGGACTTTCTCAGCCTCCCAGGTGCTAGGATTATAGGTGTTTCCTATAGGGTTTCTCTCTTCGTCACTCCCCCCGCCACAGCCCAACTTTATTAATTCCCTTTGCAAATCATGATTTAGCATTAAACAGTAGGTGCCAGGGGATGTGAGGTTGAAGGTCATGGAGATTGCGGAAGACAAGGATTGGGAAAGAAGGAAAGTGATGGTAAAGATGGACAGACACGACCCTGTTCCAGTGTTGTGTTGCCCCATCCTCCATCTCTTTCCCCCTCCTCCTCAGGTGCCTGGGCAGAGAACAGATGAGGCTGCCTTCAGGATTTGTACTTGAAGACAGCTAGTTTGATGAGACCATCCCTGCTACACCCAGGGCCATGTCATCAAGAATGGCCAGTCTACTAATCCATCTTACTTCATGGTCTTGTCAGTGAGATATTTCCACTCCTCTGCCGCGTTGTTCTGAAGTGGGCAAGCCCTGCAGGTGTCATACAGGGAAGCAGTCTCGTTGAAGAGATAAGAAAACACAGTGCAGGTTGACTTGTCATCCTGGATCAGACTTCGGGGTGTCTAATAACAGGCGGTTTTTTCCTCATGTATTTAAATCCAGTATAATTTGGAAAATGTCTTCTGGTGTAATACAATCCCCATTGCATAAAGAAGCGCAATTACATTGAAAGTGGACTTGTTACACGTCATTTCCTTCAAGAAGATGGGTTTTAGAGATACACTACATGTACTAGCCTAAAAGGCCTAAAGGTCTGGCCTGCTCTCTGTCATACACATAGACTTAGAGGTTATTTGGATTATTACCCTGGTTGTGGAAGCTTGGGGGAGCCTCTGGCTATCAGGATATTTTAGATAGATTGCTAGCCACCTCATGTCTTGGCTGTAAGAGATTGTTGGTCTGGCCCAAACAGATAACCACAGATCACCAGGCTGTCCAGTTCTCAGCTTTCTGGATGGAAGAAGAGGTTTTTTCATTTTTCCCATTGGAAAGATAAGTCTGTATGCTTAACATTCCTGATTTCTCTCAGATTTGTGGATGCAGTGACCTTCGTGCTGTATTCCCAGTGTTCAGGGCTCAGTCTGCAGTAGTCCTTGCACACATACTTTAGAGCAGTGATTCTCAACCTTTCTAATGTTGCAACCCTTTATTATACAGTTCCTCATATTGTGGTGACCTCCCCAACCATAAAATTATTTTTTTGCTACTTCATAGCTATAATTTTGCTGTGGCTATAAATTGTAATGTAAATGTCTGATATGCAGGATATTTGATACATGACCCCAAGGGAGATGCTGCCCACAGGTTGTGGTTAGCATTGTGCCGGTCAAAGATCTGCCTGCCTATGCCTTTGAGATTAAAGGCATGGGCCTCCGGCCTCTAAGCCTTGTTGAAGGCTCTACACATTTACTGTAAGGTTGAAGTCCATTGACTATTTTCTTTCTTTTACTTGTTTTTTAATCATTTGTGTGTGTGTAGTTACCCACCACCAAGTAGAAGACATAGTCCCATGGTTACTCTTCACTTTCTTTGGGCAGCAGCATGATGCCTTTGTGTATGTCATTGTATTTGCTTTGCACCAGGCACCAGGCATAGTCAAACTTGTGCTCTTGAAAACTGAGCCAGCTGCTTGCTCAAACTGAAGTTTTCCTTCAAAATTCTTTTTTGGTTTTTTGAGACAGGGTTTCTCTGTAGCTTTGGAGCCTGTCCTGGAACTAGCTCTTGTAGACCAGGCTGGTCTCGAACTCACAGAGATCCGCCTGCCTCTGCCTCCCGAGTGCTGGGATTAAAGGTGTGTGCCACCACCGCCCGGCTCTTTCAAAATTCTTGAGATCCATCACACCTCATTCAGTACGGCCTCCATAGCCACCACCCCTGCCTCATACTGAAATTGCTTGGTTTCTCTTTTAAAAATGCTGATTTATGATCATTTTTAAAATGATACTAGCACTATTCATTCATTTATTCATCCATCCGTCTGTCCATTTATTAGGTGTGGGGGATATTTTGTGACCAGAATAGTTTTGAACTCACAGCACTCTCAGCTTCAACTGATTTGAAGGATAAAGTATAACAAAATAAACCTACACTTATCTATCCTCTAACATTATTTCAAGACATCTGTTTTTGTACAGCCTGTTTGCCCTATTTCTTTAGAGCAGATTTCATACATAATTTCATCTATTTGTGGTAATGTAAACTTAACCTCAGTCCCAATATTGTGTCTATTGTTATTTTTGATACTGGGTTTCTCTCGGTAGCCCTGTCTGTCCTGCAACTTACTCTAGATCAGGCTGGCCTTGGATTCACCTGCCTCCTGAGTGCTGGGATTTAAGACGTGTGCCACCACAGCCAGTTTGTTTTTAAATTTTATAATAAATTTTGTCTTCTATTTTTATTTATTTAGGTCTTCTATTTTTAGAAAAGGTCTCATATAATCTTGATTGACCTGGAACTCATACTTTTCTGCTTTGGCCTCCCAAATACTGGAATACAAATATTGTCATGGAATAAATTTGTCTTCCTTCCTTTTTCCTTCTTTTCTCCCTTCTCTGTCTTTCCCCTTTTCATCTTGGTAGGGATTAAACACAGGTTATAGCTTTTTTTTTTTTTTTTTTTAAATTAGGATCTTACACTTTTTTGGAGGGCTCAAGTGATCCTCTTTAGCATCCTAAATAGCTGGGAATATCAAAATACTACTGTACTTGCCTTCTGTGTTTCAGAAGTGCAAAAATAGGAAATTTAAATTACATTTATTCAGCCAGGTGTAGTGGCTCATGCCTTTTAATGTCAAGAGGCAGCAGAGGGGCAGATCTTTTTGAGTTCCAGGCCATCCTGGTCTAGAGATCCAGGACAGCCAGAATTACATAATGAGACACTTGTCTCAACATTTAAGTTACATTTATTTTTGACATTTTTACTTTATTGTTTTTGTGGAGGCTGGTTGTATGTGCCACAGAGTGATTATGTAGGAGCATATAGGAGTTGATTTTTCTCTTTGCATTAGGTGGGTCCAGAGATTGATCTTGGGCTGTCAAGCTTGGTAGCAAGCATCTTTCCTGTGGAGCCATCTTGCCAAGCTAAAATAGCATTGATATTTAATTATCATGGTCATTTAACATTGACATTTCTCCTGTTTGCCTTATTTAGAGAGTTGGTGATGAAGATTTTGGGTTAGTGCTTAGTAGGATAGAATCTAGGAGTTTGTGCTTGCCAGACAACTGTGCTGCCACTGAGCCATATTCTTAGCTGCCTTGACCCTGCTTGTACATGTGGGTTTTGAGGCAGGGTCTCACTATGTAGCCCTGGCTGATGTGGAACTCAATAGATATTTGCTCACCTTTGCTTCCCAAGTATTTTTTGTTTGCGATCCAGTTCTTACCAGCTGTTTACTTTCTACTTGTTTTGTAGTTTTTGTTACTCATTCTGTGGCAATATGAAATGCTTATAGCAGGTGCTGGTGGGTTATGTACTCATTGCACAACATAAAATGACTTGAATTAGGATTCTCAGCATCCATGTAAAGAGATAGGCATGGTGGCATAAGTACATGATTTTATAACCCTGGCATCGAGGAGCTGGAGACTGGTACCTGCCTTTTCCAGCAATGCATTTTGTCAGTTTTTGAAGATAATCTAAGGCAGTTCAATGTGATATTTAGTTCAAAAATGAATGAGTAAATAATTCCTAACCCAAAGTAGGTAGTTATGTATTTTATTGATCACTTACTTATTTTGAATCAGAGTTTCATTTTGTAGCCCATGATGCCCAGAACTTGAAGTCCTCCTGCTTCAGCTTCCCGGTGCTGGCATGGATTTACACGCATGTACACCATATTTGTAATGCATTTTTGAGTTGTTGTTTTTTTGTTTGTTTGTTTTTTGAGACAGGGTTTCACTGTAGCTTTGGAGCCTGTCCTGGAACTAGCTCTTGTAGACCAGACTGGCCTTGAACTCACAGAGATCTGCCTGCTTCTGCCTCCAAGTGCTGGGATTAAAGGCGTGTGCCACCACCGCCTGGCTGTAATGCCTTCTTTTGAAATTAATTTTATTATATTTTAAGATAATATAATTATATCATTTCCCCCTCCAAACCCTCCCAAAAATAACCCTCCTTGCTCTCTTTCAAATTCTTGCATTGTTACATACATATACATACGTATATGTGTATACATAACATTTCTGAAATACAGCCGCTCAATCTGTGTAAGATACTTGCATGTATTTTCACATCTGACCCTTTGATACTGGTTCATCAATTGGTGTGCTCTTTTATTGTTTTAGGCAGAGTCTTATGTAGTCCTCTAATTTAAGCTTGCTATGTACCTGAGAATGGTCTTAATTTTTCACCTTTTCTGCATCTGTCTTCTTAGTTACTGGAATTGTAGATATATGCCACTATGTTTGACTTTTTAATGTCTTTAATATATACACACCATATATTAAAGATTTATTTACTTGTTTGTGTATGTGTGGACCTATGGAGGCCAGATGAAAATGTCAGATCCCTCAAGCTGGAGTTACATGCAGTTGTGAGCTTACTCAGTTTGGGTGCTGGTAAGAGAACTTGATCCTCTAAAAGAGCAGTTTGTGCTCTTAACTGCTAAGCTGTCTCTTCAGCACTTAAATAGTATTTTTTTTATTCTTTTAATTTCATTTATATAATATATATTGATCATTTCCACCCACCACTACCTCCACCTCACTGCCCTTAGTCTCCCTCCCTACCCCATCTTCCTCCCATATTCATAAACGTTTATTTTGTAGTAGTTGTTATTAATAACTTTCAGAGTCCAATTAGTGTGGCCATCTACTAGGGCAGTAGTTCTTAGCTTTTGTGTTGTGACCCTTTTGGCAGCCCTCATTTCCAAAAAATTTATATTATATTCTTAAGAGTAGCAAAATTCCAGTTATGAAGTAGCAATGAAAATAATTTTATGGTTGGGGTTCACCACAACATGAGCTGAAATAAAGGGCTGCAGCATTAGGAAGGTTGAGAACCCCTGCCCTAGGGCATGAGTGGCCACTCCCCAATGGAGAGTAACTGTTCATCTCTTAGCCATCAACTGCCAATAGTTCCTTCCTGGGGGATTTTTGATATCTTAATACCAACATTGGCAAATGTAACTATTTACCCACAATGTTTGCTAGACTCCTTTCTAGACTATGCAAATTCCCTGAACTCCTGCAGCTTAGGAAATTGTTAAGTTAAGAGTAATGCTGTGGAGAAAAGCGAAGACAAATAAGAGGTAATGGGGATGGGGAGGCCAATATTTTAGACAAGGTAGTTAGAAGAGAACAGGCTTGCCTGAACTCTTCCAGTTGGAGGTAGCAGATACAATCATTGGAAATTATAAGAAACAAGAATCTGGGAAAGTTCAAGGCCAGCATTTAAAGCACTGAAGTTTGATGTAGCTATCCAGCTGTCTGCAGATTCATTTAGATCTGGCCATGAGTGTACGGTTTGTCAAAAATTGGTTGCTAAATAAATTTTGAGTTGTGAAGTGTGTGCTGTAAAACTGCTAAATAGAAAACCCCAAATTGATGACATTTAGTAAACTTTACATATTTTTGGTGTGAATGTGGGTCACCATGCCAAGTTATGTGTTGTTGGTAGGTTTGTGTTCTTTTAGCCAATTCAAAACGAATAAATTTAAAAGTAATCATTACATACAAGTACTTCTACTTGAGTAGCTCCAATAATTTGCTTTTGTTTTTGAGAACAGGGTCTTCTGCCACCCAGACTGGTTAAACTTTCTCTGTAGCTTGAGGCTGGCCTTGAAATTCTGACCTACTATTCTTTCAATCCCAAGAGCTAGGATTTATAGGCCTTTGCCACTATGCTCAACAGTAATTCCTCTAACTATTGCGATAAGGTGAATTTTACCCAGGGACTTATTTTCCTAGAACTGTATTTATGAGATCCAAAGTGTTCATGCACGCTAGACAAGTGCTAGCATTGAGCTGTATCCCTAGCCCTTATTTTTTCCAAATCTTCCCTTAAACTTACATTTTTGTGTTTCAGATTGTGAATCGGCACGGTCCTGAGGCAGACAGGCATTTATTACGCTGTCTATTTTCACATGTGGATTTCAGTGGCGATGGTAAAAGCAGTGGCAAAGATTTTCATCAGGTATTTGGGGATTTAAGAGTTTATGTCTATTATCCCCAATCACTTTGTAAATTTGCAGTTTAGGGCATAATTTGTGAAAACTATATACAGGATAATTTCCAGAACATAATCTTACAAAGGTAGCTAAGAGGTGTTGGGGATTCTTTTCTTTTTTTCTTTTTTTGGTTTTATTTGAGACAGGGTTTCTCTGTAGCTTTGGAACCTGTGCTGGAACTAGCTCTTGTAGACCAGGCTGGTCTCGAACTCACAAAGATCCGCCTGCCTCTGCCTCCTGAGTGCTGGGATTAAAGGAGTGCGCCACCACCGCCCAGCTGGGGATTCTTTCTTATACTTCTCTTTTCTGCCTGGCTACATAGTGAAGACGGTCTACTTTAGGATTATGGAGCTGCTGCTGGATCTGCCTGATGAAAGAAGCAGGAATGGGGGAGGGCCTACTTGACAAGGCAGATAGAATATCTCATGTTCTGAATGAGATGTCTTTGGCTTGATTTTCAGTCTTGTCAGAGTTAATTATGACAGTGTTTGTGACTTACTAACGGACTCTAATGTTTAGTGTACATTTTGGTTTAACACTTGTTGCTGGTACATTTTATATAGTTAAGTGGATTTTTAAACAGATTTTTTTTTGTATTGTTTTATTCTCTGTGTAATAGCCGTGAGTGACCCAAAAACTCACTGTGTACATCAGGCTGGCCTCAAACTCAAGAGATCCGCCTGCCTCTGCTGCTTTATTCCCTCTGCTGGGATCAAAGGTGTGCGCCACCAGCACCCAGGAATAAAGAGCTAATTTTGATAGTAAAAACTATACAGCATCTAATGTTCGTAGGTTCTCTTTTCCTTTCTTTATTTGAGATGATGGTTAATGCTAATAGAAGTTTTTTTTTTTTTTTTGAAGACACAGTTTCTGATTCAGGAGTGTGCCTCGCTGATTACAAAGCCAAATTTTATCTCTACATTGTCATATGCCATTGATAATCCATTGCACTACCAGAAGGTTAGTATAATTCCATCTCCAGTAAGATTGTGATAATATATATATATCTCCCTTCATTTTTAAGACAGTTCTTTCTGTGTTTATGTAATTCCGGCCATTCTTCTGTTTCAGTCTCTCAGTGCTGGGTTGTTGTAGACATGAAACTCTGTACCCAGTTTGAATATGCAGTAATACTGAATTATTTAAAATGACTCCAAATCTTTACTTCTGGGGTTTTGGTGTTCATTTTGCCCTTTAAAGACCTGGTCTCTGTGTAGCCTTAGCTATCCTGGAAGTTACTGTGTAGACCAGACTGCTTTGAACTCGACATTGATCCACCTACTGTGGTTTAGGAGTGTAGGAATTAAAGGTCTGAGCTACCACAACTGTACTTTTTGTTTTTTAAACAGTGCCATATCTTAAAATTTGAAGGATTGACTTTTATAACTTTCTGAGAGAATCAAGGTAGTTGCTTGGTAGCAAATTGAATCTTACTAACCCAGATTGAGTCCAGGTTTAAATTTGTCAGGCTACAGCTCGAATATAGTGTGTTGCTTATAGTAGCTCAGAATTATGTCATGTGTATATTGTGCCATGATTGGATGAACTAATACTTTAAAAGCTTTGTTAAATTACATCATTTTTTAAAAAGTTAAATCTTAAAAATTTATGTTTCAGAGTCTAAAGCCTGCACCCCATTTATTTGCCCAGCTGAGTAAAGTTCTCAAGTTAAGTAAAGTACAAGAGGTAAGTATTTTAAGGAAAGACATGTAGGCAGAAATGAAAGTTAAAAACCATTTCACTCTTGTTAATATAATAACTCCTTCTTGTTTCAGGTAATTTTTGGTCTTGCCCTTTTGAATTCTTCTAGTTCAGATCTCAGGGGTTTTGGTAAGTTATTTTATACTGAGTATAGGGTTCTTTCTTCATTGCTTTTTAAATTCATACTCTTGTGATATTAGGGATCAAATCCAGGTTTTGGACATGGTAGACAAAATCCCCCCAGTGTAGTAGTTTTTTTTTTTTTTTTTAATTTATACTTATGCATGATTTTGCTTGTGTGTAAGTGCATCGTATCTGGTGCTTGAGGAGGCCAGAAAAAAGTGTCTGGTTCTCTTGAACTGGTTGTGAGATGCCACATGCATGGTGGGACTAAACCTGGGACCTCTGTAAGAGTAACAAGTGCTTTCAACTGCTTTTTAAGACCAACTTGTGCTTGTATAGCCCAGGGTGGTCTCAAACTCACCAACTTCCTAAGTGCTGAGATTGCAACCATGTGCTATGATGCCTGAAGCTCTGCTGTCCTGTAACTCCTTTGTAGACCAGGCTGATCTCAGAACTCAAGAGATCCACCTGTCTCTGCATCGTGAATGTTGAATTTGAAGGCATTAACCACTATACCTGGCTCCAGCCCTGGCTTTTTAACAGAATTCTGTGGTGTTAGTTAAGTTCATATCATTGTAAAAATGATTTCAGAACTTTTCATCTTTCGGGTGGACCGTGGTTGAGACAAGGTTTCTCTGTGTACTAGCCCTGACCGTACTAGAACTCACTCTCTATAGACCAGGCAGGCCTCAAATTTACAGAGCTCCACCTGCCTGCCTGGATTAAAGGTGTGCACCACCAAACCTGGCCAGAACCTTCATTTTGTAAACATTTTCTTTCTTTCATCACCCATTGTTTGAGTAAACCTCTCAGATATATCTATGTCAAAGCATGTATGTTGATGAGCACAGAGGGTGATCACGTGAACACTTCATTCATTCATTCATTTATTTATTTTTACCTATTATGGTATAATAGTAACTTGGCTTATTTGACTTTTAGCTGCCCAGTTTATAAAACAGAAGCTTCCGGATCTTCTGCGTTCTTACATAGACGCAGACGTCAGTGGAAATCAAGAAGGTGGCTTCCAAGATATAGCAATAGAGGTCCTACATCTCCTACTCTCCCATCTCCTCTTTGGGCAGAAGGGAGCCTTCGGAGTTGGACAGGAGCAAATAGACGCTTTTCTTAAGACACTGCGCAGAGGTAAGTCATAGCCTACCACAGGTGGTCACAAACTGTAATAAAAAGGATGTGAATAGAAATGAAGACAATGATTTCCTGTTCTTGTTTTTAGTCTTTTATAACAAATGACTATAATATCATTTTTAAGTATAAAAAGTGTAATAGAACTTTTTAAAGAATAAGTATAAAGTGAACCTAATTTCATCTGTGTAAATTTTTTTTTTTAAAAAATATAAGTACAGTCACAGGTAAGATGAGGCATATTTCTCTGCAGCCTTTTCCCACTCTAGGGACGGAAACTACATTATGGTATCCAGCTGTTTTTAATTTGAAAGGTTGGCCTTTTTGTTTTGTTTTGTTTTTTGTTTTTCAAGACAGGCTTTTTCTGTGTATCCCTGGCTTTCCTAGAACTCACTTTGTAGGCCAGGTTGGCTTGGAACTCAAGAGATCCTCCTCCCTCTGCCTATTGAGTGCTGGGATTAGAAATATGTGCCCCCATTTCCAACTAGGTTGGCCATTTTAGAAAATACTTATATTTACTTAGTAATATGCTTTATAATTCAAGATCAATAAATAAATCCCCATCCTCTTATTCTCATAAAAGAGAAATGTGACTCTTCTTTACTTCCTGTTGTTTGTGTAATTTAATTTTAGCTGCATCAATTTTCAGTTGCAAGAAACTTTGTCTGTTCCCCTGTAATGAATTCTGACCCTTATATGGGAATTTTGCTATAAAAGTTTAGTATTTAGTATGAATTGATAGACAGGTGTTGGATTGATTCTGCGCATAAAAAGTTAAAAAAGTATACACATGAGCAGTTGTTTTGTGATCCCAAAGAATTCAAAATCTAGAATTGTATTGAGATCATAGCTTGGGAAAATTTAATTTTATACCAGTCATTTTATGTTGTCCTGGCTGTCTTTCAGCACACTTATCAAGATCAGTCTGCCTCTAAGTTCTGTGTGCTGGGATTAAATATGTGCACAACCACACCCAGCCATAAAACTGCTTGATTTTTATATGAGTTTGCAGAAGAATTAGGTTTGAAGGGATTTTAGATCAATAGCAGGAGAGATGTTCCTGAGCATTAAGTCCAGGGCCTCAGGCATGCTACACAAGACTCTTATTTTCTGTCTTTTGTTTTTCGAGACAGGGTTTTTCTGTGAAACAGTCCTGTTTGTCCTGGAGCTCACTCTGTAGACCAGGCTGGCCTTGAACTCACAGACATCCCCTCGCCTTTGCCCACAAGTACTGGGATTAAAGGCGTATGCCACCATTGCCTGGCTGCTAGGCAACTCTTAATGTGCTGCATTTTTAGCCTCTAGGTTGTTGTCTTTTAGTTGTTTATAACAGTCTTATTCCATTTCTTTCTTCAGATTTTCCCCAAGAGCGTTGTCCTGTGGTGCTTGCACCACTTTTATACCCTGAAAAACGGGACATTCTAATGGACAGGATCTTGCCTGACTCTGGAGGGGTAGCTAAAACCATGATGGAGAGCTCTCTGGCTGATTTCATGCAAGAAGTAGGCTATGGCTTTTGTGCAAGGTTGGTAGGAAGACATGACAAAATTGTAGTTGTTATTAAGCATGATTATTGAAAAGAAGTACACAAAATTGTTGCCATGTGTGTCAGGATTGTTGCTTCTGAATTTTAATCTTATACACACTAGTCTGGTGTGGTGTTTTTAGTTATAAATAATCTAGGGCTTGAACTTGTGACATCTCATCCCTACCAGTTCCTTTAGGAACTAAGTTTTTAGTTCAGTCAGTGTTATTTTAGCATATGCACTCACTTTGTTATTTTGAATTAAACTTCTAGAAGCAAAATGAAGAGGATAGGATACATTTTCAAGGTTTAAATATTAGAGTAATCAGATTCACCTTTGAGGGTGTGATTGGCTTGCTTTTGATACTGGTAAGAGAGCTCAGCTGTTGTTGCTGAACTTAATGGCCTGATTTCAGTCTCTGGAACCCATTTGATGGAAGGAGAGAACAGATTCCATCCAAGTTGTCCTATGGTGTCTGAACAAATGACATACACACATGCATGCACACATATAATTTTACACAGTATAATTTAAAAGATGAAGTTGATTTATACTAAAAATTGAAAGTACTATTGTAAGTGGAAACTGTTCGCTTGTTTTCCGGCAGCACAGACCTGAATAATCTCACAAAAATTTTATTAATTTTCTGTTCTGCCAATGACTCGGGCATATTTCTTGCTGGCTCTTAAATCTTAAATATCCCATTTTTATTAATCTGTGTATTGCCACAATGCTGTGGCTTACCGGGAAAGGTTCTGGCTGACTTATTTCCTTCTGCAGCTACATGGCGTCTGTCCCCTTGACTCTGCCTACTTTCTCTCTATATCTCAGTTTGGATTTCCCACCTGGCTTTGCTCTGCTAAGCCATTGGCCGAAACAGCTTCATTTATTAACCAATGGTAATAAAACCTATTCACAGCATACAGAGGGAATCCGACATTATATTTTTTTTAAAATTTAAATTTTTTTTTTTTAATAGTTTTTGAGACAGTTTCCTCTGTGTAATTCCTGGCTGTCCTGAACTCATTCTAGATCAGACTGGCCTTGACCTCAGATCACCCGCCTCTGCCTCCTGGGTTCTGGGATTAAAGGCGCTGTGCCACTATTGCTCTACTAGAGATAACATTTTTATTTTTCCCATTTGATTTCTTTTTTTTTTTTTGCTTCTTTATCAAAGATCAGGTGTTCGAAAATGTGTAGATTGATATCCGGGTCTTCTATTCGGTTCCATTGGTCCTCCTGTCTGTTCTTACGCCAGTACCAGGCTGTTTTCAGTACTGCAGCTCTGTTGTAGAGTTTGAAGTAAGGGATTGTGATGCCTCCAGAAGTTTTTATTGCCCAGGATTATTTTGACTATCCTGGGTTTTTTGCTTTTCCAAATGAAGTTGAGTATTGTTCTTTTGAGGCCTTAGAAGAATTTTGCTGGGATTTTTGATGGGCATTGCGTTGAATCTGTAGATTGCTTTCGGTAAGATTGCCATTTTTACTATATTGAGATAACTTTTTTAAGCTAGTGATTTTTTTATGTTTCTAATTGCATAAAAGTAACACAAAACATGAACTTCCCTATATTTAAGTGTTTTATGCCACAGCTCATTTATTTGTAGTACATTTTTTTTTTTGGTGTATGAGGTGGAAGTAAGCATTTTTTTAAAGTATTATTTTTGTTTCAGTATTGAAGAATGTCGCAATATAATCATGCAGTTTGGTGTTCGGGAGGTCACAGCTGCCCAGGTTGCCAGGGTTTTGGGAATGATGGCTCGAACTCATTCAGGATTAACAGACGGTATTCCATTACAGGTTTGTTGTCTTCAACTGTTATACCAAAAGACTTAATATTCTGTCCTCTTCTGTTCATTGAATTACAGTATGATTGACTGATCTCAATATGAGATAAAAACATTTGTTAGTTGGATTTGCTTAATTGTAGTTTCACTTTTACAGAGCATCTCTGCTCCTGGCAGTGGGATATGGAGTGACGGAAAAGATAAAAGTGAAGGCGCACAGGCACACACATGGAATGTAGAGGTTTTGATTGATGTTCTTAAAGAACTGGTGAGTATATGTGATTCGGGCTTTGTATTCATTTTAACATTATGTACTTAAGATATTTGCTGTTTTTTTTATAAGTTTTGTGGCCAACTGAATAAGACCAGCAATGTTTTGTAATATCTCCACTATTTGTTCAAAACAGAATGAAGCATTCATGATAAATCTATACATTAAACAGTCCATAATGAAATTCAAGCCTCTGCTTCTCCATTAGGAAGTGTCACTTACCAGTTGTGTGTACATGCATGTGTGTGGGGGCCAGAGGTTGGCCTTGGGCGCCTTCTTCCTCTGACAGCTTTCATCTTACTTTTGAAAGAGTACCTCACTGGATCCACAGACCCTCTATTGTTGTGTTGTGCCCATCCTCCCACCCATCCTGTGTGGGATGATGCATGCTACCATGTCCAGTTTATTTGGAGGGGCTAGATACTGAACTCAGGTTTCTTGAGACTGGCACAAGTAAATCATCTTTGTAGTTCCTGCTTTACAGTTCTGAGCTAAAATGGTGAATTTGGTTTTGGGTTTTTTTCCAAGACAGGATTTCTCTGTGTAACAACTCTGGCTGTCATGGAACTTGATTTGTAGACTATACTGGCCTCAAACTATGAGATCCACCTGCCTCTGCCTCCCAGATGCTGGGATTAAAGGCTTACGCACCACTGCTTGGCAAAATGGTGAATTGTTAAGTGTATTCTTTGATCATGTTGCAAGGTAATAACGGAAGAGTTATTGAGAAGGCAGGCCCGAATTTTTTATTTATTTATTTTTGGTATGTGCAGCTAAAATCCTCTATTACACATTGATCTTTATTTTCTGTTTATTCAGAAACAAATTGACCCTTCATATAAAGAAAACACCTGGATGAAATACAGAAGTGCTTAAGTAAAACATAAAGGCCAACTTGGATATTAAGAGGGATTTATGAAATTTATATACCAGGAGAATAGTGAAGTCAAATGTAATATCTAGATAAAATGTCAAAGAAAAAATACAAGAATTACAGGCCGGGAGAGAAGGCTCAGAAATTGTGTTTACTGCCTGCTCTTCCAGAGGACCCAGGTTCTGACTCTAGTCCCATGGTATCTGACCCCCTCACACAAACGCCCATACAGGTGAAACAGCAATGCACATAAAATAAAAGTAATTTAAAAACTACTTATTCGCAGGTTGGAGTGGTGCTGCTTGCCTGTGAGACGAAGGCAGGAATATTTTTATACAGGTGGAAGGCTACTTCATCTACTTTACAAATTCCAGGCAAGCCAGCTATGTCATTTTGTCAAGACTACCTTGAAAAAAACTGAACCACATAGTAGTATTTTTTTATAGTTTCTCACATGAAATTGGAAATGTGGCTCAGTGGTAGAGTGCTTGTCTAGCATGCTGAATGCTATGTTCAGTCTCAGCACAGCAGGAAAAAACAAACCAAAAGCCTTTATTTTGGTGCTGTGTAGCACAGGACAGCATTGAACTCAAATCCTCTTCCTCCTGAGCGGTGGGACCACAGATATGTACCACCAACCCTGGCAAGAAAGATCTGAATAGACTTTTCAGTGGGTACTTGAAATTGAGTCTAAGACCTCAATACATGTTAGACATTCTGCTCATGCTGTTATACCCAGCTCATAACTCTTAACAGTCTTTGAGGTGCTTATCCTAGTTCTCATTTTTAATTTTTATGTTACAACTTACTACCAACACCTTGTGTTCTCTCATAACTTTACCATTAACAGAATTAATGGGTTTTACTTCATTTATTTTCTAATAGCCTCAGGAGTCAAAGCCAATGTCTTGGGTTTTACATGTTGATAGGTATGTGCATTCTGCTTTGGTAGCCAGGCTTTATGTTTGTTGTCTTCCTAAATCACTCTTAACCTTTTTTTTTTTTTTTTAAAGTTTCGAGACAGGGTTTCTCTATAGCTTTGGAGCCTGCACTGGAACTAGTTCTTGTAGACCAGGCTGGTCTGGAACCGACAAAGATCCGCCTGCCTCTGCCTCCTGAGTGCTGGGATTAAAGGCGTGCGCCACCACCGCCAGGCCCCACTCTTCACCTCTGTGTGTGTGTGTGATAGTTGTACATGAAAGTCAAAGGACAACCTTCTCTTCTGTGTTTCTTTTCATCTTATCTGAAGCAGAGTCTCAAAATTTTTCATGGTTTGCTATTGCCTGCTTAGCTCAGATTTCTAGGAATTCTTTTAACTATGCTTTTCATTTTACTGGAGGAGCACTGGGATTACAGGAGCCACCTACTTTGTAACGTCATTGGTTCTGGGGCTTCAAACGGAATTTCCAAGTAGCTTACCTCCTGAGCCATTTTCCTTGCCTTTCCCCATATTTTTTGGAGATGGTCTCTAGTTGTACCTGGAGTTCATCAAGTTAGCTAGGTTACCTGGTCATTGAACCCTAGGAACTGTTTCCTCACACTGACATTACAGCTGTGTTATGCTTTGTGTTGTTTGAGACAGGGTCCGCCTGCCCCTCAAGTGCTGGGTTTAAAGTCATGCCCAGCTTTGTTCTTTTTCAAACACGAGTTCTAGGCATAACTTGTAAATGGAGAAAGAAATTTTGTGACCCCACTGCGCAGTCCCAAATAGTCACACAGAAACTTATATTAATAATTACAGACTGTTTGGCCTATAGTTCAAGCTTATTACTAACTAGCTCTTACATTTAAATTATCCCATTTCTGTTAATCTATATACTGTCACTTGACTGGCTTTTACTGATCTGCTGGGTTGTTGTTTCTTATGCAGCTAGCTATTTTGAGTCTCTCTAGACTCCACCACTTCTGAGTCCTTTGATTGTTTTGCCTTGTCCTACCTAACTATTGGTCAAACAGCTTTTTATTATTACCCAATGGGAACAATACATATTTACAGTGTGCAGAAGCATTCCATACTTAGAATTTTAATTTGCAACTGAGATATCTTAGTCTAGTAATTTTCAACCTTTCTAATGATTCTATCCTTTAATACAGTTCCTCATGTTGTGATGGCTTCCATATGTGAAACTGTCTTCAGTGCTACTTTATAACCGTATTTTGCTACTGTACCATAATGCAAATATCTGTTTAACAATGGTCTTAGGCGACCCCTTTGAAAGGGACACTTGACCCCCTCTCTCCAAGGACTCACAACCTACTGGTTGAGAACCACTTTTCTACTTCCTTGTTGGGTTTTATTACTTGTTTCTTACTTTCTTTGTTTTTGAGATAGTGTCTGATACGGTATTTTGTTGTTGCTTCTTTTTATTTTTTAAAAGTTTTAATTTGCCCATAATGGCCTGAAACTTGAATTCCTCCTACCTGAGTTTTTGTTACATTTCTTAGTAGTACAGCTATGATGCTTAACAAGGAATGTTCTGAGAACTCTTATATTAGATAATTTGTCACTGTGCAATCAGAATAGTATGTACTAACACTAATCTAGGAGTAGTCCACTACTGAATACTTGTCCTCTTATCCCAACTAATGTGCAGTATGTTACTGTCCTGAGTGTGGTAGATAGCTTTGATACAAATGATCTGTATTTGTTTACCTAAACATAGTAAAATTGCAGTGTGGGGGAAAAATATGCCTGTGGTATAGGTTAGTGGTAGAACACTTGTATAAGAGAAGCAAGGCGCCTGGTTGGATCACTAGCACTTCAAAGAAAAGGCAAAAACAAAACAGTGGAGCTCAAGGGACTGGGAATTTAATTGCAAAGGCCCAGGTTATAAGTGTATTATTTATTATTATAGTTTTGTTTTTGTTTCCTTTTTTTATGAAAAGACAGTGTTTCTCTTATGTGTAGCGCTGGCTAGCCTGGAACTTCCTATAAAGACCAGGCTGGCTTTAGAACTTATAGAGATGGCTTGTTTCTGCCTCCAGAGTGTTGGTATTGTACAGATGAACACCAGCACACCTGGCTTACCTGGCTTGTTAAGACTTCTTAAATATGTAAATGGAGAGGACTCTTATTTCCTGGCTACCCAGACCTGAATAATCACACAGAAACTATATTAGTTACAACACTGTTTGGCTTTTTAGCTCAGACTTTTTATTAACTAACTCTTATATCTTAAATTAACCCATTTGTATTATTTTATATGTTACCATGAGGTTCGTGGTTTGTTACCTCTTGCTTCTTGGGTGGCATCTGCCTTCTTTCCTCTTCTATCTCTGCTTGGATTTACTGCCTGACTCCATTCTGCCTTGCAATAGGCCAGAGGAGCTTCTTTATTAACCAGTGGTAATAAAACATATTCACATATGTGAATCCTATATCATAAAGGGCTTATATGGAGGCTGTTTTATTTTAAAAGGGAGCTGGAGAGATGGCTTGGAGGTTAAGAGCACTTTCTGCTCTTTTGGAGGGCCTGCATTTGGTTTTCAGCATTCACATGATGGCTCACACCTGTCTGTAACTCCAGTTCAAGAGTATCTGATGCCCTCTTCTGACCTTGATGAGAACTGGCATATACATGTACATAAACAGCGTATATACACATACAATCAAACAAAATACACAGAAAATAAAAATCTTAAAACTTTTAATAGGATTGGTAATATAATTCAGTGATAGAATACATGCCTAACATGAAGGAGGCCCTAGATTGAACCTCCAGCTCCACAAATAAATATATTCAGTGCATTATAGTGTTGACTTTATTAAGGGGAATTATTTTTGAGACAGGGTCTGGTTTCACTGTGTAACACAGGCTGAGCAGAAATTCCCGATCTTCCTGGGTCAGCCTACTGAAGACTGAAATTGTAAACGTGTGCTGCCATACACAGCTCTTTTTGTTTTGTTTTTTGAGACAGGGTTTCTTTGTAGCTTTGGAGCCTGTCCTGGAACTCGCTCTTGTACACCACGCTGGCCTCGAACTCACAGAGATTTTACTTGCCTCTGCCTCTCGAGTGCTGGGGTTAAAGGCGTGCAACACCAATGCCCAGCTACCCAGGTCATTTTTTAATATCTTCTTTATTTTCATTCATGTAGACTTGTAATACTGAATTTCAAATACATGCATAATTCAGTGTTATTATATCTTCAGGAAGGCTGTCCTTGAGAAATTGGCAGCCTTACTTTAGATGCAGATAATGCATCATTAATGTTATACTGTTACTAGAAATCTAGGTTTTTGTTTTTGTTTTTCATGTTTTGCATACAAACCTTATAAGGAACAGGCTGTGGTTGTATATACCTTTAGTTACAATACTTCAGGCTGATGTCTCTTTAGTTCAAGGCCAGCCTCAACTACAGTGAGTTCTAGGTTGGCCAGAGTTGAAACTTTCATAAAGTAAGACCCAATCTGGGAAACAAAATGAAAAACTTGTTAAGATGCTTGTTGCAACTGCTAAAAATGTTTGGTATTCGTGGATATGTTTAATAGAATTCCTAGATTTTCAGATTATTTTGTCTTTGCCCATATTTGTTTCTTTAATTTTGAAATGTTTTCATCATTTTAGAACCCAAGTTTGAATTTCAAGGAAGTAACTTATGAACTGGACCATCCTGGATTTCAAATTCGTGACAGCAAAGGACTTCATAACGTGGTTTATGGGATTCAGAGGGGCCTGGGCATGGAAGTGTTTCCAGTGGATTTCATATACAGGCCTTGGAAACATGCAGAAGGCCAGGTAAGAATGATGCTTAGGGAGTGAAGAAATAATAATTACTTTTTTTATTAGGCCAGTTTACCCATTGGTTGTAATATTCTAGTTAATTTATTTTGCTTAGCTAAGGAAATTGTTGTTTGCCATCAGGTTTATATTTCTATTTCCACAGTTCAGAGTTCTTTGAGGTGCAGCAGTCAAGCTCTTCCAGTTTGAGTATGTTTATCTCTATGACCATCTTTTTTTTTTTTTTTTTTAAAAAGATTTATTTATTATGTATACAGTGTTTTGTCTGTATGCTTGCTGGCCAGAAGAGGGCACCAGATCTCATTACAGATGGTTGTGAGTTACCATGTGGTTGCTGGGAATTGAACCCAGGACTTCTGGAAGAGCAGAGCAGTCAGTGCTCTTGACCTCTGAGCCATCTCTCCAGCCCCTCTAAGACCATCTTATTATCACTTTTCATCTTCTGAATCACCTTGTTTCTGAAGGGCAAACAGTTCGTTTTTTTTAAACTTCAATTATCTAAGTGGCTTATTTTTACAGCATTCCTAATTCTTTATGAAAATAAGGTTTTTGTCGTATTGTTGCAGCTCTCCTTCATCCAGCATTCCCTGATAAACCCAGAGGTCTTCTGCTTTGCTGACTACCCCTGTCATACTGTTGCTACTGACATTTTGAAAGCACCACCAGAGGATGACAATCGAGAAATTGCCACATGGTAAATACTCCTGCACTCTAGAAATACAAAGCTCTTACTGAACAAGTAAAACTGTTAATATACTTAAAGGGAATTTTATTTTTATTTATTATGTATTCCGCCCGCATGCCATAGGAGGGCCTCAATCTCACTATAGATGGTTGTGAGTCACACACCGTGTGGGTACCGGGGATTGACCTTTGAAAGAACAACCAGTCCTCTTAAACCTCCATCCATCTCTCCAGCCTGGAAATTTTATTTTTAATGAGGTGTTTTATTTTAATAAAGGTTATTTAAAGAGAATGTTGATGACTAAAAATTCTTCTCTATTACATTGTCCCTAGTTAAATTTTTGTTTTTGTGAGGTCTGATAAAAATTTTGTATATTTAGGTCTGATTGGCCCAAAAAGTGTCTTTTTAGCTTTTTTGGGACAAACTGCCAGCGCATTCTGTGTAACTCATTTTTAGGCCATTGCATGTTATTTATGGCCTTATTCTTTTCTTCAAGGACTAAATGTAGAGTTAGATTTTTAGATAAGATTAAAGCCAACCATATTCTACTTAGTTTTATTCACTTTACACTTGCACCACATCAGAAGACAGTTATTGAAAACTTTGCATTTCCTTTGTAAGTAGTAACTGTTAAGGCTATATATTTAGATAGGAATTTAATCATATAAATTACGCCTTATTAATTTGTTTTTTGGTTTTTTCGAGACAGGGTTTCTCTGTGGCTTTGGAGCCTGTCCTGGAACTCACTCTTGTAGACCAGGCTGGTCTCGAACTCAGAGATCCACCTGCCTTTGCTTCCCAAGTGCTGGGATTAAAGGCGTGCGCCACCACTGCCCGGCAAAGCCTTATTAATTTGTATTTCGGATTTTTTTTTAAACTATTAAAAAATCACATGTGCCTTTTTATCCCAGCCATAAAAATCTTTGTAATGAGATTCTATTGTTATGCAAATCAACCATGAATTGTTGATTTGCGTTTCTTTTTTAATTAATCTGTAGGCGTAGCAGCAGGTTCCCCTACCTCCAGCACACACAATGTTCTTGAAATGAAGGGCTTTAAAACATTTTGGGCAAGTGCTTTCCTGCTTCTCTTTAACCCCAGCAGCATGTGAACAGTTTTTAAAAATCTATAGCATTCTCTTAAGAATATTCTCTAATACCATGGTATGGAAGGACTGTGATATATGTAGTTTTATTCTATAGCTGGTATCTTAATTTGGAGTGAATTTGAAGGCTAGAGATATGACTCGGGGGTAAAGTGCTTATAAGGACATGATTTCAGTGCCTAGCACCCAAGAAAAAAAGCATTTTTTTAAAAAAATTTCATTGATCGCTGAGCATCTTTCTTCCTTCATTCTTGTTAGGAAAAGCTTGGATTTGATTGAGTCTCTGCTGAGGCTTGCAGAGGTTGGGCAGTATGAGCAAGTGAAACAACTCTTCAGCTTCCCTATCAAACACTGTCCAGACATGCTGGTATTGGCCTTACTACAAATCAACACCTCCTGGCACACCTTACGCCATGAACTCATCTCTACTTTGATGCCAATTTTCCTTGGAAACCATCCTAACTCTGCCATTATTTTGCACTATGCATGGCATGGGCAGGTAAGACAACTAATTTGGTAATCAGTTCTCCATTGTATTTTTTACATCCTTTAAAACCTTAGTGTTTCACATCTGGAGTGATGTTTTAGCAGATAAAAGAGTGCTCCTCTTGCAGAGGCAGGTCCCAGCATTCACATGGCTGCTCACAACCATTTGTGACCATGACTGCAGTTCTAGGGAAGCCAAAAGTCTTTCTCTGACCTCTGATGTGACCAGGCATGCAGGCAAAATTCATACATTAATAAATGTAAACATTTAGAAAGATTTATTGTCATCAAGCAGGTTTTATCTTTTAGCTTCCTATTGTCAATTTTATAAAAGTACCAGAGAGCAAGGATATTAGATATTCAAATTCAGCATCCATAAAACTGCTACTTGCTGTGACACATTTCAGCCTTGATGAAGAGCTTACATACCTATTATGAAAACAAAAGATCCTGATGTTGCTTTCAACAATAAATTAGAAAAGTCTTTGGCTTTTTTTTTTTTTTTTTGAGTCAAGAGTTAAACGTGTCCTAGGCACTTCAACGGGGAAATCACGATATAACAAGATGATAACTTTCTATTTAGGATACCTGGCTTCTGTGTTGTTGGGAATTAAACCCAGGGCTTTTTTTGTGCTAAGGAAGCACTTTAGCAGTTTAGCTATATTTCTCACCCCAAAGATAGCCTTTTTTTCTTTTTTCTTTATTTTGTTTTTTG
>JAQHUG010000556.1:541324-606905 GCA_028555095.1 Dicrostonyx torquatus | reverse complement strand
TTTTTTTGGTTTTTCGAGACAGGGTTTCTTTGTGGTTTTGGAGCCTGCACTGGAACTAGCTTTTTGTAGACCAGGCTGGTCTCGAACTCACAAAGATCTGCCTGTGTCTGCCTCCCGAGTGCTGGGATTAAAGGCGTGCGCCACCACCGCCCGGCTCCAAAAGTTTTAAGGATAACCCAGGGTTCAGAAAATTCTGGTGGTAAATGGCAGATGCAAGGGGGGAGGTACAGTTGTCCCAGAACATCTTATTTGATGGTCAGATTGATATCTTTAGGTATTCTGGGAAACAGCAAGCATCTATTACATTTTTCTTCTCCTTGTAGGAGTGTTTCTCAGGAGTTATCAGAGACCATCCTCACCATGGTAGCCAATTGCAGTAATGTAATGAATAAGGCCAGACAACCACCACCTGGAGTTATGTCAAAAGGTCGCCCTCCTAGTGCTAGCAGCTTAGATGCCATTTCTCCTGTTCAGGTAACAAAATGCTACAATTCTTGTCTTTATTTGTTCATAGATTCAGAATAGATCACAAACTTCTGCATCTTGAGTTTATTATACTTTATAGATAGCTGCATGTGTAGCATATTTTAAAGGCGATCCTTCCATAGGCATTATAACTGAGAGTAGACTTTAATAATCAAATAGAACATAACTGAGAGGAAAGATAGAAAACCATTTATTTAGATAAATGAAGAGGGTTTCTTTTTAAAGTTAGAATTACACTCTTGAGAAAATAAGCACTGCCTTTGAATCTGATGTGTCTTGTTTGTAGCTTCACGGGCCAAGCAACAGTACTAGAGCATAACGACTTGTTATAACTGGGCTCTTCAGCTCTCAACTGAACTGCTCTTTTAAAAACAAGGTACATTTAAGTTACTCCCTGACATCGTCCACCCCATTCTCTTTGGGAGCAACATATTCCACTTCTGTTTCAGATGCACTGAGTGACAGATTGGGGTTTAAGGAAGGAAAGGCACTTAGTGACTCCTCAGTGTCTACTTTAGAAAGATATTTGCTTGTCATTTCCCATACTCATGAACGTGTGAAATAGTACCACAACTAAGATATTTGGAGTATAGTTACTAGATTTTTTTTTTAAATCTCTGAATAACACATCTTGTTTTTGTTGCTTCTTTTAAAAAGCAGAGGTGATTTTTTTTTTGACCTTAAAAATTATAAATTCTAATAATGTTTTTAAACTGAAAGATAATTTCTAATACTTTTACTGTGTTGTAAGTAAAACAACAGTTTGAAACTAGTTTTGATTTAATAATGTAATATCTGGCCAATGCTATTACTAAAAGTAAATTAGTCAAACAGTAGGGAGGGCAGTTGTCTTGTAAGTTTTATAGTCTCCTCCTGTGGCTCTGGTACTTTATGGCAGGGCTTAACTCTTTAAACCCATTACTTACATAGTGAAAAATGACTAGCAGACTTGAACTCTTTATTATAATTGTGTAGATGTTAACGTGCTTAACAGTATAAAGAGGTATTACTAAGAATTAACTACATTTGTGCCATATTTGCCTTTCCTCAAAACATTTGTAATATATGGTTATGTTTTTCTTTAGATTGACCCTCTTGGTGGAATGGCATCCCTTAGTATAGGTGGTTCAGCTGCCCCTCACACGCAGAGTATGCAAGGTTTTCCTCCAAATTTGGGTTCTGCGTTCAGTACCCCTCAGTCACCAGCAAAAGCATTTCCACCTCTTTCAACCCCAAATCAAACAACAGCATTCAGTGGTATCGGAGGACTTTCATCACAACTTCCAGGTAAGGGAAAGTTGAGTATGGTGAAATTCTTTGTTCAGGTTTAGTTATGCCCTCGTTAGTGAATGCTAGAGGGTTTGGAGTGACTGGGAAACGAAGGGTATTTTAAGCAAAAATGTGAAAGCTTTATGTCAACATCTTGAGTTGGGGAGAAGGAAACATAGTGTTTGATTAGGATTTTATGGTAGTAAATTCTGTTGAGCTAGTATGAGACGACTTTTTTGTTACCAAATGATAGTATATGTACCATGACGCTCACTTAGTTACTTTTTACACTTTTTAGTGTGATTTTATTGGTGCTAGGGATTTAGTAGTAGACCAGCCACATGGTAATGGTTTGAATTCAGTCTTACGAATCACAGAGGTAGAAAAGACTCTACATATCAAATTCAGACTTTCGTTCTGCCTGATTTGTATTATATCTACATAGAAAATACTGGTATATCTTTAAAACCTTTTTAATTCCTTCTCAGTATTACTGATTTGTAATTTTACAGTGAAGTCAAGTTTTCATTTTTCTCCTTATACATAGTTAGTTCTCTTGTGCAGGCTGTAAGTTAGGACACCAAAACTGAAGGAGTGATATGTCATGAATAAGTGATGTAATTGCTGCTGCTGTATGATTCATTTAGTTACACTAAAACTACTGGTCCTAGCAAAGATGTGACTGTTTGACTTTGTGGTTTTAGTTGTTGTTCTTTGCTTAGTTTTGGCATTAGAGTTCAGAGAAATAAGTAGAGAAATTAATTTTAATCATTGTAGTCTTGAGTAAGTTAGTGTATATTCTTTGAGAGAGTATACTTTAAACTTACATATTCATTGTTACTATAAATGGTGTGACCTGTGAAATGGATCAGTGGAAAAGGCTCTTAGCCCTGAGAGCCTGGAGATGTGAGTTTGATCCTCTGATCCCATGTTAAGGTGGTAGGAGGAAACAGTTCTATAGTTTGCCTCTCACCTCTGCGCTAGTGCCATGGCACACATGTATTTGTTTTTGTTGTTTTTTTTTTTTGTTGTTGTTGTTGTTCGGTTTTTTTTTTTGTTTTGTTTTGTTTTTTTTGGTTTTTTTGGTTTTTCGAGACAGGGTTTCTCTGTAGCTTTGGAGCCTGTCCTGGAACTAGCTCTTGTAGACCAGGCTGGTCTCAAACTCACAAAGATCCTCCTACCTCTGCCTCCCTAGTGATGGGATTAAAGGCATGCGCCACCACCGCCAGGCCTGTATTTGTATATATGTCATATGCACACAATAAGTTAATTTTTCTTTGAAGCAAAGAACAGTAAGTACTAGCTGAACTTCTGGCTGCCTTCATTCTCTTTAGTAGGTGGTCTTGGCACAGGAAGCCTGACTGGTATAGGAACTGGGGCCCTTGGACTTCCTGCAGTGAACAACGACCCTTTTGTACAGAGGAAACTGGGCACCTCTGGACTCAACCAGCCTACATTCCAGCAGAGTAAGATGAAACCTTGTAAGTGGTAGTGTTGTCTGTGATTGTGGAGTGTGACTGATACATGTAAACATTTCTGTGTGTTGTCCTTAGAATTATGTAGACAAAACATGTACTTTCACGTTAATAATAGTCATCATCAGATGGTGTGTGTCCTTAGACCTGTGGGAATACTCAAATTTGAATTAATAAAATAAAAAACTAGAGCTATCGCTCTGTACTCTGGATTGCCAGAACAAAATGATAGTTAATAAGAGGTAGTGTCCTTAGGGTGTTACCATGAAAGTAAGTATTGGTATGGGAAAGACAGAAGACTTGGAGTTTTCCTGTTTTGTATACAAATCTTATATGTCACATACAGATCTGTTTGTGTGGCTTTCAAGAAGTCAGGAGCCCCAAGCAAGCATAGTGTTACATGCCTTTAATTCCCAGCATTTAAAGAAGGTGGATTGCTGAGTTGGAGCCACATTGGTCTACATAGTGAATTCCAGGCCACCCAGAGCTATTTAGAGAAACCCTTTCTCAGATGGGGAAAGAAGTCAGGAGGAGAATGAATAGGGGAACAGCCAAGAAAACTTCAGATTTCTGTTTCAGTTACTTAAGATTATGAAGTAAATTACGTATTAACTTCTTAGTATATTTAATTTTATTTACCTCATAAATATCACTGTGTAATACATACAATCAAATTTAAGACCGATTTTTCTTTCTTTCTTTCTTTGTTTTTTTTTTTTTTCTTTTTCTTTTTTTGGTTTTTCGAGACAGGGTTTCTCTGTAGCTTTGGAGCCTGTCCTATAGCTAGCTGTTGTAGACCAGGCTGGTCTCGAACTCACAAAGATCCTCCTGCCTCTGCCTCCCGAGTGCTGGGATTAAAGGCGCGCACCACCACCGCCTGGCTTAAGACCAATTTTTAAGGCCCACTTCCTTAGTTATCACCATAGTTCAATGACTCTTAAGTCTGTCTTATTACTGGAACTAAATATTTATAATAGAAGAATTGGCAGAGCTAGCATGGTGGTATACACATGTAATTCCTGCACATGAGCACCAGAAGCAAGTTCTAGCTACCCTGGCTAATTTACTGTATACATATTAGTTGTAGTTTTTTTTTTTTCTCAAAAAAACAAAGGTGGTTAAGAACGCTAGGTCTTCTCAGAAGACCTAGGTTCAATTCCCAGCACCCATGTGGCAGCTCCCAAGTGTCTATAACTCTAGTTCCAGGGCATCTGACAGTCTTCTAGTCTCCAGGGGCACCAGGCATGTGCATGTTACACAGACATTCTTGCAGGCAAAACATCCATACACACAAAGTAAATTTTCAGAAAGAAAAAGAAAACATACCAGGTGTTGGAGGTGCAGACCATTAATTCCAGAAGAGGCAGTTGGAGTGAAAGGTCAGCCAGAGAGATACATATGAAAAGGTCCAAGGCTGCCCGAGGCACATAGTTGATACTTTGTCTTCAAATAACATTAATATACTAATAATATAAACCAACTTGAGAGTGTTAGTGTGAAAGGCTTGTCTGAATGATAATGTTTCGTGGCATGCTTTGTGTTTATATGTCATGCTCTATGTTAAATCCTGTTTTTATTAAATTAGTAAAGATTTGCTAACCATGAGTGGGCTGGGCTGTCTTAATGGTAAATACCTTAGGAGTTGTGGCCTGGTGAACTTTTTAGTGCAGTAAGACTTAGAAAATACTGTAGTAGAACTGAGTAAAGCAATTTATTTAGAAGTCTTTCTTGTCTATTAGTAAAATCAATCAGTAAATAACTTCCTTCAGTCGGCCTTCTTCCCCCCAAGTTAGAACTATATCAGTCTCTAGCTCTCTGGTTTGAAGAAAGACTTACATATGTATACTGATAGCCTCTCACCCCCGCCCCTCCCACAGCCGACTTGTCTCAGGTGTGGCCAGAGGCCAATCAGCACTTCAGTAAAGAGATAGATGATGAAGCAAACAGCTATTTCCAGCGAATATATAATCACCCACCACATCCGACCATGTCTGTTGATGAGGTGAGCGTCTGGGATTTGTAATTCCTCGTGTTTTAATAAGCAGGAAATAAGTGTGCCCTTTCAAGGTTTTTAGAAATTCACTTAAAGTGTTGTAGTATTTCTATGTAACTTATGAAATGTTTGTCTTAAACTCTTTTTTATTGGTAAGTACTTTTCTTAGCAAGTCTGCCATTAAGATATAATAGGAAGACTCTTGGTAACGTTTGTGTTGTGTTTATCTTGCTTTTCTAGGTACTAGAAATGCTACAGAGATTTAAAGACTCTAGTATAAAAAGGGAGCGAGAAGTATTTAACTGTATGCTAAGGAACTTGTTTGAAGAATATCGGTTTTTCCCCCAGTACCCTGATAAGGAATTACATATAACAGCCTGCCTGTTTGGTGGCATAATTGAAAAAGGACTGGTCACTTACATGGCATTAGGTCTGGCCCTGCGATATGTTCTTGAAGCCTTACGGAAGCCTTTTGGATCAAAAATGTATTATTTTGGTATTGCTGCACTAGATAGATTTAAAAATAGGTGAGTAAATAGCTTGACTTACTTCTTTCTTCTTCCCCAACCCTTATCTGAAACTTGAACCTTCCATTCTCAACTTTCTAGTTCTTGGTAGTATCTTCACTGTGGAGCAGTAACTAGTCTGTATTACATACACACATGCACTCACTTCTACATTAAGTGTATACTGAGCTGTACCCCCAGTCTATGGTTTGAGGGGGTAGTAAAATATGATCTTTTAAAAATAGAGATGTAATGACTTTATCTTATATCACTTTTTAAAAATTTTGTTTGGATCTGTCTTACGTATATTATTCTGGCTTGGAAATCACAATTCTCTTTCCTCACTGTCCCAAGTACTGGGATTACTGGCCTGTGCGACCATACATGGGCAGTGTTATTTTCTTATGTGGAGTGATGGTCATGACTGCCTCCTTCCAGTTCCCCTTATTGTTGTGTTCATCTCTTTGTTATTAATGGTTTTATTTGTTTGTTGTTTCCCCTTCTGAGACACAACTAGGTTGGCTTTGAGCTTTTCTTCCTACTGTTAAGTTCTGTGGTTGTGTGCATGCACTATTCCTGCCTGTTAGGCTTCCTGACAGAAAGTCTTGTCAAAGTAACATCCATTTCCTTTCTGTTCTCATATGACATGCCGAATGAACAAGTTTTTGTTTTTTGTTTTTCCAGGTTGAAGGACTATCCTCAGTATTGTCAGCACTTGGCTTCTATTAGTCACTTTATGCAGTTTCCACATCATTTGCAGGAGGTGAGTGCCCTGATCTGTACTGCTTGCCAGCTGGACAAAGCTTTATCTCCTTTGATCTTTTTGGAGATTTGTGAGAAATCTACTATGATTAAGGTTTTTTTTTAAAATAAATTTTTATTATTGCGTGTATGTATATAAGGACATGCACTTTTCATGGCCTGTATGGAGGTGAAGGACAACTTGTGTCTTTTCTCCTCTTATTTATATGTGTTCTTGGAATTGAAATGCAGTTCCTTGGTGACATATAGCACACTGTAGCATGTTTGAAGCTGGTATTCAATAAAAAAAGCTTCATGTAAATTTCAAATTTTTAAGGCTTTAAGGAATTTTATTTACAGATATCGAAGACTACTTTTGTTTAGTCATTTATTTCTACTACTATTATTTTTTGTGTGCATTGCTGTTTGCCTGCATATATGTCTGGTTACTCTGTACTCTAGAACAGCTGTTACTCTTAACCACTGAGACATTTCTCCAGCCCCCTGAGATTTCTTTTAAAAGTTATTTTGCCAGTCTAGTTTAAAGCACTTTGTCATACTAATTTTTTATCTTAACAGGAGTTCATGGTATCCACTTGTTTATTGTTGTCAGTATAGAGCAAGGATTAAGGGGCAAAGACTACAAGAGGACTTTGAAATTATTCTTATCCTTTCATAAGTGGAGGACATAGAAGACAAATTATTCATTTCAGCTGGGGGGAGGTGGCATACGTCTTTAATCCTAGCACTTGGGGGCAGGTGGATCTCTGAGTTCGATGCTAACCTCGTCTACAGAGTGATTTCCCCACAGCCTGGGCTGTTATGCAGAGAAACTCTTGTCTCCAAAATGATGATAATGAGGTTGATGATGATGATAAATGAAACAAAACTTCCTTCCCCATTTCTATTAAGAAGCCTCTGTATGTTTCCCTCTGAACCTACATAGTATATTGAGTACGGACAGCAGTCTCGAGATCCTCCTGTGAAGATGCAGGGCTCTATCACGACCCCTGGAAGTATTGCACTGGCTCAGGCCCAGGCTCAGGCCCAGGTTCCAGCAAAAGCTCCACTTGCGGGTCAGGTTAATACAATGGTAACCACCTCAACAACAACCACTGTTGCTAAAACGGTTACAGTCACCAAGCCTACGGGAGTCAGCTTTAAGAAAGATGTGCCAGTAAGTAGGTCTTTTCCCAGGTCTGTACATTATGTAAGCATAAATATTAGCATTTCTCCTTGTATTCCCCAGAGACCACTATGTAATATTTTAATAATGGATTTAACTATCTTACCAATGTAGTTACGCCATATGTGTTTTTCATGCTAGTGGAGTTCTATAATCTTTTTTTAAAAATATTTATTTATTTATTATGTACACAATACTCTGTCTGCGTGTATGCCTGAATGCCAGAAGAGGGCACCAGACCTCATTACAGATGGTTGTTGTGAGCCAACATGTGGTTGCTGTGAATTGAACTCAGGACCCCTGGAAGAGCAGGCAATGCTCTGAACCTCTGAGTCATCTCTCCAGCCCGAGTTCTATAATCTTTTAAAAAGTATTTCATTACTTTTATAGTTATTTATTTTTTGTGTTTGGTGCTGTGGTGTGTATGTGGAAGTCAGAGGACTTAGAGTCATTTCTCTCCTTCTGGCATGTCCCAGGCATTAAGCTCAGGCCTTTGGACTTAAGAGGCAAGTGCTTTTATCCTCTGAGATATGTAGCCAGTCTTTCTATTTTCTGTGATTTTTTTTTTTTCCCCTCCAATGAAACAGCTCAACTATTTTAATCTAATGTATTTTATTACTTCTAGCCTTCTATAAATACAACAAATATAGATACATTGCTTGTGGCTACAGATCAAACCGAGAGGATTGTAGAGCCCCCAGAAAATATCCAAGAGAAAATTGCTTTTATCTTCAACAACCTCTCACAGTCAAATATGACCCAGAAGGTAAGCAGGAGATAATAGCTTATGAAATGCCCTCTCCTTTTTCTTGATGGACAGAGCAATTTTTTTTCTTTCTCTTTTTTATTGATTTTACTGAGCTATACATTTTTCTCTGCTCCCCTCCCTTCTACCCTCTGCCATGGTCCCCATGCAAGTTTAAAAGGCATGATTTTTAACTGGGCGTGACGGCGCATGTCTTTAAAAAAGAGGGGAAAAAAGGGTATTTTTGTAGGAATTAATATATCCATTTCAGATATTTTGTTTTGCAGTAATGTCATGCTTTCTTGATAAGGGAAATGTTATTTATTTATTTTATTTTTGATGGCAGGTTTTTGTTTGAGACTAGGTCTCATTAAGTAGTCTTGGCCAGCTGGAGCTCACTGTGTTAATCATGATGACTTCTAAATTCTGTCTTCTTCCCAAGTGCTAGGATTAAAGGTCTGCACCACCATGCCCAACCCTGATAGAAGGTTTTGTTTTATCTTCTTCCAGAAACTGTTTTAAGTGTTAACTGGACCTAGTAAGTACTGTGAGATAGAGCTCTGAAAAGGCATAAAAAACATACGTTTTCTACTGAGAGCAAAAATTAAGATAGCACCTTTAAATGATAGTCTTTAAGATTATCATAAGAAGTAGGTTTTAGGTAGAACATAGTGAAAGAGAGGTGGGAATTTCTGTGTCTTTGAGGCCTACATTGGTCTACATTCAAGCTACATAGACCACGCCTCAAAAAAAAAAAAAAGAAAGAAAAAAGTAAGTTTAATATTCTAGGGTAATATGTACCTGTATTTGTGAATCTGAGGTGTATTTGTCAAAATAAATGGGGAAAAGACCCAGCTTAGTAGTTCAGTATCATACTAGAGTTTAGTAGATGAGTATTGTGCTAGAGTTTATACAGAGCTGGATACTGTGTGGTGCGATTCATAGAACCCAGGCTTCGTTGTATCTGCTTTTCTATTTGTACTAATTCTTTATTGCCTGTTTCATGTTGATTGGCTAGGTTGAAGAGCTTAAAGAAACCGTGAAGGAAGAATTTATGCCTTGGGTTTCCCAGTATTTAGTTATGAAAAGAGTCAGTATTGAGCCAAACTTTCATAGCCTGTATTCCAACTTTCTTGACACATTGAAGAATCCAGAATTTAACAAGATGGTTCTGAATGAGACCTACAGAAACATTAAAGTAAGAGGTTTTTTGTTTTTGTTTTTGTTTTTTTAATGTTATTTAAGTTGATTTTAGCAGGTAGAACTTGGATAATTTGTTCTTTTTGTCTTTTTTATATATGTTAGACACGGAGTGTGCTATAGATTTTATGATGTTTAACTACTGGGTTCTATAAACTTTTTAAAAATTACATTTGCACATGTTTTCATGCACTTATATGCATGAGTGTGCTCAGAGGACAGCTTTCAGGAGGTGGTTCTCTATAATGTGGGTCTTGGGGCTCAAACATAGACTATCAAATACCAGAACATCTGATTTGGTGGCTAACACTTTAACTTGCACCATCTAGCTGGTCCAAAAATTTAATCTTTTAACCTTGTATATTGCTTAAGTGTAATCACCTCTTAGAATTTGTTTTCTTTTCACGTATGGCTTCATTATTTTATTCTGTTAAATGTATATTTGTGACATACCATCTCAGTGATGTGGTCTTGCACAGCCACTTCTCCCTCATTTCTTTGGAGATATGGTATAACATGTTCTGAGTTCTCCATCTTGGTTTTTAAGAACTAGAAATAGTCTTTAAGAAAACCATTCTGCTGGCCAAGTGTTCACTATCTAGATTCCAGCCCTATGTGTGAGATAGCTTTGGTTCTGGGATTCTTTACACCATAAGGTCAAACTTTTACTATACTTGTATAAAATTCAACTGTTTCATTTCTAAACCACCATTTATGTTTGAATACGAAACTTTTTCAAGAAACAGTGTAAACAAGGTAGAGCTGAGATCATCCACTGCTGAGTAACTTGGGTCTGGCTTAGGAAGTAAGTAGCACTATATTTAAACCTATGGATGGGAATTTTCCCCGTTCTTGGTTACGCTGTAGTGCAAAAAGAATTCCTGACTCCTTGTTGCACAGCTGACTTGTGCCATTTTGCTGGTGCTGTATGGAGTTAAGGGACATTGTGTTCAGTTTTTACTATCTTATTGTAATGATTACTGTTTTCTTATAAGTTCTCATATACTCTGAGACAAGTTTCAACCATTTAATTTTTTAATTACTCTGTGTTGACAGGATTCCAACCCAAAAGTCTTACACAAGGCAGATTAGTATTCCACCTATTGAGCTCCTTAAAATACTTTCAAATGTTTGGTAATAAACATAGTAAAATAATATCAATATGATATATGGAATAGATCTACTTTGAGTATATTCTCAGAATTGATAGCTTACTTTTAGAAAAGATAATGAATTCTCAGATACAAAATTGAGAATTTCTTTCATAAGGCTTATTCTTATATCTATAAATCCTATACTATTATAGGTGCTGCTGACCTCTGATAAAGCCGCGGCCAATTTCTCAGATCGTTCTTTGCTGAAGAACTTGGGACACTGGCTAGGAATGATCACGTTAGCTAAAAATAAACCCATTTTGCACACGGTGAGTTTTAAGATGAATATATATGTTTAAAAGTTGACTGGAAGGAGTGTTTTAATTATCTTTTTTTTTTTTTTTTTTTTGTGGATCAAGTTCTATGTCCATGGTCTCTTGGGCTCTTTTAGGATATAGAAAAGCCATGGAGGTGTGCTTGCACCCCTTTTTCTCAGACAGTGATCAGATAACGTATTGATTATATTTTGAGAGATGAGCTTAGTAAGACACCTTTCCTTGTTTTTTTGTTTTGTTTTGTTTGATGTTTGTTTGTGGTTTTTATTTTATTATTTCCCCGAGGGCTTCTGAAGCAGATCCTCAAATTCTCAGAAGTTTTGTTTTAAAATTCTAGGACTTGGATGTGAAGTCTTTGCTGCTAGAGGCTTACGTTAAAGGACAACAAGAATTGCTTTATGTAGTGCCCTTTGTTGCTAAAGTTCTAGAGTCCAGCATTCGTAGTCTGGTGAGTAAATGCTGAATTCTGAGAGATTGTTAACGCAATTTCTAAGAGATTGTAATTTTATTCTTTTGTAGATAAGTCTGCCTTAGCTGATCTTAGGTATTTATATAAGTTAGGTGAAATTCTAAGACAGAATGTATTACCTTTGGTGTTTTCCTGGAATATTTTGTGTTTTGTCATGTTCATGAAAATGTTGAAATAATACTAAATAATGGTTTGATTTAGAGCTAGCTTAATATCGTAACTTTTCTTCAGGTTTTTAGACCACCAAACCCCTGGACAATGGCAATTATGAATGTATTGGCTGAGCTACACCAAGAGCATGACTTAAAGGTAAAATTGTTGCCTCATCTTGGAGAATTCTCTGTCTTAAGATGATTAAACTTTGCAATAAAGACAGACATTGAAGGGGCAGTGGGCATTGTACCATCGGATTGAAGGTAGTATATTTTATGAATAAAACTTAGATTTTTCTTTTCAAAATTCTAATCGACTACTGGAATTATACAGTTAAACTTGAAGTTTGAGATTGAGGTGCTCTGTAAGAACCTTGCATTAGACATCAATGAGCTCAAACCCGGAAACCTACTGAAAGATAAAGACCGCCTGAAGAACTTAGATGAACAACTCTCCGCTCCAAAGAAAGATGTCAAACAGCCAGAAGAGCTTCCTGCCATCACGACAACAAGTAAGTACAGAAGTCTAGCCTTTTGTCAACCAGAATCTTCTCAAATGGTACATCTATACATAAGCAACCATTAACTATCCCACCTTGTATAAAATCTTGTTTGCTTTTGGTGAGTCTTCTAATCATCAAGTGAGAGTAACAGCTAATCAGATTTCTCTCATCTCTTAAGATATTCTTAAGCAAATGAGTCAATTAATTGTCCTTGTATCGTAACCAGACTAGTTTATTGCCTACATTGTTTTAAGTATCAGAAATACTTGAATGACACAATAACCTGTATTGTTCCTTAAAGGCTAAGATTTGTCAGATCACATACACCTGCTAGGAAAACATTATTTTACCTCTGTCAAGACATCAGGACTGGGTTTAGGGATGCAGGCCTTATAATCTTAGCCCTTGAGAAGCTAAAGCCAGGGGGGTTGTAAGTTCGATGCCAACCTAAGCTACATACTTAGTTCTCACTCAGTCTGTGACCCAGTCAAATAAATGCATGTGTGTAGCATGTAATTATGTTCAACAGTGAGATATTGGTAGAAAATGCCAGCAACCACCCATAGCATTTTGCGCCCCCCAATTCCTGGCATCTGACAAATTCCAAGTGAGCCTGGTAAAGGCTAGGTTGAAGATAGGTACCCGTGGCTCATGTAGATTTACCCTTAAAACACATTTAATCCCACCACTTGGGAGGTGAGTTCCAGTACAGCCAGAGCTGCCTCAAAAAAAAAAGGGGGGGGAGGGGACAAGTTTCTGTGCTATGAAATATTGCCACTGGTGGACATTTATATACTTGGCTCATAGTTCATGTAGTAACAGAACTTACTTTTCAGAATGGGTTAGATGTGACCTTAGGTGCTCCCTTCTCCAGAATCTAACCTAGTTGAAGTATACAAGATCCACTTAATGGCTAGTTAGTTTTTGTGTATGGTCAACAAATGTGCGCTCTTATCTCTTTACATCTAGCAACTTCTACAACACCAGCTACCAGTACTACCTGTACAGCCACAGTTCCACCACAGCCACAGTACAGCTACCACGACATCAATGTCTATTCTCTTGCAGGCCTGGCCCCACACATTACTCTAAACCCTACAGTAAGTAAAAACTGATCTCTCCTTCCTTCCTTCTTTCTTTGTTTAAAATACTGATTTATTATATGTGTGATTGTTTTACATGCATGTGTCTGTGTGCATCCTATGTCAGGTGCATCAGATCTGAAACTGGAGTTACAGATATGAGCTACCATATTGGTTCTGTAATCAATTCCTGGTCCTCCACAAGAACAGCAAGTGCTTAACCACTGGGCCTTTGCTTCAAATGTCTTTAATTCTAGCACTCCAGACACAGAGGCAGGCAAATCTGCCAGCCTGGTTTATAGAGCACTTTCCAGGACAGCCAGGGCTACACAAAGAAACCCTCTGTATGGGTGCGTGCTCTATAATGCATATTATAAGGAAGATCCCTTTGCATGTAAAAATTGTCTTTGACATTCCTATTTGTTACTCTTATCCTACCCCACAGTGATTTAATATACTTAGCAATAAAATCAAATTTTGGATAATCCACACATAGGTCAAAGGATTCTTTCTTTTTGGGTTCAAGACAGGGTTTCTCTGTAGCTTTGGAACCTCTCCTGGAACTAGCTCTTGTACACCAGGTTGGCCTCGAACTCACAAAGATCCGCCTGCCTCTGCCTCCCAAGTGCTGGGATTAAAGGTATGCACCACCATCGTCTGGCTCCTTTTTTTTATTTTTAAAGTCAAAGGATTCTTAATTTATTTTTTAGTATTCTTTATTTATTATTTGCTTTCATTATCATATCACTTTGGTCTGGTATTAAGCCATTTCTTTTGCAGACTGCAGTTTGTATATAGAATTTCTAAGCCAAAGCCTTCAATATTTATTTTTATGTGTATCAGTGTTTTGCTTGCATGTATTATATGTAAGTTACATGTATGCCTGAGGAGGCAAGAAGGGAACACCAGATCCCCTGGAACTGGAATTAGAGACCATTCACAGCAGTGAAGCTGCCATGTGAGTTCTGGGAACCAAGTCATGGGGCCTCTGCAAGAAAAGTAAAGCAAGTGCTCTTGGCCAATGAGACATCTTCTCCTGCTCCTGAGAATTTGCTTTTTGTTGTTTTGGTTGTTTTTGGAGACAGGGCTTCTCTCTGAAATTGTCCTGGTTGTCCTGGAATTCGCTTTGTAGGCCTCAGAGATTCTCCTGCCTCTGCCTCCTGAATGTGGGGATTAAAGATGTGCACATTAGTTTAGACATAATTTTAAGTTAGAAACTCATGTGTCTGTAAGCAATAGGTGTTCAATGAGCAGCTTTCCTGTTGAAGGGAATTTTTAAAAAGCATGAATTACAGGCTATACTGATTTATTATTTTCCCTAGCTTCCGTTTCCTGAGGTTTTGCTAGTTTTAAGTGAACACTGTAGTTTCTGTAGTATTGAAAGAGTACCAGTTTCACTTTCTAGCTGTCTTACTTAAATAAACTGATGATATGATTTATGATTTGTGCCTCTCTTTTTCTCCCTCCAGATACCTTTGTTTCAGGCTCATCCACAGTTGAAGCAGTGTGTGCGGCAAGCAATCGAACGGGCTGTCCAGGAGCTAGTCCATCCTGTGGTAGATCGGTCTATTAAGATTGCCATGACTACTTGTGAACAGATCGTCAGAAAGGATTTCGCCCTGGATTCTGAGGAATCCAGAATGCGAATAGCAGCTCATCACATGATGCGGAATTTGACAGCTGGAATGGCTATGATTACTTGCAGGGAGCCTTTACTGATGAGCATATCCACCAACCTAAAAAACAGTTTTGCCTCAGCCCTTCGTGTAAGTTGATCATTTTATGTGCTAATAAAATTCATTACTTGTCTACCAGAGCTTTGCCTATGTGCACCCACTGATTTTTTTTCCTCTTTCCTTGTTGGAATCCATAACCTTTTTGGTGTTAAGGCACACTTTAGCATTGATGGATACCTCAGCTCCAGTAGTCTTTGGATTCTTAAATTGTGTTAAGGCAAAGATCACATTTGATTTTTTTGTACATAGTTGTGTGCTAAGCAGTGTTTAGCAGATATCCAATTTTCCTAAAAAAGAGAACATTTTTTTGTTTAAGCATGGTCGTGATCCTATACAACCTTGGCTATCCTGAAGCTTATATATAGAGACCAGGCTGGCTTCGAATTTATAGAGGTCCACCTGCTTCTGCCTACTCAGTGCGGGCATCAAAGGCATTACCACCATGCTTGGCTGAACATTTTTTAACAAACAGTAAACAATCTAGATTCTGTTATGGGTGAATTTAATTCTAGTTGTTTGATTAGAGCATTATAAAGTGATTTAAAATTACCTTGTATGTGTAGTCACAACACACTGTGTTTTCAGGTCGCTCTTTTGAGTCTCAGGTATCAGATTTAGAAATTCTTTCTTTACTGTTAACCATTGTTCAGTATGTTTACCACAAATTGATAAAAAGTTGAGAAGTATTTTCATCTCAGAGGTGAATGAATTACAAATATTTGTGAGTAGTGACTGGTATATTACTAGTATATACTTGGAATGACCTGTTGACTGTACACATTTCTTACTGTACATTGTAAGATTACTTCTTTTCTTTTGTGTTCTCAATAGACTGCATCCCCACAACAAAGGGAAATGATGGATCAGGCTGCTGCTCAGTTAGCTCAGGACAATTGTGAATTAGCTTGCTGTTTTATTCAGAAAACTGCAGTAGAGAAAGCAGGCCCTGAGATGGACAAGAGATTGGCAACTGTAAGTGTTTAGCATTCATCTTTAAAGTTGTTTCTCTCATTTTGAGGAAGTATCTTATAACAAGAACCTCAGTGACCTTTTTTTATTTGTAGGAATTTGAGCTGAGAAAACATGCTCGGCAAGAAGGACGCAGATACTGTGATCCTGTTGTATTAACATATCAAGCGGAACGGATGCCAGAGCAAATCAGGCTGAAAGTGAGAATTGAGGCTCTTTTCTCCTTGCTTCACCTTTGCTTTCTATGTGTTACTGTTGCATGAATGCCTCCTCAGGAGAGTGTGTCTAAATACTGCTTCTGAAGTATCATTTCATTTTAAAATGTCCTGGAGCAGGTATGGAAATTCTTCCCATCCCCAGAGTTACTCAGTGTTGGTATAAAAAGTTCATGTACTTGTTAGTTCTTGTTTACCAACTTGCTTTTTCACATTTTCTGGTACACTTTTATTGGTAGCTCCATTTTGATCCCTACTTGATTGTGAGGGTCTAATACAAACAACATCAAGGGAGAATTGCACGACACAGTTTTATCTGAAGCATTTCTTAGTGATTATTGTGAGACAGGGCTTTCATATATAGTCCAGACTGTCTCAAATTTGTAATCATCTGTCTCTGCTTGAGTGCTGGGATTATAGGTGTGCCAACACTTGCGGCTCTAGTGAAAAAGTTCTTAATAGCCATGACTCTAACAGGAAAATGAGAAAACATCTTCTGTGTAGTCTATGGGTATGCATGCTGGCATATGTTATATTAATGGTTCTATCAGAATCCTAATACGAACTTTCTATTTTCCAAAAGTAAATTTCAGCTGGGCATGATGGCTTATGCCTTTAATCCCAGCAGAAGGAAGAGTAAGTATCTCTTAGTTTGAGACCACCCTGGTCTATGTAGCGAATTCTGATACTATATAGAGAGGCCCTTTCTCAACCTCTCCACCTCAAAATTTAAAAATAAAATAAAATAAATGTTTCTTTTGATTGTGAAGGAAATTTTACCAAAAAACGTTTTCTTCTTTTAAGGTTGGTGGTGTGGACCCAAAGCAGCTAGCAGTTTATGAAGAGTTTGCACGAAATGTGCCTGGCTTCTTACCTACAAACGACTTAAGTCAGCCTACAGGATTTTTAGCTCAGCCCATGAAGGTAAATACCTCACTTGGATTATAGTAAGTGTTTGTGTTATGAAATATAATTTAATAATGCACCACTTTCTGCTTGGAAGCTTGTTATTGGGTATAGGGGAGTGGAAGCCATTGAGTTACAAGTGATGTTAAATCAGCATGGCATGTAGGCGTTGTATGATGTTCTGGCATTGGGTTAACTGTATTATTTAGCTTAGAGTAGCTCTTTTTTTGTTTTGTTTTGTTTGTTTTACGAGAGGGTTTCTCTAGCTTTGGGGCCTGTCGTGGCCTCGAACTCACAGAGATCTGCCAGCCTCTGTCTTCCCAGCACTACCACCCGGCTCAGAGTATGTGTTGGTTTCTTTAAATTATACCTAATTTTATTTGAAGGTATAGTTTCTAAAATTGTGCAAGAGATTTAACAGAAGTTGAGAATATTAGAAAAACAATTCCCTGCTTGAGAAGTTGTGACCTGTTGCCCTCTTTTGCTTTTGTTAGTTTCTTTTTTAGAAAGAATGATATAAAGTGCCTTTACTGAGTTTGTATTTTGTGAAGGCTAATTTTTTTAAAAAACAATTTTAAGATTCATTCATTATACATACATGTTTATATTTTGAGCATATTTACCTTTCTTGTGCCCTCATTTATTCTCCTTTAGTTCCTCTGGAGCCGAATTTCCTCCCATTCTCCCCACTTTTATACCCTTTTCTAGTTACTTATTTTGAAAAGCCTACCGATGGACCAGAGAAATGGCTCAGTGGTGTAATCAGGGGAGATGAAACTGATTCCCACAAGTTATTCTCTGGCCTCCATATGCATCCATACACTCACAATTTAAGTAAGGCAACTTGCATGTTTGCATGGGTATAGGTAGGGTTTTTACTGGATCAGGCAATTTAATACCCGCTACCTCCCTAAAGAACAGTTATTCCCTCTCCCTAGAGTCATTAAGTAGGGGAGAGGCATCACACCCATCTTGACAGGGTTCTGAAGATTTGCACTCAGGTCTTCATGGTTACACTAGGCTATCTTTCAGGCCAGTGGTATGTTTTTTAATAGGAAAAGCACATAGCTGGGCATGGTGACCCACACTTTTAATCTCAGCATCTGGAAGCAAAGGAAGGAGAATCTCTAAGTTAGTGGCCAGTCTAGTCTACAGAGCTAGTTCCAGGGCTACAGAGAGAAGCACTGTTGTGAAAGGTGAAAAAAGAAAAAGCACAGAAGCGATGCTGTACTTTTACTCCGTCCAGCCATGCTTTATAACTTGGAAGAAGTCTAAGTTGCAGAAGGATGACACATGTGCTGTGCTCACTTTTGCATTATTGCTATTATACTCTGTGATCATTTATTATGTTGAGAGCTTATATATTTGAATAAAAAATAAGCTGGAGAAATATGCCAAGGACAGACTTCTATTTCATTAGTATATTATGCCAGTGAATAACCTTAATTTTTTTTCTTATCTCTGGTTATTTCTTTTTCCAAAACAGCAAGCTTGGGCAACAGATGATGTAGCTCAGATTTATGATAAGTGTATCACAGAACTGGAGCAGCACCTACATGCCATTCCACCAACTTTGGCCATGAATCCTCAAGCCCAAGCTCTACGAAGTCTTTTGGAGGTTGTAGTGTTGTCTCGGAATTCTCGAGATGCAATAGCAGCTCTTGGATTACTTCAGAAGGTTGGTTTTATGCTATTGCTTATAGAAGGAACTAGGTTTATAGACTTTGACCTATATCTAAATTTATATACTTAGAATTGAGTTTTAAAAGTTAGCCGGGCGGTGGTGGCGCATGCCTTTAATCCCAGCACTCGGGAGGCAGAGGCAGGTGGATCTCTGTGAGTTCGAGACCAGCCTGGTCTACAAGAGCTAGTTCCAAGACAGGCTCCAAAGGCCACAGAGAAACCCTGTCTCAAAAAACAAAAACAACAAAAAAAGAAGAATACAAACCAAGTTTTGTTGACACTTCCCTCCCAACCCCCTTGCTGTAGAATGTAGTTATGGCAGTTAGAAGTAGCTACACGGGACATCTTCCGTATGGTAATATTTTCGAAATAATGATGAATGGATACAATTATATAAAGACTTATCTTTTGATTTAGTAAGTAAATTGATACAAGTGTCTGAGGAATGAATGGGCAGATTAAATTGGGAAGCCCTTGACCTACCCCACTCCTTCTTCAGATAGGGTTTCTCTGTGTAGTCCTGGCTGTCCTGGAACTTGCTTTGTAGAATAGGCTGTCCTCAAACTCACTGAAATCTACCTACCTCTGCCTCCCAAGTGCTGGGATTAAAGACATGCACCACCATCGCCTGGCTGGTCCTTGACTTTTGACTGTGTAAACGGCAAATAATAATGATTAAGTTTAAGCTCAATGAAAGTTGAGAGTGAAGATAAGAGTTTTAAGCTTCAGAAATTACGTAGTTTATATTTGATTTCCAGCTTGCATGCTTGGTGTGAGTCCTGTATTTTCCATAGTTGTGAATACTTTCTTTTGTTCATAGGCTGTAGAGGGTTTATTAGATGCCACAAGTGGTGCTGATGCTGACCTGTTGCTGCGATACAGGGAATGCCACCTCTTGGTACTAAAAGCTTTACAGGATGGCAGGGCTTATGGATCTCCATGGTGCAACAAACAGATCACAAGGTGGGTAACCTTAGAAAACTAGTCATTACTGGACTAGTTCTATCATTATTTTAGGTTTTAAATTTTATGTACATGAATATTTTTCTTGCATACATTATGTATTGCATGCTTGTATGTGTGCTGGGTGCCTGCAGGGGACAGAAGAGGAGAACTGAAGTCCCTGAAATTGGTTTGAAGAATGATTCTGAGCTACCATGTGGGTGCTAAAAATTGAACCTGGGTCTTTTGCAAGAACAAAAGTATTCTAAACCACTGAATCTCTAAAGCACCATGGGCTAGCTTTTGATATACATAGGCTGTTTATTTCTAGATGTCTTTCTTTTGCCTACACAATAAATGGGCTCTGAATGAAATCTCTCCTATTTCTCAAAATATGAAAGCAAAGCCTGGACTGTCTTAACATTTAAGACTTTAGCCGGGCGGTGGTGGTGCACGCCTTTAATCCCAGCACTCGGAGGCAGAGGCAGGCGGATCTTTGTGAGTTCGAGACCAGCCTGGTCTACAAGAGCTAGTTCCAGGACAGGCTCCAAAGCCACAGAGAAACCCTGTCTTGAAAAACCAAGAGAGAGAGAGAGAGAGAGTGACTGACTTATCTTTTCTACTGGTTGTGGCAGTTTGCTGAGAACCTTGTATATGCTAAGCCTAGATTATGCTTCATTATCCCTAGCCTGCTTACTGTTTTAAAGCTTGATACTGTTTTGTGTTGTTAGTTTGTTGGTTTTTGTTTGTCTGCTTTGTGGTCTTTTTTGTTTGGTTTTTGCAGTTGTCTCTTTAGACACCTTTGTGTAGAACACATTGCCAATGTGGTTAATATGACTAACAGACTGTCTTTTTCTAGGTGCCTAATTGAATGTCGAGATGAATATAAATATAATGTGGAGGCTGTGGAGTTGTTAATTCGAAATCATTTGGTTAACATGCAGCAGTATGATCTTCATCTAGCTCAGGTATGGAAGATATTTAACTTAAACAAACTAAAGGATTTAGGGAGTGCTTTTATTTTAATTATCTCTCTCACATTTTTGCTGTGTTGCCAGTCAATGGAGAATGGCTTAAACTACATGGCCGTGGCATTTGCTATGCAATTGGTAAAAATTCTGCTGGTGGATGAAAGGAGTGTTGCCCATATTACTGAGGCAGATCTATTCCACACCATTGAAACCCTCATGAGGATTAATGCTCATTCCAGAGGCAATGCCCCAGAAGGGTAAGGATGGAATGCTTTGCTTTCTTTGTGCATTCAGCAGTCTCTAAGCGCTTTAGAAATTAATGTACACACTAACATTATTTTGTGACTGTTTCACCTAAAACGTAATTTTAGTTAGGCCCTAATGCTATCCTGAAAGTGTGAATGCTAAATTAGCTGCCTTCTGTGCATACAATGACTGATGAGTTGGCACCAGAAACCTGGTTTGAGCACTGGCTCTGTTTAGTGAAATGCTTGTAGGAATATCTTATAAGTCCAGTCCCTAGGACGCTCCCACCCTTAAAACCAAGTGTATTGATGCACACTTGAAATACCAGTGCTGGACTACGCACAGGTGATTTAGGAAGCTCTAGGTCCTAGTGAAAAACTCCATCACCAAACAACATGAACAGATTCTGTAGAAATAATATCCAAAGTTGTCCTCTGGCTTCCATAAGCATGTGCACATGCATTCATGTACACACACAGGAATGTGACCAAAGACTGGGTGTAGTTGTGCACACTGGTAATTCAGCACTGCGGAGGCAGAGATAAGCAGATTTTAGGGCTATTGACCAGCCAACCTTGCCTACTTGATTTTTCCCAAGTTGTGATAAATGGTCCAGTTGTGTATCTATAAAATAAAAAATGGTGGGTTAACTGATTTTCACTGTGAATTTATCATACTAGATTGCCCCAGCTGATGGAAGTAGTGCGATCCAACTATGAAGCAATGATTGATCGTGCTCACGGAGGCCCTAACTTTATGATGCATTCTGGAATCTCTCAAGCCTCAGAATATGATGACCCTCCAGGCCTGAGGGAGAAGGCAGAGTATCTTCTGAGGGAATGGGTGAATCTATACCATTCAGCAGCAGCTGGCCGTGACAGTACCAAAGCTTTCTCTGCGTTTGTTGGACAGGTAGAGCTTTTGGAAAGAAAGGTGCTTTTTATTCAACATAAGTAGGGTGTGATAACTCCAATATTAAAGTTCAGTATTGTATACCTGTGGTCAGAATTACCTCTGTACTCATGCAAGCAAAAATATCACCACTGTGCTCTGTCAAAATAATATGGCCTGTGTGTTTTTCCTCACTACTGATGATGGCTACCGTAAATTCAGTATTCTTACTCCTTTAGTCTATTTATCCCATTCCATTTGTCATAGCTACAGTGTATGGTGGGTGGCTCAGAAAATGAAAAATGAAGCTACAGAAAATTATTTTACTAATATAATACCAATACATTAAAATTTTAGAATATCCTATTTTGCTAATATAATAGTCACCAGTGATGGATTTTGAGCCAGTACATTAAAATTTTAGAATATCCTATGTGTGTAGTTTTTCAAGGCAGGGTTTCTGTATAGCTTTGGGTGTGTGCCCTGGAACTCACTATGTAGACCAGGCTGGCCTTGAACTCACAGAAGTCTGTCTGCCTCTGCCTCCCAAGTGCTGGGTGGGATTAAAGGCTTGTACCACCACACCCGGCTACCACATTTTAAAAAACAAGATACAATGAATCCCTATTTGGTGGTAGAGTATTTTTATCATATTTTCTCTAGTTTATCTGTTTATTGAATCTGATGCAAATTGAAAGTGTTGGAAATTGAGCTGCTTTCTAAAAATCACGTGTACCAAGTGTCTTTGTAAGAAGCACCATGAATGACCAAGGCAATTCTTAGAAAAGAAAGCATTTAATTGGGGGCTTGCTTGCAGTTTTCAGAGCTTGGAGTATGCTGGCATATGTGGCACTGGAGCAATAGCTGAGTGCTTCATCCTGATCCATAAGCAGAGACAAGAGACATACTGGGTCTGACATAGACTTTTGAAACTGTAGAGCAGCATCACAGTCCTGCAGCACTGCCCCTAATAAATAAATAAGTAAGTAAAAAGAGCCTGCCTCCAGTGACACACTTTCTCCAACAAGGCCACACCTACTTCTCAAAGCCAGACTTCTTAATCCTTCTCAAATAGTGCCATTCCCTGGTGACTAAGCATATGAGTATATGGGGACCATTCTTAGTTAGACCACCACACCAAGAATAAGTAGTTGTGGGCTAGAGAGATGGCTAGGCAGTTAAAGAGCACATACTTTGTACTGTTCTTACAGAGGACTGATTTAGTTCCCTGTGCTGACATTGGGTAACTCATCCAGCTCCAGGGACAACCCGCACCTCTGGTCTTGGCAGACATCTGCATTCATGTGCACACGTGCACACCAGCAAGCATCCATAGGCAAGCAAATAAACACAGTAAAAATAAATCCTAAAAAGCAGTTACAGAATAGTCTGGGAAAAAGGCAGTCATGGTTCATTTGTATTCTGTTTTTGTTCATTACTGACTGTTTTCAGTGATGGGAGGAATAAAGAGGAAGAATTAGTGTCCTGACTGTAACAGAACTTGTCAGGACTTTCTTGAACTGACCTTAAAATTTCCTTTGATACAGTATTTGTTAAGTAAGAGAGAACACTTGACTATTCTACTTTTTACATTTCCTCAAATTGAAACCAAGAGTTGGTTGTCTTGCCAAAGAAAAATTTTTGGTCTCTTTTTAAATACCTGACAGTTAAGTGTGGATGAACTTGTTAAGAATTGGATGGATATACTTTGAACAAAATTGATACTAGTAAAGTATGCCATGTAAACTTCTGCTAAAAGAATCCAGGATATTATAAAACATTGAAAGGCTGTCATCTATGTTTATAGTTTGATTTCTCATTCCACTGGGAGAAATTCAAATGTGTGGCGTTTTGTGGGCATTGTGTCCTAGGTATGGGTGGCTTCTATCTGGCTCCTTACTTGCTTTACCTGGCTCTCGGGCAGGTGGTGCAGTAGACCTTTCAGTGATTTTCTTTATTTACTTCTTGTGCTTTGTCATGGCACATCATCTTCCTCTTCAAAATTTTAAATGATTTCAGAGTGGAGTAAGGTCTTTTTGCTGGCCATCTGTCTTGACTTGGTTACATTGTTTCCATAATTCAACCTATTTATTGCTTATCGAGATAGTTAAATAGTTTTAAATTTTCCAAGATGACCTTTCTTCTTCTTTAATGTACTTCCCCTGTGACTGTTGTTTTTTTATTTTTTTCTTATTTTTTTAAGACAGTGTTGCTTAATGTAGCCCTGCCTGACCTGGAACTGGCCTTTTCCACTAATCGTAGTAGTATAAAAGATCATTACATTTAAATAACAATATTGATTCTTGAGTATTTTTTCAATAAGTTAATTTTTCTGCAGTTGGTCGGAGTTTCAAAAGCTTTGCCAGTGGTTAAATAAAAGGAGGGTAACTATTAGAAGAAGTGTTACTTATGGGAAGTTAAATGTATAAGCAATTGAGTCTTTCTGAAGAACAATATATTAACACCTTGAAAGTTTTTAAAAGTTAGTGTTAATTTATATAATTTCCTGGATTATTTGTACATACCCTCTTGTTCAAGGCTAATTATATCTCTTTGTCAATTCCAATTTTCTCCATACATTAAAATTGGGAGGAACTCTGCCATGGCTCTTCAGTAATAGAGGAGTCATTTTTTTTTTTTAATGGCATCCTTTCACAAAGTAAGAATTAGAAATGGAAATAAACTATAGTGTGGTTGTTTGAAAGCTAACCTGTGTAAAGTTGATGTTGAGTATGATCTCACTGTGTTGGTTGTTTGTTCCTACTGTAGATGCATCAACAAGGAATACTTAAGACTGATGACCTCATAACAAGGTTTTTCCGTCTTTGCACTGAAATGTGTGTCGAAATCAGTTACCGTGCTCAAGCAGAGCAGCAGCACAATCCTGCTGCCAATCCCACCATGATACGAGCCAAGTGCTATCACAACCTGGATGCCTTTGTCCGCCTCATTGCACTGTTAGTGAAGCACTCTGGGGAGGCCACCAACACTGTCACAAAGATCAATCTCCTGAATAAGGTCTGGAGTCCTTTCTTGATCCTTGGATTTTTGTGGATTTTTTGTTTTTGTTTTTTATTTTTATTTTTTTTCTGTTCCATTGTTACGTATGGTTCCCACTACCACCACCACCACCCTTTGTTGTTGTTTGAGGAGACAGGTACTCACTGTGTAGCCCTTACTGACCTGGAACTCACAATGTAGACCAGGCTGTCCTCAAACTCAGTCAGCCTTCCAAGTGCTGTGATTAAGGGGCATGTATCATCACACCCAGCCCTTAAAACCTTTTGTAGTAGCTTTTTTTTTTTTAATCCAAAAATGAAGTGATAATATTCACCTCAGTTAAAATAGTATTTAACAAAATTTAAATAGAAAAATTCATAATGTATTTTGGTATGTTAGTGCTTAGATGATCCCAATAGGAGATAGCCGGTAAGTGGTGTCTTCCTACCCCTAGTTGTTGTCTGGATGGGTAGAACAGTATCAGGAGTGACATTTAATTATTGACCTGATTTATATGGTGGGATTCTTGAAAATGTTGAATATCAAAATTGATGTGGGTTGTCCTTCTGTCTGTGTGTTGCTTTTATTGGTTGATAAATAAAGCTGTTTTGCCCAGTGGTTTAGCAGAGTAAAGCCAGGAGGGAGAGATATAGAGTAGGCCAAGTCAGGCAGGTACCATATGCCGCCACCACTGAAGGAGAAAGATGGCAAAACGTTATGTTTAAGCCACAGACTGCCTCATGGTGATACATAGATTAATAGAAATGGGTTAATATAAGATGTGAGAACTAGCTAGGAATATGCCTAAGCCATTGGCCAAGCATTGCTATAATTAATACAGTTTCTGTGAGATTAAATGGGTCTGGGTAGCCAGGAAACTAAAGTGCAGTCTACATTTACAAATGGTGCCCATGTGTAAGCCTCGACTAGATTTTACTCTTGAAGAAATACAATTGGGTCCTTACTGTCATCACCCCCACCCCAAACTGATCAGTGAGCAAACTGAGTAGAATGCTGATCTACTTCATGTTAAGAGAGGTGAGAACCATTTGTCCCTTGTTGACATCAGGTCACATTAGATTTAACATTTTGGGTTTCAGTATGGTGAAACATGAAGAGACATCTAGGTTACTATAGCTTTAGAAAAACCAGTGCCATCTGTGGAGAATGTAGAAGTTTTGGTCCAGTGATAATGACATTCAGAGGAAACATAGACTTAAACAAATATCCCTGCCAGCATACAAATTTGTGTTCAAATGACATGTGTCTTTTTCCTTCATTGTTTGTAGTGCTTCAAAGTGCAGGGTAAGCCTGTCCTGGTGGTGCAGTCCTTTAAGTATTTGAAAGACTGGGTGAGGCAAGAGCATTACAGTGAGACTTTTAAGTTCAAAACCAGCTTTTAGGTGTCTTAAACCTTGTCTCAAAGTTACAAAAAAAAAAAAAAAAAAAAACCTCAAGATAGCACTCAAGTGATAAAATAACGTGCCTAGCATTTGTGAGGGCCTAGGTTCGGTCTAAGAACACAAGATAAAAGAATCACGAGTTAGCTGGGCAGTGGTGGCCTACGCCTTTAATCCCATCACTTGGGAGGCAGAGGTAAGCAGATCTCTTGAGTTTAAGGCTAGCCTGGTCTACAGTGATAAGTTCCAAGAGAGCCAGGGCTGTAACACAGAGAAACCCTGTCTCATAAAACCAACCTAAACAGATAAGAAAATAAGCAAAGAAAATAAAAAACATGATGAAAGCATCAAGTGGCTTATCTGTGTGACTAATGAGTTGTAAACTGTGTGTTCTGTATAGGTTCTCGGGATAGTAGTGGGAGTTCTCCTACAGGATCATGATGTTCGGCAGAGTGAATTTCAGCAGCTTCCCTATCACAGGATTTTTATCATGCTGCTGTTGGAGCTCAATGCACCTGAGCATGTGTTGGAAACCATTAATTTCCAGACTCTTACAGCTTTCTGGTGAGTGTTGGGCTTAGTAGAGATTTACATTTGTTGTCATTTGACATAGGACTTTATAGCTCAGATTGTCCTCCAGAGTTCCTGTGTTGCTGAGGCTGGTGGTCTTGAACTCCTAATTCTCCTGATTCTAGCTTCCAAGAGCTGGAATTAAAGGCATGAACCCCACACCATTGGCTACACTGGGATCGCATGTGCCTTGCTAAGATTAAAGGACTTGGTTTAGTGTAGTCAAACTCAGATGGAACTTTTGGTTTGTTTAGGTACAGAGTTAACTTGCATGTTGTGTACATTCATATGTTGTTTGATATATTTTTGAGCTTCTGAAATTTTTCTTTCAGCAATACATTCCACATCTTAAGGCCTACCAAGGCTCCTGGTTTTGTATATGCCTGGCTTGAATTGATCTCCCATCGGATCTTTATTGCAAGAATGCTGGCCCATACGCCACAGCAGAAGGTGTGGCTGCAGTTTATCTCCCACAGATGAAGCCTGTAACTACCTGGGGGCTTACTAGCATTGTTTATATCAATTTCTATTAGTTATTTAGTAGTAGTAGGTTTTTTTTTTTTTATTCAAGCTTGTTATTTGGTGGTAATTAAATGTCAGGTCACAGAATGTAAAGAGACTTATCAAGTACTTGAGTACATAAGGCTTCTCTAGCCTCGTTATGGACCATCTCTGTCAGTCTCTTAATCCTTTGCGTTAACAATAATTTAATATGAGAACTTTCTCATTTTGCAATTAAATGGCAATAGAGTACTACATATAATACCTTTATTTGACTCTTCAGACCAGAAAAAGATGTAACTACTGTGTGTTAAAGTGGCTAAGAAAGTGAAATAATCACTTGGTTTTGTTTTATGATTTTCATATGCAAACCATGGCACGCAGACACGTGCATGGCATGCTCACAAAAAGATGAAATATGAGTATGGTTGGAGCACTTTTGGCTGAATGTACAGAATTGATGCTCTAAATTCAGCAAGGTTATTTACTAGGAGAAAAGAAATAGTCAAGATCCAGAACTTAAAAGAAGGACTCATAGAAACCAGCCTGCAGTTGGTTTGGTATTGTATTTGGAATTTCCTCAAGGTAGTCTCCTTTCTTTTACTAGTTTTCTTATAGGCTCAAAGATAAATATATCCCAAAATCTCTGGAGTCCTCTTATTCCAGAAAATAACATTCACTTAGTGATGCTGATTTAATTAAGTACTTTAATACTTAGTGTTTTTATTTTGTTGGATGCTTGTTCCTGGCTGGCTTGGAACTTACTTTTCTTCAACCTCTGTGTGCTAGGGTTACAGACGTGTGCTCCCTACCACACTAAGCTAATAAATACTTAATCGAGGGGTCCTGTCATGTCAGTGTTCTCTACTGATAGTAGTGTGGATGACCACAGTGTAATAACCTGAGGAACCTTTTGGTAACTGAACAACTTCTAAATGTCATTACAACTCATGTACATTTCTTTCTTTAGGGGTGGCCTATGTATGCACAGCTGTTGATTGATTTATTCAAATATTTGGCGCCTTTCCTTAGAAATGTGGAACTCACTAAACCTATGCAAATCCTCTATAAGGTAATTTTTACTTACAAATAACTGGGATTTTTTTAAACATGTGGTCTGTTACTAAGCTTTTACAGTAACACAAGATACAGAGGCCTTACTTAAGGGTACTCTAGTATTAGTAGTGCCTCTACCAGTTTAGATTTTCAGTGGAAAGTTGGTTTGTTCCCCATCTTTTATATATCTTCTCTGCTTCCCCCCCATTTTAACAATTTGGTACAATCTCACTCGGGGTTTAACTTCTATTTCCTTAGTGGAGTTTTTTTTTTTTTAAACTTTGTTTTTTAGTTTTATATGTATGACTTTGACACTTGTGGGTCTAGTGCTCAGGGAATATCACTTGTGGGTCTAGTGCTCAGGGAATACAGAAAAGGATGTTGGAGTCCGTGGAACTGGTGTTACAGATGGTTGTGAGCCACCATGTGGGTGCTGGGAATTAGACCTTGGTCCTCTACAAGAGTAGAAAATGTTCTTAACTGCTGAACCATATCTCCAGAGATGTTTATTTCTTAAGGCAGAGCGTCACTATTTGGCCCTGGTTTGCCTAGAACTCAGATCATCTTGACTCTGTCTCCCTTTTGCTGGAATTAAAGGTGTGTACTACCTGATGTCTTTAATAATTTCATAATAAGATTTTCATGTACAGATGTACCCTTTTAAAATTGTTTTTTTATGACACTGGGGATCAAACCTAGGACCTTTTACACATACTAGGCTATCTCGGGTTGCTAAGGGGTTCCTACCACCTATTTATCAGAATTGTTGAATTTACTAAACTTGTCAAGAACTAGCTAGCTTTGATCTAAGCAACAAGTGTTTTTCAGTAAGTTTTTTCAGTTGATGCGCCCCCCCCCCCGTTTAATCTTTCTTTGGTTTTGCTCATTCTACAGTTCTCTTTCTAGCTTCTGGGAATAGATGCTGCATCGTTGTATTGTTTTTGTGCAGAATATATTATTGCCCTTTATTCAAGGCTCCAGGTCTTAAAGCTAATTTTTCATGGCTTTTACATGTAATTATTTTTATACTCCTAACAGTATTTATTGATTAAAGCCTATAGATTTTTTTAATGTTACTAAAATATACTTTTGGCATTTTGACCAGAGTTAAAATTCACGATATGGGTAGAAATACTGATTTCTTAGTGTGGAACATTTTTTTCCTTTTTATGTAGGGTACTCTAAGAGTGCTGCTAGTTCTTTTGCATGATTTCCCAGAGTTCCTTTGTGATTACCATTATGGGTTCTGTGATGTGATCCCTCCTAATTGTATCCAGTTAAGAAATTTGATCCTGAGTGCCTTCCCAAGAAATATGAGGCTCCCAGACCCATTCACTCCTAACCTGAAGGTAAAGTTTAAATAGATGGAACATGGTTGTTTTGTTTTGCTTTTGTCTTTCTATTTTAGTTCTAATCTGTGTATGTATATGTGTGTGAGTTTATGTGTAACATGTGCATGTGTGAGTCTGTAGAGGCCTGAGTAAGGTAGTAGATCCCCTTGAAGTAGAATTAGAGATTGAGCTGCATGTGGGCGATGGGAACTGAACTCAGGTGCTCTGCACGAGCAGCCAATGCTCTTAACCACTGGGCCATCTTTCACAACTCCAAAAGAAAATTTTTTTTATCTTAATATTTCAGTCCTTTGTTAAGCAGCCTATTTTTAAAATCATTATTTAATCCTCTCCAGTGTACATGTGTGCTTTAGGTAATGATACTATTTAGGTAGCTAATTCTGTTATTAATCGTGATAGGCATGATATTGTCCCTGAATATAGGTTTATACTATTTTTCTGGTTACTGTTTCTCATAATTTTGACATTAAATTATTATTGAATCCCAGACTAAATGTTGAGCTAGTCCCTGCATAACTGAAGCCCAAACTAATCTTTGCAATGTCTGTAGCTCACATGTTTCATTGTGTATGTGTTTAAATTGTTTAAGGAAAGGGACCACTTAAAAATCGTACCGCCATTCACATAAATAAATACTAGCCTTTTAAATTTGCTCTCGGATCTATGTTAAGCCCCTTTCAAGTACATTTTAAAAAGCATGTAACGTTCTCTTATTTGACTGGTGCTTCTTTTGGTAGCTGGAGTTCTTGGTGGTGAGTAAGAAGTCTCCATCTATACTGATTTGAAATCAAGTTACAGCATAAAAATATTCTTTAGTTTCTTTCCTAATAATACGAAATGTCTAATGTGTAGTAGTTACCGTCTGTGTGCAAGTGTGGACAGTTTTAGAAAGCTGTCCTAACTCTTCTGTCTTAGGTGTGATTGGAAAGCTGTCCTAACTCTTTTGTCTTAGGTGTGATTGTTAATTCTGTGCTTGATTCCAATTCCTGCTATTTGTGGCAGGTGGACATGCTGAGTGAAATTAACATTGCGCCTCGGATCCTCACCAATTTCACTGGAGTGATGCCACCTCAGTTCAAAAAAGATCTGGATTCCTATCTTAAAACTCGATCCCCTGTCACTTTTCTATCGGATCTTCGCAGTAACCTACAGGTTAATTGGTTTGGCTTAAGTTGTTCTCTGCTGTCTTTTCTACAGGGCACTTTGTGTGCACTGTACATTGTGTGTCTCATTTAGAAACACTGTTGAATTTGATTGAATTTGGCAATACACACCTGTTTCTTTGGCACTAAGGCAGACAGATCACAAGTTTGTGGCCAGCCTGAACTACAGTGGCAAGACTTCACCTCCTAAAATATATCCATCCCCATATACACACCAAAATATTGTCATACCTGTTCATTGGGTGACCTTAACTGGGTTATATACTTTACTAATATTCTATCATTGACCCACTTATAGATGAAACCACTTGGGAAAAGACATTACTTTCCTTTAATCCCTGGCTAACATTCCTAAATAAAGGGATTGCAGTTAAATTTGCTTTATAGAGTGACTTGAAGTGGAATTGACTTTCCAGTGTTAGCACCCTGTGCAACAACTTCTTCCTCCTCCAAAGTTATATAATAGAGATTGTGCTTGTTTTGGATGGGTGAGTTTTATTTTATAGCTCACTAATGTGGAAAGTGATATAGTACTTGGTCTCCTAGTGGAACTGACATCTCCTGGTTGAATCACTCTTAAGGCAGCTGTGTATTCGTATAGCTCACAATCCTGAGCACATTTCTTTCATTTAAATCGCAAAGAATATCAACACCTGTGTATCCCTTCTAGAGAGCCTTTAGACAGATTGAGAAATAGTGCTGTGGGGCATAGTAGTGCACACTAATCTCAGCATTGGGAACCAGAGGCAGGTAGATCTCTTAGTTCAAACCCAGCCAGAGCTACGTTATGAGATCCTTTCTCTGGGAAAAAAAAAAAATAGTAGTGCTAGTCAGTTCTTTGGTAAAGTTTTCTCTTTTGCTCATTTAGGTATCTAATGAGCCTGGCAATCGCTACAACCTCCAGCTTATCAATGCACTGGTGCTCTATGTAGGGACTCAGGCCATCGCACACATCCACAACAAGGGCAGCACGCCTTCAATGAGCACCATCACCCACTCAGCACACATGGACATCTTCCAGAATCTGGCTGTGGACTTAGACACTGAGGGTGAGTGAAGCTGGCCAATTTGCATCGCCAAATTCTCTGTACTTTGCCACAGATAAAAATTGTAAGAATCTAGAAAATTTCTTTAAGCCACACAAAAGAATGCTCTTTTCATAAAGTGTGAAGAAAAACTGCCCAAAATCTCATGTCAGTAAATATGTTGGTATTCCTGGTTATGGTAAAATGTGTAAAAGTAAGTATGTTCTTTTTGGTAGCCTTCAGCAGAGGCTGACTCATACTACTTTGTTTTATTAGCCTGTTTTTATATCATTTATTATATCTACTTGCCAAGGAAGAGAACATGTTATTAAATGTATTGAATGATTAAGGACGGGGCTGGAGTGATAGCTCAGCCGTATACGAGTACTCTGAAGATTAGACTTAAGCTTCACAACTCAGCATTCTGACTGGTTGTGGTTGCTTCTGGCAGTTTCAAAAATAAGTTTCCTTGATGAAGGGTTAGAACTACATTTACTGTGGGTATATGGACAACTAGCTCAAATATTTAGAGTGTAATTAGGGATTATGCTGCTGAGGGCAGTGGCGTAGGTTCTTTTCCACAACCCATGACTTCACTAGCTCAGGCATGGTTACCCTTGTTGAGTGGCTCTTAAGTCCAATTGAAGAGCTGTTTGTTGTCCCCACAGTATGTATGCCCCTGCTGTACCCTTAGGGATATTGTGTCATGCTGGTCACTGGTGTAGTTCAGAGGCATCACAGCAGGCTAGGGCTGCTGCTTCCTCCCCCCTTTGGAAGCCTGCATGGTGCCTTCTAGTACTTTGAAAGCTAGTCCTTGGGGAACAGACATCCAGGCCAGTTCCAGGCTCAGACCTCAGGGCACCGAGTCTGAAGTGCACCATGTCTTCAGCAATGGGGTGGGGGGTTACATTTGACCTCTGGAGGAGGGGGAAGCACAATAAAAGGCACTAGCAGCAGCCTATGTTTTGGAAGTCCCTTGGATAACCCAGATCAGTGACTCGAGGGCTGGTGTTGAGGTTTTTTGATTAGGTGCTTTTGGGAGTTAAAAGCATTGTCAGCCCAGATGATAAATTTTCATTTAAACTGTATTTATACACAGATTTATATCTATTATAGGTTTTTGTTTGTTTGTTTTTCGAGACAGGGTTTCTTTAGCTTTGGAGTCTGTCCTGGAATTGGCTCTTGTAGACCAGGCTGCCTCCCAAGTGTTGGGATTAAAGATGTGTGCCACCACACCCAACTACTGTCTTTTTTTTCTCCCAGGCCTACACATATTTTTAAACACAGTAAACCATTTCGAGGTTTTTTTCGTCTTTGACTCTATTTTTACTATTTATCTCTGTCTTTTTCTGACCACGTAAGTTTTTAATTTGCGAAGCAATATAGGTAGGATTAGAGCTGTGGCTTTGACGGCTGGATGCAGCCCATTCCTTAACTTTTTGAGATTCCAGCCTCATTGCAGAGGTACTGGCTATAGCCATGTTTATTGCTACAACTCTGCGGCATTTCAAGGTCCCTGCCACCAAGCAAGCTGAGTGACAAACCACAATCAAATGCTCTGTAGCTGGACCTCCTGCCTGAAAGAGTCAGTTTGCGCTGGCTAGTAGGATGGCCCAGAAAGTCGGCATTTTAAAATGGCACGGCTTTTTTCCTGCTATGGCTGAAAACCAAAAAGCATGTGGTCAGCTTTTCATCAACACCACTTAAGTATTTCGTGGTGGGACCTCTTAAAAGAGCTGCAAGTTTTACAGCTGAGGCTGAGTCAGGAAGCCTCTCTTAAATGAGAGCATTTGCCTCTAGCAAACAGAGCACACCTGAGAAAATGCTGCTATCAATAAGCTGTGCTTAACTCTATTCTTTTTTTAATCTATAATTACTTCCCAAGCTCAGGCTTTAAGTGGATGCAGTTGTCCATCCACGTGGGTGCCATTTGTTGACTGAGTTTTCTGTCCTGTGTGGTCCCACAATCGTTAGTTAATAGTGTGATTTCTTATGACTTTTCCAGACATCCCTACTTTTATTCTTTCCCCTTTTCTCCTTTTCCTTGTATTGTACTTTTCTCCTGTTGTGCCCCACACACTGATCACCATCCCCAGCAGGGATCCTTTTTTTTTTTTTACTTTTCTGCTTTTTACAGTTACTCTAGGATATCTACATACTTCTGAAGATGTGGAGCTAAGAGCCTGGAGAGAGAGGGAGGGGGAAAGGGAGAAGAATGTGAGATATTTGTCATTACTCAAATCAGTGAGATCATTTCTAGTTTCATCGATTTACCTGTAGAGTTCATGACTCTTTTCCCTTTGGCTCTTGGGAGTATTGTCAGCCTGAACAAGTAGCCCATAGTGTAAATGTACATCTTTATTATCCATTCATTGGTTGAAGGACATTTAGGTTGTTTCCATTTCTTAGTTATTATGAATAGAGCAGCAGTGGACATAGCTGAGCAGGTATCTGGAATAGGATGTGTTCTTTGGGCATATGCAAAGGAGTTGTGTGTGTAGTTGAGCCATGTGACAGATGTATTTTTAGCCTTTTGAGGATTCTCAACATTTAGCACTCATTGTTACAGTGTACTTTAGGTGTGTTACTTTTAACTTTGCTACATATCTTGAAAGGATAACTATATTTGATATATAGATTGGTATTGTTTACCTATTTTCAAAAAGTACTTGAATGTAAAAGCAAAGTTTAACAATTGAATATTGTTACATTCTTTAGGTAAGTGTTTAAGGATCCTTGTGATAGCTATACAAACAAGATAATCAAATGCAGATAAGAAGAGTTCAATTGCCCTCTGGACATGGTGAAATATTCTGGATTTGACACCCCCATCCTCTGTTATTCTACCAGTATAAGGGTCTTTAGGGGCAAGACTCTGAAGTTAAAGGCTTTGAGGTCAGGACTGTTTTCATCATAGGAAGACATTTCCTTCATTGTGCCTATTTCAAGCCTACAAAGCAGTTTTCCAAGTGCTAGATGAAACAGAATGTTTTAGCTGGTTGGATAGTGAGATGGTTTCAATAAGAATTTTGCTAATTCATCACATAGAAAGTATTTTGGATAAACCCTACAGAAGCAAAAAACAGGATCCAGAGAACCACTAGGAAATCACTGAATTAGAATAACGTTTACAGGTTTTGATGTCATCCTTGCCCAAGGGCCATGCTAATTCTTTATCTGTGCTGTTAAAGGGGAGTTCCCTGATGTTTTCCCCTTCAGAAACAGAAGCAATTGTCTCCTATATTGGCCTTCAGGAGCGAACCCTAAATCAAAATTCCTTAATTTTTTTAGGCCGGTATCTCTTCTTAAATGCAATTGCAAACCAGCTGCGGTACCCAAACAGCCACACTCACTACTTCAACTGCACCATGCTGTACCTTTTTGCCGAGGCGAACACCGAGGCAATTCAGGAACAGATCACAAGGTGAGAGATTGTCAAGATGCCTTAAAAGGGCCCTTCTCCCCTGCACTCTGAATGGAGCGCTATGCATTCCCAGTTCAGCTGTCTTACACTAAAGCATGTCTGGAGGATTACAAAAGAAGTTGCTATTGACAGTTTGCTTTGCTGTGCTAGGGACTAGTTTACAATAACAACAACATACTTGGTGGCTAGTATGTATCCAGTGGCAGAAGCATTTGTATCCAGATTCTTGAATACAGACTTTATATATTTCCTTTTTTAAGGTTTTAAGGAAGAGCTGCAATAGGGTCATACTCTGTTTTCTGTTGTTTAAATGTGTATAGGATTAGGAATTGGTACATACTACAGTGAGGTGCCTTTAAGATTTATGATGGGTGTGATGATGCATGCCTTTAATCCCAGTACTAGGGAGGCAGAAGCAGGTGCATCTCTGAGTTCGAGGCCAGTCTGGCCTACAAAGTGAGTTTCAGAAAGAACAGCAAGGGCTCCACAGAGAAACCCTGTCTCAAAAAACAAACAAAACCCAACTTTAATTCACCTACTAAATGCTAGTTGTTTATTGTATGGATGACAATGTATCATTTTGTCTGTAATTATGTCTAAAGCTGCAGCAAAGGCTTCAGTCCTTAATCTTTTGCCCCCAGGAAAAATGAAGTGAGAATAAAGCAAGCATTGCAAGTAGCAGGTCACAGTATAATAATGTGTAAGCCAGCACTTGCAGCCACATAGAAAGAATTCTACCCATTTACATATGCTATAGTATTGTTAAAAAAATCCTAAGAGAATAGAGAAAGAAGCAATGGAGGTATAGTTGTGAATTTGTTCATGTATTAACCCTTCTATCCCCTTTTTAGGGTTCTCTTGGAACGGTTGATTGTAAATAGGCCGCATCCTTGGGGTCTTCTTATCACCTTCATTGAGCTGATTAAAAATCCAGCATTTAAGTTCTGGAACCATGAGTTTGTACACTGTGCCCCAGAGATTGAAAAGTGAGTTTAAAATTATTAAGTACCTAGCAGGGGAACAGAAGGGGAAAAAAGCTTCTGATTTGGGTCTGTCTATGAGTTAAAAGGCAGTTATAGCTGATGCACATTAAATTTGTACTTGTCTTCACTTTCCAGGTTATTCCAATCTGTTGCACAGTGCTGCATGGGACAGAAACAGGCTCAGCAAGTGATGGAAGGGACTGGTGCCAGTTAGATGAACTGTATATCCCTTGCCAGAAGCATTGACCTTGGTTCTACTGAACCAAGTTCATAAACTGAAGAATCCTTTCAGCTCCTCCTGACTTTCCCAGCCCTTTGCTTCTCAGGTGTCTTCCTCATCAACTTCTAGGGTGGGCCTCCTGTCTTTGTGGGCAAGTTCCAAAGTTTAAATGCATTTTTTTTTTTTGACTCTTGGCCAAAATTTAGAAGATGCTGTGAATATCATTTTGAACCTTGTGTAAATATATGAAAGAGAAAACTTTTGTCTGAACTTATTGTGTGTGTGAAAGTGTGTCTAAGGGAAGTACATAAGCTGGTACCCTACAGTGGAGGCAGTGATGGCATGCTTGGCCTGAGCATAGCTCAAGTCTTCTGACACTTGTGCAATCCAAAGAACAGCTAAACATTACATTCATGTAACTCTTGAAAAAGGTAGTGAAGCTTGAAAAACCGCTGAAGTCGTTAAAAAATGTAGGCATGCTAGACTCTAATAGCCTGAGACCACAGGAAGGTCCACAGTTGAGATCCATGGGACTTGTTTGCCTTTTCGCAGGGAAGCTGAGCCTGCTTGGTCCTAAGGGAGAACATAGCTGAAGAGGAAACCGCCTCTCGTTGGACTCCCTGTCACCATGCTTAGGTTGTTCGGCCTAGTCAAATAACTAGTCAAAAGCACTAATATAAGTTGGTTTTTGTAAGGATCTTAAGTGTTCTGAGAAGAACAGGTCCATGTTCTGGGCCCTAGCTCAGATTTCTTATGTGTGAAGACCCTAACCATCAAAGTTATGACATGCATAGCAGTCCACTGTGCCTTTTTCAGTAGTAGCCACCACCACCGCCGCTGGTGAGGACAAAGTGGATAGCTCAGTCTCCTCGGAAATAATCACTTTTTGCTGAATGATCAAATTTTCCCGTTGCTACTTACAGGTTTTTTTAGAGTCAAGGTCCCTACTACTTTGCAGACCAAATTCTCCACCCCTGACCTCAGCTTTCTGGAGGCTGGGATTAAGCCAACCAAGGAAATTTTTGTAGATCTTTTCTGTTTCAACAGGGAGAAAATCTGCAGTTAAACAAATTCACTTTAGGTGGAGGTTTTTTGATATGAATAGGTAGTGCTTGAAACAATTCCAACCTTGCCAAATGAAGCTTGGATGTCCTTTTGTGTCACTGAGAACCAACTTGAGACTGCTGAGCAGACTGAAAGGGCTCAATTCTCTACAGGAAGTGACTTCAAAAAAGGTTGGACTTCTCAAAGTTAAGCTCAACTCATATTTATTGAATTTTATTAAAAACCTGAAGATATTAGTAAAAATAGAATGTACTTAACAATAGGCAGTGAGTCCCAAATGTGCTAATCTCAATCCTAAAATGTCAACATATAACTTGCCTTGGATTAATCCTAGTTTACCTTTAGCTATTTTTACAGTCCAAATAACAGAAGACCCAAATTTCTGTCCTTTACAGGCAGCAAAACACATTGCTGGTCTTTCAGGGAAGCTGCTCATTTGTGAGTTCCAACAACTGGTGTAAGATCATCTTTTGGCCATAGCGGACTTGTAAGGCTTGCTGTTCCCGCCAGCTGAGCTTGGCATAGCCTTCCTTATTACTAAGTAAATCTTGATCAGTTTTTAAGTCTGTGGCATAGGTCTGTAGGGTCAACAGAACACTGTCTCGAAGAAGCCGTCTCCATGCTACTTGGAGCTTGGGGATGTCTGTGATTTTCAGACTGTCCTCTTCCCTTTCTTGCTCTCCCCGTCCAGCCTGGACTTTATAGCCTTGAAACTCTTCAGGAGGCATGCACAGCACCTGGAAGGAATGTGGGCCCTGACCTTTAGTTAGCTCTGGGAGCTTCAACAGATACATCACTGGAGGAAAATCGAGTCCCTTGGTCTTTAGTTTGGTTTTTTTTTTTTTTTTAAATACCAGCACCCCATAACTGTCAGCCTATACCTTGAGTGTGATGGCTAGTTCCTCTTCAGTCAACACCTCCTCACGACCAATCACAAAGGCTCCCTCATCCCCTACCATCTCCAGTTTGCACAGGAAATCCCAGCGTTCACGCAAGAGCTGCCTTTCAGCTTCATCCTTTGTTCCTGTGAAGTAATGAATGAAAATGGGAGGACATAACTCCAGCAAGCCAAATGCTGTCAGCAAAGGCATCAGTGGAACCTGGGGTGGGCAGACGCACCCTTCAGTGCAGCATCTCGGACTGTCACCATCTGAATGTCAGCTGTGTCATCTGTGTTGTCAGGATAGGGCTCAGCAAAACCATACATATGAATCAGTTGCCAATTAGCTATCTGCCCATATGTGTTGAAAATCTCATGACCTTTAGGAATGGGCTGAGTAGCTACCATCCGGAGATAATCCTGGGATGAAAGGGAAAAGCTGGGGCCACACCTTAGCCCCCACCAGCCTATGAAGAGTACTTCCCTCTTAGAAGAGCCTATTTGACTGTGGGCTGAGACTGCATACCATTGTCTACTGTTAAACCCTGCATTACAGAAGGAGGTGAAACCAATGTTACAGGTTAGCTTAGCGAACCAGGTGCATCTGAGTAGTTATCTACACTTAAAAGCCACACGCTACCTTTTTTAAAAAATGTTAAGGTCAGGCCTGGTGATGCACACTCAGTGCTTACGAAGCAATCCCCTTGAATGAAAAAGACATTAAGCTTCATGTCAGAATAGTAGGAGTAAGTGAAAGTCACATCTGCCAACAAGGTCTTAACGTATAAACCAGATGTCTGGAAGTTATGTGGGCCCGGAGCTTTTGATCCTGCCTCAGTACCAGGCCCAAACCATTTGCTAGTTGCTAGTCACATAAGCGAATGTTACATACAGAATCAACACTAAAGTGGGGGCTTCCTCTGGCCCACAAACATTCCACCTCTTGAAAAAAGTACTGAACTGCTGTTCCATGATGCTCACCATGGGGCCTGAGGTGACATGGCAGAGCGGGCAGTTTTTTGGTGGCCTTAAGGTATGTCCACACCATCTTACTGTAACTAGATACCAAAAAGAGAGTAGCTAACCTCATCTCATTTTCACCATAGTAGGAAAATAGAGCCCAATGTTTGACTCAATGCACATAACCAGGCCAAGGGGTTCACTCACTGCAGAGTACTCTAGATTGGCATTGTGGTTGGCTATATGGTTTAGTATGTCTGCAGCAGGCACCATCAAGGGGGAGTTGGGCTCCTTTTCATCATCCTCTTCCTCCAGCGGTTCTTGAAAGCTGCCACAGAGAGAACTCAGCTAAGGCACATTCTTGGGTGAGGGACTTGGATCACTGTTCTTTCCCACCTTCTCCCTCAGTCATGGTTCTAAAGACGAGGGTCTGCTCTAGGCTTTAAGCACTAACCTACCTATAAGCCATTACAAGGGCCACAAGCTGGTGATAAAGATCCAGAGAGCGAACAGTGGGACTGAAGAAATCGGAGTGAGCCTCCATGAAGGGCAGGACGATGGAATAGTATTCGCTGCGGATGTTCACCAAATCCTTCTCCACGGCCTCCGGGACACCTGTACCCTTTAGGAGGCGCAGCCGCTCCTCCTCTGGCCTGTAGGAACAACCCACCCAGGGCCCTTTACAGCCTGCCGCTCTGATGCTGCAGGTATCCAGTGCCCCGAGCAAAACGGTTGAAACAGGTTCTCCCCAGCCCTTCCCTTGACTCACCAAAACATGGGATGCTCCAAAAGCCCCAGCTCTGGCCAGAGCGCGAAGTAGGGGCTCCAGGGTGAGGCTGGGGCTTGCAGCTCGTGGAGCAGCGCCAGTAGCAGCGGCACCCATCCCGACAGGCTCTGCAGCGTGTCTCGCTCTAGGGAAGACGCCTGGTGAACGCCCGCCCAGGCGCGACACCGCCGCCAGCCTCGGAACCAACCCTCTGCCCCTTACCCACCTCGCTCCAGCAGGCCGCTGATGGAACAGGTGTGGGGAGACAGAAGCACCGAGCGCGGCACTGCGAACAGCAGCTCCCCCGGCTGCACGCTCTCCCGCGCCACCATGCCATAGCCGGCCACCGTGCCCTGCCGGCTCACCGCCACCTTGGGACTCAGCTCCAGCCCCACTCCCGCGCACCAGCGCAGGAAGCCGGCCACCGCATCGCCGTCGGGCTCGCCCCTGCTGGGTCCCGCCGTCAGCGGGGAGAAGCAAGTGATCTGGCCGCGCCCGCGATTCGGGAGCGGCAGGGGCGCGCGGGCGGCTCTCAGGACCGGGGAGGCCGCGGTGACCGGCGACCTGGCCCGCGCGCGCTTGGCCGGAGCCGCCATACCGGGAGGCGCCGCGTCCTCCCTGCGCTTCCGGCGACGCTGAACGCGAGCGGACGGGGCGGGGCTCGGTTCCCGGCGCTGGCGCTGCGGGTTTCGAAGCTGCCGGTCCGCGAACACAAGGGCGAGCTCTGTGCTGCCTCCACCCTAGTTCTGGGCGCGTTCACGAGAGCAGGGTGCAGGAACAAAATCCGGTTTCTTCCTAGGGTCTTGACTGCTGCGCGGTAGTGACCGACCACTGGTTAGCTATAGCCAACTATTTCACTGACGTGTGTTCGATTAGACAGTTTGCACGTGGGTTTGAAGTGGCCTGAAGGTTTTCTACATCTAATACACACACGCATCCGCAGTTGCTAACTTATTCGTTTTTCATCTTCTGCATAGGTATGATAGGCTCTTTAATTTTACTTGCTTTTTAAAAAACAACTGATAACACTGGAAGAAGTCAGTATCAGGTGAATGAACAATGGAACAAATGATCAAACATGGAGAAGTTGGCAGTGTAATTCCAGTACTTAGGACGCTGAGATGGGTTCCTGTCCAGCCTAGGCTAGAGACTGTTTCTCAAAGCAATAAAAACCAAGCAAAAGAGTGGCGTGCCCTTGCTTTAAAGAGGTCTTACTGGCTAAACTCTGTTCAGCTGTGACCCTGAGAACTAGTGTCAGGATCAGTAAAGTGGTGTCTCAATCAGGGTATATAGCCTCGTGGTAGAGCCTTGCCATGTGTGACCACCCTGGTTCACTTCCCATCACCATGAAAGGGAAAACAGAAAGCTTGGCAGGATGGCCTAACACCTAGGAAGCTTAAGCAGGACTTCTGCGTGTTCAAGACCAGCCTGGGCAACAGACTGAAACTGTGCAACTCTCACTCCACCCAAAATGTGTGCTAACAGGCACTGAAGGCAGATAGAAACCGTAGCTACCCTCCACCCATCTGAGCCCAAGGCAGCTAGGCAGCAAACAGTTCCAGCTAGGAAACACCATACTCATATGATTAATTTATTTATTATTTTCTGCACAGTTTATTTTCTACATCAACAAGGGTTTTTTGTTTTACATTTTGTCATCTCAAAATCGCTTATCAGCCACCAGAATACACAAAATTAGGCTCTTAACTTTGTACAGAGAGGAAAGTAATGAACTTCATTAAAAGTTCATCTTGACTAAAAAGGAGACAATCACCAATTGGGAAACCAGACACAGGAGGCCCTGATACACACACACACACACACACACACACATATATAATGTATAGATATTTATAGATACCTTGAGGACATAGCAGAGAGATGTCCGATACTTGAAGTGCTGTCTACAGTAAGGGATTTGAATTCTACCAGCTCTACAGTCACATTCAGCACGCACGGGAGTGAACACAACCAGGGACAGAACACACTCCACTGGACTTGAGAGCAGTCTAGAAATGGCTTACAGTTACAGAAGGGGGTGGCCTGTGCCACAGATACACGAATGTAGGTGGCCTTAGTTCAGAACACCCACATGACAACACCCCCCCCCCATACACACACAACTCCTCTTTCTCGCCCCCATTTGAGGGTGACAGTGGGTGAAACCAGTGACCAGGCTAAAGCTACAGCTCTGGTTTCTGGGCTGTGAATCTACCTGGTAAGATAGTGGACAGGAAGACAGTGTAGCTGTGGGCTCTGGGAGGCGAGGGTGCATCAAGAGTCTTAGGCCTCTATACCTGTGTTCACCTCAAAAACCCACCCATTTCCCACCCCAGGACCAAGCACACTCCAGCCCCTCCAGCAGGCAGAGGTCGTGGTATCTTTCTGTCTTGGACCAGATCTAACGAGTTCACTTCTCCAGAAGTTGACCAGGGCACTGCCACAAACACTCCTGGTTGAATCTGAGGACAAGAGGGATCTCTACAGGACTCAATTAACCTCCCAGTTCCCAAGGGATCATCATGAAGTACTCAGGGGCTACACACAGCACACAAAGCAATCTTGACCTTTGCCCTCTGCCACCAGGGTCAGAAGACCAGGTGACCTTTGCCTCAAGGTGGGACCTGGCCCTGGGGTGACAGAGTATGGGGGTTCCTGCCCTCAGGGCTCTCCATATTCTGTCGCCATAGCTGTCCTGCCCAGAGAGCACCGGGAAAATGACTGTCTGCTTAGAGCGCCCTCTTGTGGCTTCCATCCTCGTGACTGTCACCTGTACTATCAGAATAAGTGTGCTTGCTGCAAGGGTTATAGGAAAGGGACCCCCTGAGGGTTAGGGTCCTCCATTGGTCTGACACCCACTCACATCAGAGCCTGAGCTCATCACCCGCCATCTTCAAGTCCCACGCTGTCTTCACATCTTCCAGGCCCAGGGGATGGGCCATATTCTTTCTTCAATACTGTATCCCATATTCTGCCCCCACTCCAGGCCATGGTAAGTAGGTGACAGGAGCCATATCAACCAGTGAACATGGTGAGAGAAATGGGAGTGGATATGGCAAACCCCTCACACCATCAAAGACTGTCCTGCTGCACTGTCTAAGGTGGATCCCCTCATTTTTTAAAGTAAAAGAGAAGTAACCCCATTTCCTCCTCTTTGCTCTCACGAAAATAAACTAAATGGAAGATGAGCCGGTGCAGAGATGGCTGTGGGACCTGGGGGCAGGAAAGCAGGCGTCTTGGGCAGGACAAGGACTTCAGCAGGATACCTCCATGGTGTGGTTGACCTGGCCCATCCCCTCATGGCTCTCTGAGTGGGCACAGGGCTGTGGGCGGCTGCCATCCACAGAACTGGCGCTGGTGAGGGACGCGGTGCGTGAGCGTGCAAGGCGGGTCATGCTGGCTGAGGGCACTGTGGACAAAAACAACGGGTCCTGAGGACAGGCAAGGTGGGTACCAGCGGCAGGGAAAGGGCAAGGCAAGCAAAGCAGCCAGTCAGACCCAGTCCTGCCACAACAGAGGCCCATCCCAAGCCACGGTGCTGGCACTGGCTCCATCAGGCCGAGGCATGCAGGGCCAGCAACAGTGAGCAGGCCAGATGGGGCTGCAGCCAGCAGGGTCCTAGGTCCCAACATCTACCCAGAGCTACGGGCAGGGTAGGACAGGTGTTGATTAGGCACTCCGGGCTGGGTAGGAAGTCACTGTGTGGCTAACTAGACCTTTATCCAGAGAGTGACAGGGTAGGAGGCAGGACTGCTTCTGTGAAGAACACAGCCACAAACTACCCTGAATCTTGCCTCTGCTATTGTAGGTGAGGCCAGTCCACCTAGAGGCTGGGCCAGGGACAGGCATGATGCCCGCAAAGGCCACCCTAGTGCTGTGGCTGAGCTTCTGTTTCTAACTCCCAAAGCGTTAGAAGCCCCACAGTCCATGGCAACCTAGAAACAAGACAACTGCTTTGAGACCAGCCAGCATCAGGTTCCCATACGGGATGGTGCTCTCTACAGACGAGGGTCTGCAGAGGAGCAGGGGATTGATCCACTGGGGCTTTGAACTGAGCAGGACACAAGAAAATTCCAAAACCACGGCAAGACACAATGTGGCTGCAGCATTGCAGTGAAGCGCGGGGGGGGGGGGACTAGGCAGGGTGTCCATGCAGCAGGAGAGGGGCCACGGGCTACCTGCTCCTCCACTCAGCCTTCGGTCCTTCAAGTGTGCAACTAAGAGAGAAGACAGCCAGAGAGGGCAAGGGTAGGGGAGACACAGAACATGGTGAAGATTGGGCCAGCCCAAGGGCATCAAGATGGGCCAAGACGAGACACACAGACAAATGAGTAAGGGCCAGGGCAGGGCTGAGCCTCAGACAGCCCGCTGTGGCAGCCCATTCAAACAGCTGCTTATGGAAGAGTCACACACCAGGCTCAGGATTCTCAGGTCTCCCTCTTCTCCAGCCCAGGCTGCGACTTAAGGCCCACGGAGGCCACACCCTAGACCTGGTGCCCTCACTGCTCTACCAGAACTCAATCTTGTACATAAAGGGGAGGAGGATGTACTATCTCCCAAAGCCCCTCCGACTCCTGGGAAGCCCAGAGACACACTCTAGTGTCTGCAAGTGTTGCTCCTTCTTGGCCTTATAGATGTCTGCCAAGCTCCAAGAGTGCATGGGGCCTAGATTAGAATTCTGGCTAGTCCTTCCTGTCTGCCTGTGCCTTTTTCCCCATGGGGCTGGCAAGGTGGAGGGCTATATACTATTTCTGTCCCAAGGAGGTACAGGCTCCAGAGGCTGAAGACTTGGGTAGAGAGCACCAAATTGAGGGAAAGTGGTCCATCCGGCAGTAGTGTGTTGTTAAGAGAGGACTAGAGGTCCTGGAGGCACAGCACACAGGAGCTGCCAGAATTCTCTCTCTCTCTCTCTCTCTCTCTCTCTCTCTCTCTCTCTCTGTGTGTGTGTGTGTGTGTGTGTGTGTGTGTGATGTGTGTGTGTGTACATGGGTGTGTGTGTGTGTTGGGTGCTCATGGGTGTAGTCTGGGTCTCATCACTGTTACATGAGGGGATGTTTCAGGAAGGATGGGGACCAGAAAGCTGGTTTAGAGCCCTTGACCCCAGTGGATACTCAGGCTTACTTTCCACAGGTTTGGACATGCTAACACCCACATGGTCCCACTTCCCTTCTTCCCTTCTCTGGTCCCAGAATCCATGCACCTGGGCGCTAACCCTCTTTCTGTGATAGAGCCTTTTGAGGTCATCAATAGGGTGTGGGTGACTCATCTAAAACGGGTTTTCTAACAGCTCCCAGCCTAGGTGCTGGACTCTCAGGGGCTGGAAGAAGAGCCCTCTCCCAAACGGGCCCTGACATTGGACTCAGAAGAATGCCTAAGGCTCCACCCAAGTATAAAAGCTGGCTGGGCCTGGGATACACACCTTATAATGTACGCAGAGTCTGGGGAGAGTAACCCAGCGTTTGGGGTTCAGGTGATAGAGTACACTCAACCACAGATTCCCCAGTACATGGGCACTGTGTCCCGGTCCCCTTGCCCAGGATGGGTGGAGGTGTACTTACTGTAGCCCATGCCTTGCAGGAAATATTTGAAGGCCTCAGTCAGTTTCCCTGGCTGCAATAAGATGGACACAAAGTGCTCTGATTGGCTGCCTGGGGCTAATGGGGAGGATGCCATCACCCCCACCCCTGACAGGCTGGGTGATACACTGGCAGGAGGGCCTGGGGTCTTACCTGTGTCACCTGAGGAAGACCACCAGAATCTGCCATCTGAAAGGAAAAGGACAGGGAGGACTGAGGAGCCCCTCCCAACACCTGGGCAGACTGTGCTGTCCAAACACCATCCTGCTTCCTGCCGTCCTGTCCAACAGCCCCCTCCCTTCATCTGGGCCACAGGGCTGATGGGCTGGGGTGGTGGCGGGGTGTCTCACCTTCAGGAAGGTCGTAGTGGTCGGGTCCAGTTTGGAGTTGCACTCAACCTGGGGACAAGGAGCCAGCTGCAGCAATACCCCTGTTCCACCTGCTTAGGCAGGTTCTGTGCCCAGAGCAGAGAGGGAAGGGAGGACAGGAGGGGAGGGAGGAAGGTACAGGCCCAAGGGCTTCCCTTCCCAGGCTTCCTGCCTGCAGGGGCTTCCTAAGTCCCTGGAGGCCTGCTGGTCTGAAGGGCCTGAAATTCCACTCACAATTGCAAGTGGGGCAGGAATGGGACCAGAGTTGGAACCAGAAGGCTAGGTCACTCTAACAGGATGGATCAGAGGAGTTGGGCAGTGTTAAGGAACATCAGGGGACACGGGGGCCCCTGCCTGGGTCAAGGTGGCCAGTGCAGCCCACACCCTGCCCATGCAGCCTTCCTCATGAACCCTCAAAGTTTGGTATCTTTGCAACATCCTAGGCGCCCACCCTGAGACGGCGTGTTGCCAGAACTCCAATGGGAGTGGTACAAGCCCCATCTTGGGTGCCTGCGTGGCTCCAGGATGAGCACTGATGTCTATGAGTCACTTATGGGTCAAATTTTGGGAGAAGTGGACCTTGGGCTCTAAACTGAAGTGAGGTAGGCTACCCTGGGGAGAAGAGAGGCAGGACCAACAGGACCTAGACTCACCAGGCACCTCCACCTGCACAAAGCGGGCGGTCAGGCCCCAGTGTGTGGCCAGGTGGTGGAAGAGTATCTGAGAAACCCATCATTTAGGATCTGCCCCAGACGCTAACCGCCTTCCCCCTGAGCAGGAGAGTCACACTCACCACCCCATCCTCAGCAGGTGCATTATCTCCAACGACCAGCATCACTGGGCAACTATGAGACAGAGGATAAAAGTCATCTGGCCTGGGCTTAGGGGCAAAGACAGGGACAGACTGGATAGCAGGAGCCACTCACCGGAGCGTCTTGGCGTTGGGCACGGTCCCAGGCCGGTTAATGTCAAGGTCTCTGCGGCTGTGGGGGAGGGGCAAGAGTAAAGGCGGCATCCTCCAGAGGTGGATCCCAACACTGCCAACTTGTAAACCTTGGAGTCATGGACTTGCTCTGCCTACACGGGACCTATCGTTTGGCCTGTCCTTATCATGACTCCTTTCCAGCATCCCCAAGTGAGCCAGGTATGTGCTCCGGTGTCCGTGTCACTCCCATCTTGCAGGGCCACACAGACAACCCTGACTGAATATTAGCGTCCGGGGGTCTCTTCCTCACTGAGGGGTGTGTGTGTGTGTGTGTGTGTGTGTTTCTTCCGGTAGGAGCTTCCTTACTAAAAGTTTGCAAAAGCAAAGGCGGTGGAGGGGGGTAGGGGGTGGCTCGGGGTAGGGGGTGGCGCTGAGCACCTCGTCTGAGGTGGGGATGGAGGGTGCAGCTGATATCCTTTCTAGCTAGCTCCTCTCCAGTCTGGGGATGGCGCTGCCTGTCTTGCACCCTCCCGTGGGGGATGGGAACACCCACACCTGTTGTACATGTTCCAGAAGAGCTGCAGGTTGGCCTGGTTCACCACGTTTGAGATCTGCTGCCGGTAGCTCTGCACCAGCTCCGTGTTGTTCACCAGCTCCTCCTGGGCGTAGGGGGAAGGGAGGGGGTACATACAGGCTGGGGCTTGGGGCTCTGAGAGGGCACGTGGAAGTCATCTACAGAACAGCCTTGGCCCTACTCCTAGCAGGAGTGGTCTGGAAGGCAGAGGAGGGGCCTCAGGTGTGGAAAGACTTCCCACCGACCACCTCAGACACAGTACTGCGTGACCCAGCCTGGCTCAGCCTGCGCCCCAGCCTATAGCCCCTAATCCTGAGGACGCCCCAAATGCAATCCACCCCGTCCCTTACCTGGCTGAAGAGATGAGAGAGTACCGTATCTGGTAAAGTGCTAGTCAGGCCAGAGAGCTGCAGGAAGGAAGGAAAGCCAGAGTGAGGCCCGTCTCGGCTCACTGCTCTCACAGACAGGCCATGTGGGCCTGATGCTCACCTTGGTGGCAGCCCAGTCAATCCAGCCTTTGCCGTTGGGGTCAATGTTCATCAGCACCAGCCCCTCCACCAAGTCAGGGAAAATGAGCTGCAGGGAGAGGGGACAGAGAAAGCAGGTCATGAAGCTCTTGCTTGGTGAAGTCTTCACGATACCACAGACGGGCCAACTGTGTACCTGGGTCTGTACAGGGCTCCCATGCCGGGGGCCTCACTGCTCCTCTTCTCTGCTAAGCCCTATAAATCTTTTGATTTACACGGAATCCATTACAGCCGCTTCTTACCCTTTCTAGGACATGTATATGTATTTGTGTATGCCGCATGTGGTTCTTGGGGTGGGACCTGAAGCTCTACCACATGTGCCCAGAAAATGCTCTATCACAAAGCCATATGTTTTTGAAGGTGTTGCAAAGCTGAATATCAAACATCTTTAAATCTTGCAAATTTTTTACATTTCTTCACACGTGTGTGTGTGTGTGCGTGCGTGCATGCGCACACATGCACGTGCATGCAAGCATGTGGAGGGAGGCAAGACCCTAATAAGTGTGAATGTGTGTGTGTATATACATTCTCATATGAAACAAGACCCTAGTGGGAGTTGGTTCTCTCCGTGTGTGTGTGTGTGTGTGCGCGCGCGCACGCACGTGCATGCAAGCATGTGGAGGGAGGCAAGACCCTAATAAGTGTGAATGTGTGTGTGTATATACATTCTCATATGAAACAAGACCCTAGTGGGAGTTGGTTCTCTCCTTCTACCATGTGGGTCCAGCGGATCAAATTCAGGCTGTCGGACTTGGTGGCAAGCTCATCTACCTGCTGAACCAGCCTGCAGGCCCCATCTTAAAATCTTAAAACAGGCTGTTTCCTTCCTTGCTTTTTATGGCTGAAGACCCTGTGGTAGAAGAGAAGACATGGTCCTTTACAAAGCCAGCTCTATGCTGACTGTGACAGTGGTGTTCAACGGTTGGCCCGTGTGTAGGAAGAACAGGTGACAAACATACAGAGGCCTGTGGTCTGTCTGCGGGGTCTGGACTAGTCTACAGCTGGCGAAACGGCTCAGTGTTGGAACAGAAACTAGAGGTGAAAATTCTGTTTCTGTTTCAACAATAAATGTTTGGATCCTGCCGGGCGCTGGTAGCACACGCCTTTAATCCCAGCACTCGGGAGGCAGAGGCAGGCGGATCTTTGTGAGTTCGAGACCAGCCTGGTCTACAAGAGCTAGTTCCAGCGCAGGCTCCAAAGCCACAGAGAAACCCTGTCTCAAAAAACCAAAAAAAAATAAAAAATAAAAATGTTTGGATCCTAAAACAATTCCTGGCTTTAGAGATGAAGGCTTTCCCGCCTAACCTGCGGTTTCTGAAATGCGGTTCTCTTGAACCTCAGAACCTGAATGTAAGCATGGGGTTGGGGTAAAGGACCATTTGTGTCCATACGGTACCTCATCCGCTGGGGGCAACCTGTGCTGGTGGGCAAGGTGACAAGTTGATTTGTCGCTAATAGGAATCTGGATTTGGAGAAGGGTTAAGTAGTGGCTAACAGTGGGGAAGGGACTCCTTTTCTGATTTATTCTAAGTACTCATTTATGACTGGTGTATGTGTGGCAAGTTCTGTGGTGTCCCTTTTCTCCGTCCTCCCCTATGTGGGCTCCAGGGATCGAACACAGGTCTCCAGGTTTGTGGGGCAGGTGCTTTATTTGCTGAGCTATCTTATCAGTCCATCTACTCTACTGTAATGCTGGGGGGGGGACCCTTTCTTCCTCCCTTCCCGCCTTCCTCACCTCATTCCTCTTACCCTCCCCTTCCTTCCTTCCATTTCCTTGGAGGGAAAAAAAGGAAAGGGTTGGTTTTTTGTTTTGTTTCAGCAAAAGGGAAGGAAGAGGAGGAGGAGGAGGAAGAGCAGGGGAAGCCCTCTTGGCCTGGCCTGGGGTTCTCTGTGAGGGTGGGGAAACTCACTGCGAACTTGGCCAACACATAGGCTCCAGCTCCCACTCCGATGCCAATCACGTACTTGAACCTGTTGTAGAGCAGAGCCGGTCACTCTATGGCTGGGATGTCATTTCCCACGAAACTCAGTCAGAGCAGGTCTCCCCCTGCCACCCTCAGCCTCTCACTGAAGCCAGGCTATCGTCAGCGGTGTGGGCAACTCCTATCCCCGAGCTCAGAGGTGGGAGCTAGGAAGGACTCACCCAAAGTGCTGTACCACACTCGGCAGCATGGCGGCCAGCTGCTCCATGGAAGGAAACTGGTACCTGTAGGCAGAGTGGAAGTTCAGGACCTGGGGACAGTGAGGGCACAGGGCCAGAGAGAGGAAAAGACTCTGGGGGTACCTACCCCTGAGGGAACTGTGACGCCCCCACCTGCTGCCCAGGGGCATCCACGTGGCACACCACAAAGTGTTTGGTGATCTCCTGCATGTCCTCAAAGTTGAAGAAGGTGTTGAAGCACAGCTTGTCTGCAAAGACACACCTCTCAGTGGGCGTGAACAGAGATGACCGGCATTTAAGGATGTGAGGGGCTGGAGGGCTTCAGAGCCCGCTGGGGAATCCCAGATCAGAGGCCAAGCAGAGGGGAGGGTGAGCTGAGATCTGCATCCACGTATCCATGCATCCACGCATGGAGGGGGGGGAATCCTCGCTGGTTTGGCAGTTCAGGGTGGGGCCAGGCAGGGCGGACCAGGGCACAGCTACACTTACGATTGAGGCCCACATCATGGTAGGTGAGGATGGCTGGGCGGTTCCCTTTAGGAGAGCCCCGGATCACCACATGCAGAAGGCCATAAGGCGTCTCGATGTCATGTTCCTAGAGGTGTCAGATGGCATTGGGAGCTCTAGTTTTTGGGGAATGCGGTGGTAGAGCCCCTAGCCAAGGTGTCTATCCCCTCAGGTCATCCCACAGATGACAAGTGGAACCTCCTCCTCAGGGGTGTTTGGCACAGGAACAGCCCTGATTCCCTCTACAGATTAGCCTGCCACTGCCCTGCGCCTGCTCTGCATCCAGCCTGCCACAGGGTCCTGGGACGTCAGTGTTCTCCATTTCACACAGCCCTCTCGAGAGGGCTCTGCCACCCCAGTCCAATCTCCTCCCCATTACCAACCAAGGTGTGCCTACTTCTGCAGAATGGCCTCTGCCACCTCACCTAGAATTCACAGCAAATGCTTCCATGTCAGCTACATCCTGCTCCCAAGTCACACATCTGTCCTTATTTTTGCTCCCTCCAATTCTCTGCCCTGTGGTACCCATCTCCAGGGCCAGGTCTGCCCCCAAGGCCTTCTGCAGTTCCTACTCCCAGGTCAAGTCCGTGTGTCCCTGGCTTTGTTGCTTAGGACGAGTCCTTCAGGGGATCTGGTTCTGTGTGACTTTGAACAGGGCAGGTGGCCTCATCCCACAGAGCCTCTGCAGGAGCCGCAGTAAGTAGACATGGCCCAGAGAAGGGGGCTGTTGCAGGTGGCACCCCTGAACCTTAAGGGGCTACCTTGTCGCCTGGCGTCTTTGCAAACAGGCCATTCCTGGGATTCCTCAATCAGGAAATTCCTAGCACACTGGTCAGAGTTGAATACACCCTAACCCTGTACCATTGCTAGTGGCCCAGAGCTGGGGTGGTGTTAAAATTCCCAACGGGAGAGAAACAGCAAGTGGCTGAGCTCCGACTATGTACCAAGTTTCCTACTGGACACTCGAGACAGAGAGAGCCTAGACTCCATTTTGCTGACAAGGACACTGGTGTATGACAAAGCCAGCTTCCCGCAGTCTGGCTTTTGGGGTGTGGCGTCAGAGGTCCACTGTTCAGACTGGGTCTCCAGAAGGAAAGGAGGTGATAATCCCACGGCCATAGGCTACACTCTGGGATTCATACTCTGAGAGAGGCCTGAGTATCATCCTGTGGGCCTCATTAGGCCCAAGCCCAACACAGCCTCCAAGCTCTGTCCTCCCTCAGGATTCCATTTGACCGGAAAAGCTTCCTGCGCACTGGTGCCTGGCATGTGACACCTCATTTATTCCTCACTGGACCCCAACCCTTTACAGTTTGCTCTACAGGAAGACACGGGCCCAGAAAGGATACTCCATTCGCTCAAGGTCGAACCCAGAGCTGACAAGATGCCAGCTCAGGGCTGTGGCTCTGCACCAAGGGAAAGCATGAGGGGCGGGGCTGAAGTTCACCAAGGGGTGCTCCCACCCCAGCCAGCCACTTTTCTCCTTTGGGGTGCCTGCTACGGTCACTCCACTGCTCTCTCGGCTCTAAAGGAAGGGATGGGGCGTGAGGTACACAGTCTAAAAGCACCACACAGCCAGCAAAGGAGCTGTTTCTCTGCTGTGGTGGGTCCAATATCACTCTGCAAGGACTCCGGGGCCTAGGAACTCTCCAAAATTGTGAGGGGTTTCCTGCCCTCTGTTACCAAAGTGGTCTGCACTGCCCTTCCCAACCCTGATGTGGCTGCCCATGTCCTTATCTCTAGGCAGATACCATCAGTCACAGCACGGGCCCTGCTAAGAAGGGTTCACTTCCCAGAAAGGGAAGCACTGGCTTTGACCAGGTCATGGGGACCTAAGGGAGGCAGGAGTGATGCTAACCAAATTTCTTGTCTTGAGGCATAGTGACCTTGACTTAATGCTCCTAACAACTTCTTTACCACCACATCCTTCTCAATCCTGGGCTGAGAATTCAGACCCAGGTGGTCTGATGGAGGCTGAGCCTCCCCATCCCTCAGGGTGCTGACTAGAGAGTGTGTGGGGGAACATGCCTTAGAGGCCACAGCCCAGCAGACTGTCAGCCCCTCAATTCCCAGGGTAGAGTGCTCCCATTGGCTCTCAGTGACGTCAGAGCCCAGCCCCCCACCTCCAGGTGGGAGCTAGAGGGATGCATTGCGGCAGGCAGCAAGGGAGGGGGCTTTGACATCTCAGTCTGTCTCCGGCACCAGTGACCTTGAGGGCTGGGGAGAAGGGGGTCAGAATAGGGCTGTGACACACCAGGGCGGTGGATGTGGTAGGATTTGGTTTCAGCAGCTTCCTGGGTAATTCAGGAGACAAGGTCTGCCCGGGATGGTAGAGGCTGATTAGAAGCAGGCCAGAAAGGAGAATGAGTGGCAGGGGCATGGGACGCGCGCATGCAGAGCAAAGCTGCCCTTGCATCTCCCTCCTTGAGGAAGAGCACAGGGCTTGGGTAGCTGTTGCTCCTCCCCCCATAGCAGGAGAAGATGTCCTGGGGCCCCACGCCCTGCCAGCTCCAGGGCTCCAGTCTTGTCTTCCCCACCTTGTAAAATAAAGCAGGGCAGCCTCTCCTTGACTCCTCCCGCAATACTCGTGCCTGAAGACCCCGACCCCCACCTCCTCTGCCCGGCACCGCAATGCACTGGGGATAGATACACAAGCAACTCCTCATGGAGACATGACGCTCTGCAGCAGCTATCCAGCATCAAGCGATCCCCACCCCCTCTCTGCCGCCAGGCTAGACCCTGCAGGCACAACCCTGACAAGCTAGGAACATGGCAGAGGCTCACAGGGGACGCACCAAGCTGAAGTGACCCCAAGAGTTCACAGATGAGGCCGAGAACAGAAGCCAGCAAACAGAAGTCAATGGACCCACTGTGTTTCCCAGATGACATCCTTCTTACCCAGCCCTCCACCCAGTGCCTGAATAGACCAGGAAAACAGGCTTCCAAGCAGAGCTGTCACCAGACAGGTCAGTAGGACATTTTATCCTCTGTAGGTCACAAGGATGCCCTATCCTCCCTGCCCATCCCGCAGCGCCCCTGGACCCTCACTCACCCCATCCCAGCACTCCGGCATCTTGCCGAGGAAGGGAATTTGCTGAACCAGAAAGTGCAAACAAAAGCCTGAGTCACTCAGACAGCTTGGGTGGGAGACTTGCGGCTCTGTGACGGGGCACAGCTCCCCGTGATTTTATACACAGATCCTGGCCCTGCCCAGGCTGGTCCCTCCTCCCTGAAGGATTTCTGAGCAGCTACTTGCTCACTCCGACTCCTAGCTCCCACATTGGCTGTTAGGAGACAAACCTGGCTCCAATAGGCTTCTGACATCCTCGCTCACTCTGCCTTGCTTCAGCCCCTCCCGCCCTAGTGACACAACACCCCAATGGTACCCAGCCCCTGCAGCTCAAGGGTGCTTAGCACCCGGGCACCTTCCATCAGGTGCAGCTCTGTGTGGCTCCTGGGAAGCAGCAGCCAGGGCCACACAGCGTCATGCATACAGAGGCTCCTGATGGATATGCATCCCAGCGTGGGGTGGCCTGAGAAGCTGGACTTGCAGACCTGTCTCAGCACTTGGCTCCATCCCCTGGGAGCACAAAGGTCCTGAGAGACCCAGTATCTGGAGGACCTGACTCCCAGGCCCAGACATCCCAGCAAGACGACAGCTTAGGTGATATAACCTTGAGGACAGTTACTGGTTGGGGAGGACATCACTGGTTTGGGGAGCACCTGAGTTAATCCACTGCTTCAGGGTCTCCCCCCTAAGGCACCTCCCACCCTGCCAACACAGATGCCCAGGGCTGACCCACAGCCCTCAAAATGTGGAGTTTAGGGGTCTGGGGGTGCTGGGAGAAGCAGAGCAGCAACAGGGAAGGCCTAGCCCTCCATGACCTCACACTCCTGCAAGAGGATAAGGCACGGGAGGCTGGGGATAGGCTGACATGCTTGCATCCCACACAAGCACTCAATCCAAGTCCTGCCTTCTGAAGCCAGTTGGTATGAAGTCCAGCCCCTGGATCTCTGGAGAGGATATCCAAGCTCCCCCAGGGTGCATGGTTTGTCCATCAGGGCAGCGAGGCTCAGGGTGAAAAGCTGGTTGAAGGTACACAGCACACAGAGGAGCAGGAAGACGAGGGGAGTAAAGGAGAGGAAGTAGGCCAGGGTGGTGACAGAGGAGGGAGCCCCGGGGCTGAAAGGACCAAAGTAACAGGGAACATGGTGGGGGCTGGGTGCCAGTGCCCCTGTTCTGTCTCCTTGGTAGAGGAAAGCAGTGCCGGTCCCTATCTGCGCTGACAGCCCTGCATCCCGGTGGGTCCCAGGGGAAGGTGGCCGGCTCCCCGCCCAGGTGCCTGGTGACCTGCTTTGCAGCAACTGCATGCACTATTCCTAGTAACAGCCTCTGTCTTAGGTACCAACAGCTTTCCCTGTGCCACTTCTGACCAGGCCACCCCCAAACAGAGACATAGCACAGTGCAGCAGCCCTGCCTCCCCCAAATCCACCCATTGGCCTCTCAAGGGAGCAGAAAGGTTCTGCCGTCGATTCCCACTCCCTGCAGTCCCTGACCGACCCACGCCCACTCCCTGACTACCTATGGAGGGGTTTCCCCTCTCCCTGCTCTCAAGGGAGATGCTCGCTCAATCCGGCCTCTTCCAGGGCTTCCTGTCTCTGCTCGGCTCGCTGGCTAGAAAACCCACAGACCCAAAGTCTGCTCAACCAGCTGTCTGCGGGGTCCTGAGGCAAGGTATTTAATTCTCTGCTTCTGAGGAGACACAGAAGCCTGAGAGACAGGATGAGGTGCCCGAGGCCCGGGAGTCTGATTGTTTTCTCGCTCAGGTAAGGGGCAGCATGGCTTCTCACCATCTCGGCATTCTAGGCTCATGGTACGACCATCGCGGGAGCAGTCACTTACATCAGAATGCTCCCCATGCCAGACCCAAGTGCTTTACACTCCCTCAGCACCCATTTTTCAGACATGCGATAAGCTGCCCCGCCTCACACAGCTAGAAGCCACAGCACCAGCAGTCATGTCGGGCAGTCTACTGTGACTGCGAGCTATGGTTGGCGGTGCCTCGTCCCGGTCATGGGCAGTGGGGGAGTGGGGGGAGATGTCCGAACGCTTGCCCATTCCCTTATAAGCACTCTGAGCCACTTGCTTCACTGTGAATGAGCAGGCTGAGAGCAGCAAGGGGCGGGGATGGGAAACCTAGACTGGAGCAGGCTGGGAGTAACATGGGGGTGTGAGGTGGGGGGGGGTGGACACAGACGGACCTAGACTGGAGCAGGCTGAGAGCAGCGTGGGCGGTGGGGCGGACATGAATGGACCAGGACTGGAATCTCTTATACTTTCTGGTTTCTCTGTCTCTTTCTCCTGCAGCTGACCCTGTAGAGCCCGAGACAGTGACACTGCCTGCCACTGTGGAGTTAGGGATGAAGGTGGCTCCCCAGCGGTGGCCCAGAAAACCGTCATCTTTGTGGGTGTTTTTCTTTAAAAAAAAACAAACAAACAAACAAAACCTGCCTCTATGAAGCGCTCCAGGGGAGACAGGAAGGGTCCTGAAGAGCACGCTGCCCTTCGCCAAGCAAAGGGTGTTGAGAACCAGGGTCCCACCATGCGCAGCTGCCCGAGGCTTGTCCACTCACACACCCCACCCTCGTTTGTCACAGATCAGAGACTTCCATGACAGGGCCTGCCATGCTGATTTCTGGCTGTGCCTTCTGAAGAGGCTGGTCCACTCGCTGCCACATCCCTCCCATTCCTTCTCGGGGATTCTGATTGGCCCCAGCTAATGAGTGCTGTACTTTCAGCTGAGGCCGGTGACCTCAGGGGATGGGGGCGTGAGCAAGGTCTGTCTAGCGCCTCCCTCCTTGAAGAGGCACGTGACCAAGGCATCAACACAGGCCCAGATCCTCATTCTTGCTGGCTAGCTGCGTCAGGGGGAGGAGCCATCGGGGAGCCCCACCTCTTATACTGCTTCAGGGGGAAGAGCTATCGGGGAGCCCCACCTCCTGTATCCAGACTGTGAAACTGTTCCACGGACACTAACCCAAATAAAGGTCAGGTGGAGAAAAGAAAGTGGCCTGGGAGCGACTTCCATCCAGCAGGGAGGAGGGAGGGACTCTGAATTAGTTTGTTATCTTCAGATGGCCAGTGATGTCTGAGAGACCTATAAGCCTATGACCCTCTCTGACCTATGCCGCTGTTAAGACATGTTCTGGGACCTGGAACTACACAGTTCTCAGGGGTCTCAGAGGGGACAAACGGCTGGACAAGTGAGCAAAATCACGTGAAGGAATCGAACAAAGAGCAAGTTCTGTTTTCATGGTACCTTCGGCATCAAACTAAAGAGGACACGGTTGTCCAGGCAACGGCTGCTATGGAAACAAGAGTTATTTCACAGTTAACCTAGCTTCCACTGGTAGAAAATGCTGATTCAGGTGACAGCATCTCTCACTCCCTTCTGCACACTCACGGCCCGAGGCCTTTGCTTCCTTCCCAGCTGTACAGTTCACAGAGGGTCCACCCCCTCTCCCACTCTGCCTGCCACTGGGTAGGGGGAGCAGCTGTAGCAAGAAGGCGTGGTGAGCAGTGGGGGCAGTCATTAGACCATGAGATGGCCTGCCCTCCCTCCCCACCAGACTCTGGGACATGCAGACAGGCTATGATCCTCCTCTAGGACCCAGCCCAGCGGGAATGAGGTCCACACAGATACGAGTCCCACATTTTGAGAGGCTGAACTTTAACCTACCTTCCAGTCTGTATCCACAACTGAGAGGAAGGTGTCAGGGTTATCCTAAGGAAAGCAAACAAGGGGGACAAGTTAGACCAGCTCCCAGGCTCTGCCGGGAGCAGACCGGCCTTCAGACCCCAGTCACATTCATGCTGACAGAAGAGGCTCACGGGCTTACGTAGGGTGTCGGGGTACGAACAGTGCAGGGATTTCTATCTCACGGGGTATCGGGGAGACTGAGGGCTGCTCTACTGGCAGAATACACTGGGATCTCTGAGTGCTGGCTTTGGATCACTGCACACAAGGGTAGAGGACCACGAAGGGGCAAAGAGGCACCTTGATTGAGCAGGGAGGGTAGCTGAGGCCTGTTCAGTGTCCTGACCTGTGCACATCAGGTATTGTCAAGGGCAGTCTCTCAAACTTCCTGGGTCTATGTGAGACTGGCAGTGGCATCTTCCAATAATGCCTGTCCTGCCTCTGGACTCCAGATGCCATGAGAGAAGGACCCTATGTGGCCATGTAAAGCCTGGGGCAGGGTGGGCTTCCAGACATGAGCTAATCTAAATGAACAATCTGACGTCACAAATGAGGGGCATGTAGCTCAAATGACACCCAAAGCTGAGTAGCATGGGCCATTCAGCACCCAGGAGGTTGGGAACTCACGGCCAGCCTCAGCTATGTAGGGAGACCTACTGACTCTTCCAAGGCCTAGGGGAACTATAGCAGTCAAGGGAGGAGGGGCGGCCACTTCTGGAACCCCTTAGGAAGAGGGCTGCTGGCAGAAGGGGGCAGGGCTGGTCACTGATGGAGCCTGTCACCAAAGCACCTTCAGTGAGAGGGTTGCAAAGCAAGTGTGGGAAGGTAATTACCTCGGGGGAGAAGGAGGCAGTTCTGTTAAAAACACAAAATCTGACAGAAAGGATGAGGCAGATAATGGTAGGGTGTGCTATATACTCTCGGGAAGCTAGCAGCCCAGGAGATAGGCGCGTGGGAGGGATGGGCCCACAAACCAAGACACAGCAGGAAAATGAGCCAACATGAAACCCTGGGACCCACAGGAGGTGTCTGAGGTCAGAACAAAGGGCAGGAGAGGGTCTGGATGAATGGAAAGTCCATGAGGGGCCGGGAGACCTGGAAGGTCCAGAGAAGGGGCAGCCAGTGTCCCATGGAATCTGGGACTCCTCAGGCCCTGCAGACTTCATGGAAAGCTGGTCTAAAGTGGCTTACAGAGGTGGAAAGGCACAAAAAATATAGTCATCCCCCTGCCTCTGCATTGGTTCCAGAACCTTCGGCAGGTACCAAACTTCACTTCTCTAAGATGACATTATATCTGCCCAGAGTCCATGATTCTCCTCTCATACAACTTAAATCAGCTCTAGACTGCCAATAACACACCTTCTAGAAGATATGCATGTCATGGAAGTAGATGCTATACTCTGCTGTAAAGGAAGCAAGGACAAGAAAAAAGTGTGTACAGATGATTTTTCTCTGGCTGCTTCCGTCTGACTAACTGAGGTCCTGGGTGCAGACGCCGTGGATGTGAGGGCCTGCCGTACTCACCCCTCTCTAGATACCTGTACCTAAGTCTGTACCTGGCAAACTAAACAGTTCAGAGAGTGAAGAGGTCAGGCAGGCACTGCACTCAGGATGCTAAGAGACCTAGCCAGCATCACAGCCCGAGGAAGGGCAGCTTCTGAAGACAAAGGCACAGCTAGCTGACACCGCCAGGACTCTGCTGGGAGTCACGAGGAGGCTACACTGGGCATTTTTTTTTTTTAAATGCCGCTTTGGAAAAAGCAGAGGTGACGGGGTATCCAGCAAGGGCCTCTTGCTGACTCAAGGACTGAGGCCACTGCTTGAGTCTGAAACACAGATCTCAAATACCAGAGTGGTAGACTACGGCCCCGATGGCTGCTGGCAGGAAATGAGAGACTGGGTTCAGCAGAAGGAGGAGGTAGGCTGCCAGGAACAAAAGGGGAGGACCGTGAGTCAGGAGAAAGGGACAGCGAGGTGCTGCAGGAGGCTGGAGAGACCTGGGCACAAGACAGACCCGTGCTTCAGGGTTGGGGACACGCTGCTAGTGACAACAGAGTGGAGGGGTGCCAGGAACAGCCTAGTGGCTAGCAAAGGCTTCCTGGGAACACTTGAGCAGAGCCAGAATAAAACAGGAAGCCTGTCCTGTAAGTTCTTGGGCTGATGTCTCCCAGCAGAGGAAGTGGCTGGAAATATGGCAGATACCCTCAAGGTTCAAGGAGGCTGGGAAGGAAGGAGGTGCGGGGTGGGGAGGACACAATACTCTGGAATCTGGGATGAAGAGTTTGTCATATGCGCAGCTCACTGCCGGCCCTACAGGCGTAGGTGCTTGGCTCAAGGCTATGTGTTGAATGACCAATGACACCCCCCCCCCGTTCAGGGGCAGGGCTGTGGCCTCATGTGGTTGGACTCCCCAGAGCCCCCACTAAGCCACCTGATTTGCTGCTCCTTCTGGCAGGAGGCTGGAAGGTGGGTGGGAATAAAACACAGAGCCGAAGGAGGAAAGCACTGGGCCCCTGCCTTTCCCAGCTGCAAAACAAGGCTGGAAGGATGCACACCCAGCAACGCTGGATGGACACTGGAAGTCGCTGAAATGAACCAGTCAGTTCTGGGTAGCTCAGAGTTCACAGGGCAGTTCTCCCTAGTACCACAAGACAAGATTGCAGGAAAACGCGCAATTTCCATTTTCACCACAAGGTGGCGCACGGCCCCAGGACCTGGAAGGGGCGACTCACCAGCTCTGTCACATCCTGGCCCCGGAGTAGGGGCTTCTCCTCAGGGAATCGCAGCTCCTGCAGCCCGGCCATGGTCACGTCGTGGAGCAGAAGCCCTAGAAAGAAGGGAGCATGAGGTTGGGCCTTGTTCTGAAGCTGCCCAGTGAGGATAACAGAGGCCAGGGCTACTGCCCCCAGGCGATCACAACTGATTTCTCTCCAAGACCTGTTTTATGTCAAGGAATATTATATTGTATTTGCTCTTTCCAAATAAAAACGTGTTCTGCAAAACTAAGCAACACAAGAGGATCCCTGTAAGTTTCAAACAAAACCCGGCATTTACGGTGAGGCAGAAGGGTTCTGTGGGGAGGTAAGAACGCGGTCAGAAGTGCCTTGCAGAGGTTTTGGTAGACTGAAGCTGGAGAGGAAGAGAGGCGAGAGCTCTCTTTCCTGGGACATGAACAGAACTTGCCTCAAGACAGAAGATCTCAGCCTACAGCCTCCAGAAGGTCCCACACCCCGATTTCTGGGTGACTCAGACAGACACAGAAACTTTTCTTCCCCCACGATTTATTTATTCTGTATACAGTGTTCTGCCTGCATGCATGCCTGCATGGCAGAAGAGGGCACTAGATTTCCATTATAGACGGTTGTGAACCATCATGTGGATGCTGGGAACTGAACTCAGGACCACTGGGTAAGCAGCCAGTGCTCTTAACCTCTGAGCCATTTCTCTCCAGCCCCGACACAGAAACTTTTGACCTTTGGAGGAAGAAAGGGTCACACTTAGACAGCATGTACACATTTGCCCTGTGTGTGTCTGTGTAGGGGTGCAGCAAAAACATCAGACACGCAGAGAGCCCAGGACGAGGGGCTCGCAGGAGAGGCAGTGCCATCTCTCACTTGGGTATAGTGGCAGAGGCCAGAATGTACCTAGGAGGGAAATGAGTCAAGGATTTGCACTAGACATCCATTAAGACAGAGAGAGTATTCAGATTAAAATAAGATATTCAGTCAGCACCGTGTTTGTTTGCCTTTAATCCCAGCACTCAGGAGGCAGAAGCAGGTGGATCTCTGTGAGTTTGAGGACAGCTTGGTCTGCACAGAAACTTGCAGGCCAGTCAGGACTTTACATTGAGACTCTGTCTCAAATAAACAAATAAATAATAAGATACTCATTTTCCCCCCTCTATGACTGTGAAACAGGCAAAGCTTGCAGCGCCAGTTAAGTAGGGCAGAAAGCAGCACTTTCTAGATTTTGGTGGCCCTGGGGATGGAATCAGAGTCCCCCACATTACACGAGCATGCTATCACTGGGCAACATGTCCAGCCCCAGACTGGCATTTCCTTAATTTGTGTGTCACAAAAACACTGACACCTTCGTTCCCCCTGGAGTTCAGTTTTGCAAAAATGAATAAAAATTCCTCAAAAGGCTCAAGCCATGGGCTGGGGATACAGCTGGGGCATATCAACATGGATTACCAAAAAGAAAAAAAAATATCCTAAAGAGTCACACTGTCAGACTCAGCAAGTTCCCTCACTGGGGGAGACTTTCCAAGGAAGCCAGGGAGGTGACAAATGACTTAGTCTTAGGAAGGCTCACCAGTGTCACCATCAACAGAATAGCTGGAAGAAGTCAGAGCCCATATATTGGGCCACTAGGGTCACACGTTGCTTTGGTAATCTGACAAGATTATTTCAAATCATGGGGAAATGCTGCGTCACAATGAAACATGCAGCTAACAGGGCTGGTGAGGTGGCCCAGCAGCTAACGGTATCTGGCATCAGATCTGACGACTGAGTTCAATTCCCAGAACCCGCACAGTAAAAGGACGGACTGAGTCCCACAAGTGTCCTCTGACCTCTACATGCATGTCGTCACACATGCTTGACAAAGGTAGTGATTTTTACAAAGCAGCTACAGAAGCATTCAGAATCTTACCATGCAGGAGAGATTCAAATGGCCCCATTAAGAAGAGCCAAGAAGGTTCTGCACCATGTCACAGAGTCCCCGGGGAGGGACGTTTCTTTCCTGCCAAATCTTTACAATTTGTACTAAAGCATTATCCCACGACAGAGCATGGAGAGTAAGCTACGGTGGGGTGGGAGTGGGGGTGCCGAGACACACAGTAAAACTCCCACAAAATATTCATAATAAGCAACTAGTTCAGGCATTGCTCCTGGAGGGGTAGATCGGGATTGAAGATAGGGTGTCCACCATGAGAACACAGCCCACAGAATTAACTGACCGGAACTCATGGGGACTTGCAGAGACCAGGGAGCCTGCAGGAGTCTGAGACCTAGGTCCTCTGCATATATGTTATGGCTGAGTAGCTTTGTGTTTTTGTGGGAGCGGGGGCTGTCTCTGACTCTTTTGCCAACTTGTGGGACCCTTCTCTTCCTACCAGTTGCCTGATGTCCAGTCTTGATGTGATGGTGTGTGCCTGGTCTCATTGTAGCTTGCTATGTCATGTTTGGTTGATGTCCCTGTGAGGCCTGCTCTCTTCTGATGGGAGGCGGGGTGTGTGTGTGTGTATATGGTGGGGAGGGGAGGTAGGAGGGAGAGACTGGGGGGGAAGGGGAGAGGAAACTGCAGTAGGGATGTAATATATGACAAGAAGAAAAAGAAAAAAGGATGTCTACTCTAAAGTATGGAAAGAGATATTTTTAAAAATATCTAAATTATATTTAAATTTAAATATTTAAATTAATCTCTGAGACAGAGTCTCACTGTGTAGCCTTGGCTGACCTGTAACATTACAAGTCTACTACGTAAACCAGGCTAGCTTAGAATTTTGTTTTGTTTTCCAAGACAGGGTTTCTCTGTGTTAACAGTCCTGGAACTTGCTTTGTGGACCAGGCTGGCCTTGAACTCACAGAGATCGGTCAGCCCATGCCTCCTGAGAGCTATCACCACCCAGTCCAATTCCTCCCCCTTATTAGGCCTCCACCGTTTGTAAAGTGTTTACTTGTACTAACACACTTCACCCTGACTGGAAGCGAGGTGAGGAGACTGAGGCCATGTCTGGGTGCCGAGTGCTCCGTGTTCACACCTAGAAGGTGGAGGGATGAACTCTCTCTAGCCTCCCCCTACAGTGGGTCCTCAGCAGCTGGCTGGGCAGAAGTTGCCCTTCCCTAACCCCCACCCCACCCCGTCCTGTTTGCTCCTCCTACAAAAGGCCAGTGACTGAATGACCCAGGACTCCAAGGTCCCAGGCCTGAATGGAACCTATGTCTGACCAGAGGGCAGCTCTGAGCCTTCGTCCTAACCCTCAGCACAGGAGGCAGGAGGAGGATCTGCCACCCTAAGCCCTGGGTCCCCACATGATCACACCCTGCCACCCTGCTGAGCCTTCTGTTCCCAGAGGTTTCCCAGGAAACTAGCGAACAACGCAGATGGGCTGTATTTTTAGAATGGCGTCCCCTCGGCTCCCTCTGTCCCGTCTTCCCTTCCTTTCGGCTGTGTGCACACTCATCCATCCACCCGAGTGGGAGCTTGGCAAGGCCCCCGCCTTGAGAAACCTCCTTCATCGGGACGTTCCTAGCCACCTGTCTCCCCAACACCCACCTCCATTCGATTCAAGGCCTCATAGGGATGTCCTGCCCTCCCCCACCTGCTGTGAAGCCACCTGGCGGCCCTTCTCTCCAGGGACAAGGTTATTAAAAGGGTGGAGGGTGGGCAGTGCAAGGACAGATGGTCTGTGATGAGGGAGTAGCCGGGAAGAGGTAGGGAGAGACAAAGAGAACTTAGCCTGCCTCCACCCTAGGAAATGGGCAGCCCAGCCTGCTCTGGGGGGCTTCCCGGCAGACGCTAGAGTGACATTCCCCTCCCCCCCAAGGGCAGCAAAGGGCAGTCTTCCTCAGAAAGCTACATATTTTTTTTTTTCTCCACAGTGGCTGGCTGGTGGAGCAGATAGCTGCCTGTCTTCCTGGTGCAGCCTGGTTGAGATCTGAGTGACACAGGTGGGTGACAGGCAGCCCTGGAGCCTGAAGATGCCACCAAATCTTTCCCCTCTGTTCTTTTCCCTCTAGACCACTCATTCTCCAGAGGCTTGTAGATCTGGGGCCTTGGGTCACCCAACCCCCACACTTACAGTGGTTAGGCCACGGCCATGGTCCCTTTAGCGCAGGCGCCGTCACTCACTGCCCAGCTTTGTGTGAGCAGCTCACAGGGAGACCGCTGACATGCAGGGGAGGAATCGCAGGCCTCCTGTGCCTACCTTGGACAACTTAGGGGGTGGGATGGGACTGCAGAGACAACAGCGGTATAAAGGCCAAGCTGGGCTGGGCTGTGGCTCTCTGGTGCAGGGAGAGCCCAGGCTGAGGTCATCTCTACTTGCTGTTTTAATCACCACACAGAATAACATAAAACTCTGTCATGGAAACTTTTGTTTCCCGCCCAAATACTAACCAGGCCCTACCCTGCTTAGATCCTGAGATCTGATGAGATTAGGTTTATTAAAGTTCTATACCTAAAAATGAGGCCAACACAAAAAAAACCTAATGCAGAGCTCAGCATGGGCGTCCTCCCTGCCCATCCAGACACGTGTTTTCCTCCTGACTCTGTTTCAGGGCAAAGCCAAGACTGTGCTCCATTTGTGAGCATCTTTAAATGTGGCTCCATGATGGGACTGAGCCAATGGAACCCTCAGATTAAGGAGGGTTAAAAACGCAGCAATTAGGGCCAGCAAGGTGGCTCAGCAGGTAAAGGCATCAGCCGCCAAGCCTGATGCCCTGAGTTCAATCCCCAGGATCCATGTTGTAGGAGAGAACTGACCTCCACACGCACACCATGGCAGCACATATATGTGTGTGTACATACACAAACACACATATAAGATGTTACCAAACCTTTCAAAATATCTGTATTAGGATCTCTGTGAGCTTGAGACCAACCTGGTCTATAGGAGCTAGTTCCAGGACAGGCTCCAAAGCCACAGAGAAACCCTGTCTCGAAAAAAAAAATATCTGTATTACCTCAGACTCACGGGAAAATAACAGAGCCCATCTGAGGTGGTGAGGCTCAGAGTGATGGCAAAGCTGCCTTTTGGTCCCTGTGTGAATTCTGACAGTGTGTGCAGAAAATGTCCACCATGGTTTTCTTGGCATTCCAATCCCCAGGATGTTTAAGGCCTGGAGACTGCTCCCTGCAGAAAGAGCTCCTGTACAGAGAGATCAGCTAACGGGCCTCCTGTCTAGCTGCCCACCATCACCCTGTCTCCTGTCCAGCTGCCCACCATCACCCTGTCTCCTGTCCAGCTGCCCACCATCACCCTGCCTCCTGTCCAGCTGCCCACCATCACCCTGCCTCCT
>JAQHUG010000556.1:514456-541054 GCA_028555095.1 Dicrostonyx torquatus | reverse complement strand
TCCAGCTGCCCACCATCACCCTGCCTCCTGTCCAGCTGCCCACCATCACCCTGCCTCCTGTCCAGCTGCCCACCATCACCCTGCCTCCTGTCCAGATGTCCACCATCACCCTGCCTCCTTATCCAGCTGTACACTATATGCCCTGCCTCTTTCCTGACTCCTTCTCCAGCTGTGCACCAGTGGTGGTGATGGTAGTCATGCTGGTGACTGTGGCGCCCTCTCTCTTCTTTTTCTTTTAGTAAGTAGGCAACTATCAGATGAGAGGAAGCAGTCACCTAGCAGCAGGACAGGCAGGGTGGGAGTGTTTTAGATACACATGGGGATTATTGATGTTTCCCCAGTGGGACTCCCAACATTTGGTGTCATGGAGTGCTCCATGCCCCCAAAATGCCCATTAACTGCCCACCCAGAAACACCAGAAGGGAACACAAGACCTGAGCAGTGTCAAGGCGACAAACTCAGGAGCATCAGGTGGCACCAAGGCAGAAGAGAGGACTGAACAGGGCTTCTGTTTTCCCACCTGTGAGGGGACCTGACCAGCCAAGATCCAGACCAGTATCCCTGACAGTCACAGGATCTATTGTCACAAGAATAATCAAATGAACAAACATTTGAAGGATGTCACAAGGATAGCCACCAAACCTGCACACCCCAACACCCTTCCAGATGTGGCTGCCCTAGGGTCCCCCACTGCTCCAGCTACACCTGATCCTGAGCCCCAAGAACCCCAATATTAGGGGTTTGGAACCATCCTCCCTGAATGCTGCCCCCTTTTCCATACTCTGATCACAGAGGGTAGGGATTCTCATCTCACCAATGAGAAGACAACACGGAAGGAGAGGGGCACTCTGGGGAAGATGCTATGGACCCAGGGAACGTCTCCACACAGCAGGGGAGACAGAGGCTGGACCTGAGACATATGACATTTCTTCCCTGGACAGCTTTCCAGCATCCTCTCTAGCTGCTGCCCCTCGGTTTGTTCTAGACCTAAAAAAGATCGGCTCTCCTGTTTTCTCACTGGGCTCCAACAACTGTCTACCCCCACCCCAACCATTACACATTCTTCATAGGCAACAGCCTGGATAAGAGTGAGACCTCCCAGGGCAGTGAGGGGACACAGTCACAGGTGCTGCTGGCTGGACTGCAGTGGGACAACTTATCTGGGGAACAACCTGGTAGCTTGTCAGCTCTGATTTTGTGTCAGGGTGCAAATCCTAGAGGAAATACTGCAGGCATGCTGAGAGAAGTATATGGGGACCCCAGACTCTGCCAGAACGGTAAAAATGCTCAAACAATTCACGTGACGAGAAGGCCAACACACAGAGAGCACCTACGCTTAGGAGTGCCATGCAACCAAAAAAAGACACACAGCTATGGACAAGGACGTGCCACACAGTAAGGATTAAAAAAAAATCCCATTTATGTAAGAAGTATGCGCCTGTGTCGGTAAATTCAAAACGAAATCCTCACAGGGCTCCAGGTAGAGTAACAGTTCACCTGTCTATCCGGAAGGGTGCTGGCTGAGAGGCAATCAAATGGATTTCTATTCCTTATACCAGACTTCGCCTCCTCTAAGACACCACTGGACCAGAAGCGACACATTGTACACATCATTAAGGACAATTTCCCATGCTTCATCTTACAGATGAACTGTAACACAGGCCAACTATAGAACGTCCCCTGCTCCACACACCTTTGGCCCAGTTTCCCACAATGGTCTTGGGTGACTGAGGCACAAATAGAGCTGAAAGAGATAGGAAAGAAAGCATGGATACAATGTTGTCAGCATGGAGGCCGATGCTGGGGATGTGGGGTTCAGGGTCAAGGTGTCAAGGGACCTCTCTCTGTAGGTGGCACAGCCCCCATCCCTTGGTGTTTCGTAACTGTGACATTCTGGAAGAAAGTCTGATCAGTGAACTTGAACAACGCCCTCAGTCTGCGCTTGCTCTTGATTAGACTCAGCGTTAGGCATTTGGGGCAAGGACGGAGGAGAAACCATGTGTGGGCTCAGAGCTGCCTGGCACACTGCTGCCGCAGGGGTTGGCGACCTTGACCATTGCTGGGAGGTGGCACCTGCTGGGCTTCTCTGCTGCTGGAACGATCTTTCTTTGTAACTGGTTACCACACAGGAAGGTACTCTGCCAAGGCCCCATTTCTTCTCAGGCTTTCCCACGCTAATTTTAGCAGTCCTCGACTCCTGTCCACAGTTTTTACTGTGGTGTTCGTCAAATGATAACTTTCTATTTCCATCATCCTGTCCAGTTGCTGGTGGGGATTCAGGGGGAGAGAGGCACCCTTTCTGCTCATGACCACACCACAACACTCGAAGAGATTTATTCTACAGCCCGAATTCTGCTGTGCCTCTTTTGTTCTTCCAAGTGGGCATCCCTCTGAGATGGCACTTTGTCCTTTCAACATGAACCCATCATTTATTGACCAGCCTCACTACTGTCCGGCCACATGTGGCACTGTACGTGCGTCTTGCATGTTCTCTGCATGCCCCATGGCACCCTCCTGCCCAGGGTCCCTGGTTGCTGTTTAGAAAGCAGGATGTAGGAGCAGGGGCACCCGTGCTTCCGGTGTCACCGCTCCAGGTCCTGTCTGCCGCAGAGCCAGGGATGTATGGTACTAACATCTGCTCTGCATCCATCCTACTGTGACCATACAAGGAGCCTGGAACTAGGCTTCTAACTCCTTTAAGTACAGTTGGACACCACAGACTTTATCCAACTTCTCTATCAAATGGTGAGAAATCTGGCTTATATTATTCTTTTCTTTGTCAGTGCTGAAGATCAAACTTGGGGCCTGTGAATGCCAGGGAATCCACAGTGTTTTATTTCATCATTTCTAGAGCAGGTACAAAAAGACTTAGACTTGTCACCTACAGGATGAGGGACTCGTGTGTGTGTGTGTAGGACCAAAGTGACAGGGATTTTCCTGGGTGGTACTCCACCTCATACATCAAGGTAGAGTCCCCCTAAACTTGGAGTTCCACTCAGCCATGCAGCTTACTCTGCCAATCTTTTTGCCTCTTTTGGATTACAGACGGCAGCATTTCCGTGGGTTTTGGGGGGCTGAACTCTGGTTCTCACTTGTAGGGCTTCTCCCAGCCTACCATGAGTTCCTGCCATGCAAGGCTTTGTCTTTGAAATTAGAGAGGACTATTGTTTGGACCGCAAAGCAGCTCTCTCAGCTGGGTGGAGTGCCTGCCTTTAATCCCAGCACCCAGAAGCAGGGGCAGGAGGATCTCTGTAAATTTAAGGCCGGCCTGGTCTACATAATGAGCTCCAGGACAGACAGAGTTACATAGCGAAACCCTGTCTCCAAAACAAAACAAGCAAACAAACAACCCAGCTCCCTCACAGGACTCCAAAAGCACAAAACAAAAACCAGGGGAAATAAATGGCTTCAGCTTCCTTGCCTTCCAGTCCCTACCCTTGGTCCTCTCATTGCTGCTGCTGCCCACATGTTGCATGCCATCGTGGTCTCTGCAGTGGCATTTCTCCAAAGCACACTGTGCCAGTGATACCTGCTCCACAATCTCCAGGCCAACTTGCCATCAACTGTGGGGTGCTCCCAGCTTCAGAGGCAACCAGAGATTTAAAGCACGCACTCACAGTGGCCAGCGGCTCTCTCTGAAGCTGGGAGCTGAGGCACAGCTCCAGTGTGTGAGTTCTGTTCCTCTATACAACACAGATCCAGGCAGGGAACTTCTGATCCCCAGACCCAGGGCAGAGGAAATGAAAATCCTAACAGCACCCTGGCAGCAACTGTATGGAGCACCCAATTGCCTCAGGAGACGATGCCAACCCAATGCCTGCTCTGCCCCTTTCCTTACTGAGGAATTTTAGAGGAAGAGCAGGTTGGCAATGGGAATGATGCTGCTCATGACCATGAGATGTAACATCTGAGTGTGTAGAATGTGACCTTGATGTAGTATTCCTTTTTTTGTTTTTTTTGGAGACAGGGTTTCCCAGTAGCGATGGAGCCAGTGGAGCCAGTCCTGGAACTCACTCGGACCCAGAATCTGCTCTGTAGACCAGGCTGGCCTTCAACTCAGAGATTCTCCTGCCTCTGCCTTCCCAAGTGTTGGGTCTAAAGGCGTGCATCACCACTGCCCAGATGTGATGGGTGTGCATGTGTTATGACCTGCTTGTGAAGGTCAGAGGACAATTTGTGGGAGCCAGTTCTCCTCTGCCCCCTGGGTTTCTGTGGATGGAACTTGGGTTATCAGGCTCTACTACAAGTGCCTTTATCCAGTGAACCGCCTCACTGGCCCAAGATAAGCTCTTCTTTGGCTCGTTCCCTGCCAGCTGGCTAGAATGCAGATACGACACTAAGGAATAGCAGTGGCCACACAGGTAACCAGAAATCCATGCCCTGTGTAGAAGAGGGGAACGCAGCTTGCTTAATCTGTGATTGTCATCAGTCTTCTGCCACATACAGGTGACACGAATGTATGTTTGTGACATTATTCTGGGAAAAGAGACCCTCCCCATTATGCAAAAAGAAAACACAGGGAAGGGGATGAGCGGGGCATTTTCCAGTGCAAACAGGAAGTGCTAATGCTCCTGGCTCTGCCCCTGCCCCCCAACAATAAAGCCCTCGCTGACTGTCTCTCTGGGGATCTTAAGCTCCATCTCTGACCCACAGCTTTCAGGACTGTACCAGTTGGCACCTGCATGGGTAACCGAGACCTACACAAGTTCGAAGCTTCGTTTGGTGCTTCCGTCACAAATTCTCAAAGTTCCTCCACACAAGCATCCCACTCAACTCAGCTGTGTCTGCCCAACCTGGCGAATTTCCCAGAAACAAAGACAAGCTTGTCCCGGATCCCAGTGTAAGAGTCAAAAAGGTAATAAGCCGAGGCAGGGCACCTCCCCAGCCCAGATCTGTGCCGTGGTCTCAGACACACATCTCCTCCAGGCATTTTCCTCAGCAAAGCCTCTCCAAGCCACTTGTTTAATCAGCACTCTAGAAATCAATGTCGCCGCAGAAAAGGGCTCCACAGCGACAAGCACCTGCCAGCCTTCTCTCTCAAGTGCCCGGTCTGTAGGAGGGTGCCACCTGCTGTATTCTCCTCAGGCAGCAGCATCCACTCCTCCCTTGGAGGGTCCTCAATCCTTAATCTGTGTGCTTTAGGTAGGGATGATGGCGGCCCAGTGGTCAACCCGGTGACCCAGGCCATTCACCAGCCAGGTATCGTCTGGGCACGGTCACTGGTGGAGCTCACAAATGTGAAGGGCTGCAATGCCCCGAGATGTGACCTTGATCTCTCCGTCTCAGCTGCCTATAGATGGTCGCATGTGAGTACCATCTCATCCAGCTAAACTTGGAAACTTTGGAGGGTGCCATTTGAGGGCTGAAGCTTTCTGAACATCGACATAGGATTCACGGTTTTGTTTTTAAGGTTTTTGTTCGAGACAGGGTTTCTCTGTGTTATGCTAGCTATCCTGGAACTCATTCTATAGACCAGCCTGGACCCAAACTCAAATCTGTCTGCCTCTGCTTCCCAAGTGCTAGGATTAAAGGAGTGTGCCATAAACCAGGCGGTGGTGGCGCACGCCTTTAATCCCAGCACTCGGGAGGCAGAGGCAGGCGGATCTTTGTGAGTTCGAGACCAGCCTGGTCTACAAGAGCTAGTTCCAGCGCAGAGAAAATCAAAAAAAAAAAAAAAAAAAAAAAAAGGAGTGTGCCATACACCCCTACCCAACCCCAAACTCAAAAGTTTTAATCTGAACAATTTAGACTCTGGGTTTTGTGGTCAGAGATATTGTACAAGAACACTCAGATATCTGCAATTCTAAAAACACTGAAATCTGAACCATCTTTGGGCTCAGTCATGTAAGAGATACGAGACCTGTGGTCTTCACGCCCTGCTCAGGAACCAGGGAGAAAACACTGAAAACAGATTCCAACCTGAATGTGGCTGGGGCAGAGCAAAGGACTGATAGATCTATGCGCCTTTGTGCACGGAGGCCACAGAAGGGGCAGAGGGTGGGGTCTGGGGGTTGCCATTTCAATCAGGGTGGTTAGAGGTGTCACCTCGCTGAAGAGACACAAACAAAAGCTTGAGGAAGGCAGGAAGGAGGCTTGAGAGTCCGGGAAGAGCACCCAAGCTGGAGGACCAACCAGGTTCAAAGGTGAGTGCTTGCCTGCTTGCTGGGTTGAAGGCAGGGAAAGCTGGGCAGAGCGGTGAGGGAGAGGAGTGGGGTGAGCAGGACAGGCTGAGTGGGACGGTCACCTCAGCCTTGAAAGCTGACAGAGAAACTGAGGCAGAGCCCTGAAGAGACTCCTCTAATCCAGCACTTGAGAAGTAGAGACTGGAGGAGCAGAAGTTCAAGATCCTCCTCCGCTACACAGGAAGTATGAGGCTAGCCTGGGATGAGAAAAGCCCTCCGAGCCTGGTGCTTTATGCAGAAAGAGTAGGGCCTTCCGGTGTGAAAGACAGGAAGGCAGGAAGACGGCAGGGTGGTTTGACGCTTGTTCTGGGTCACGGGGAGAATCTTGGAGAGAAGGGGTCAAGGGAAAGTGTCTGCCCTCAGACCTGAGCCAGGTGGAGGTGAAGACAGCAGAGGAGGATGAGTGTGGATGCAGGTCCTCAAGAGGCTGGCGCTTCCACCATTAACGCAGAGATCAGATAAGGCCCACATGAGAGTGTGAGGACAGGGAGCCATGGAAGCCAAGTGGATGGGGCATATGGCCACGCCCTAGAGGGGGCTCAGGGTGGGCAGAGCCTCCACTAAGACCAGGCTTTTGTTGGAATCCTTGGGGAAGAGTTCTTGGCTGGGCACAAAAGATGGCCCGTTGTGGGGAAGAAATTTACCAACCCAAACAACTAAACAAGGGCAGAGGAGAGACAAAAGCAGACAGCCCCGTGCCTACCATGGCTGCTGTGGGGTGTGCTCAGGGGGTCTTCTGGCCTGGAGACAGGCTGTTGCCCCTGTATTCCAATGGGTACACGACCCTCCACTCTAGGACAGTACAGGTCTTTTCAAATATAAGATCACCAAAGGTGCCTCCTGAGCCGTGGTGTTGGACAGCTGGGAAGGTTTTGGCATCAGCAGCCCAGCACTCTGCCGTGTGGGTGAGAAGCAAGCTTAGGCATTATCTACTAGGATCCCCCTCACCATGAAAAGGGCCCAGGTCCTATCCTATCCAAGGCCCCACCCCAGCCTACCAGGCACATCCGCCACAGAGTATCAAGGGGTTAACACTGCTAAAAGCCATTTCTGGCACTCAAGGTCTGGCTACTAGAGCCATCAGGAGACAATTTTGGAGAAAGACACCCAGAAGTGCTTTCCTCTGACTCCCAAAGTGGCTGAAGTCCCTGTCTCACCTGCCTTGGATGGGGTACACAGCGAGGCATACCCAGCTAGCTGCCTGCAGTGGGCTGAAGAAGCTGGCGTGTCCCAGAGATGTGCGTTCCTCCAGTCACTCCAGAGACTCCAAAGGCTTAAGAGCTAGGAAGTGTGTGTGTGTGTGTGTGTGTGTGTGTGTGTGTGTGTAGATGTATGCACATTTTCCTTTCCGTACCCGAGGGGACCAGGGTGTGGCAGGCAGGGCGGAAGCACAGTCAGTGCAGGCTTCTGTGGAGCTTTCTCAGTTGAGTCCAGGACCACTGTGGGGCACAGCCAGGGATGATGGAAAGCATCCATGCAGACCCAACCCTGAAGGGCCTGCCACCTTCTCGGCAGGAGATCACTTTCCAGTGCCAGGTCTGATAAATCTTCATTATCTTGGTGGCATCATTATGAATCTTCATTACCCTTCAGTTCTAGAGGGCTGGAGCCCCACAATCAGTAATGCTAGGTGAAGTCAGGGGGTCTGTGAGGCACGCCCCCCCCTTCAGGCAGCCATTGGTGGCCCTCCCCACTGCTTGGCCAACATCAGAACATCTTGCTCTGGGCCTCTGCTTCTGTATTGGGCCCGTTTCTGCCCCCTCCCCTTAGAGGGGGCAAAGCAGGTACACAAAGTGCCCACCTGCTAATCCAGCAAGTTTCTCCAGATGAAATCTTTAATATCATCAGCAAGGTCCCTTCAGCATATATGCTAACATGCTAACCTTATGGAACTAAGGTCAAAATACCTGTCTGGGGCCAGTTTTCGGGCTAGTACACCCTGAACACACAAGGGGGAAACTGAGGTATGTATATGCTGTGAGGCTGGGAGTGAAGCTTGCATACTGTGTCACATAGCCCTACCTCTGCCTGGGATGCTCACTAGGCTGCAGTATCTGTCTTCCCTCGGGCTCTTGGAAGGCCAACTCCCACGTGTCCTCAGACCGGCTGTGCATCCTTAGATCGTCCCCTCAGCACGACAGAGCGCGCGCATGCGTGCGCTGTCCCTGTGCTTGCAGGATGGGGTTCCTCGGAACCACAGTCCTCAGGGTTCTCTCCTGCGTCTGCAAACCTTCAGTTTTATTCATCTGTATTTTTGTTTTTGTTGAGGCAGTCTCCCTCTGTAACCCGTGCTCGCCCGAACCTCCAATCTTTCCTTAGCTCCTAAGTGCTAGGACCACAGGTGTGAACCATCACGGCTGGCTATTTCTCAGTTCCGAAAATCAGAACGTAACTGCTGGGGATGCTACTCGGTTGGTGCAGTGCTTGCCTGTATGGGTTCAATCGCCAGGACCATGTGCATCAGGCATAGTGGCACACTCTTCTAACTCCAGCTCTGGGAAGTGGAGGGTCAGAATTTCAAGGTCATCCTCAATTCATAGTAAGTTCAAGACCAATCTGAGCTATGTCTTTAAAAGAAAAAGTAAATTTGCTGTTCATGTAACATTCACCAAGAAAAATGAAGAAAGAAAAAAATGAAAATGTATTTATCCTGGGAGAGAAAGGAAAGGTATTGTAATTTCTGTCATCTATCCACCATGGCTTTTTCAATGCCCATAACCACCTTGAAAAAGCTTTGTTTGGGGGGCTACAGAGCCCCAGCCTTGAAAATGCTACTTTTTAAGGCAGGAAACACGCTCTCGTGGCTCAAGGTTCAGCCAGCCACCTGACATCTCTGTAACCTCTGGCAAGTGATTTAACTATTTTGTGCCTCAGTTTCCTTAAAAGGGCAAGTATGCTGCTCATATGATGGCAAGATGACATACAGAAGGCACCTGAGACTGCAGCAGTGGAGAAGGGCTGCGTACCTGCGAGCTGTCACCACCGGGATGATTACATTGTTAAGGGGCATCCGGGTAGTGGGTGAATGGCCTTTGTCCGTGAAATCTGCAGCTGCCTGCGCAGTGTGTACTGAGCTGAACACCTTCTTCTATTGTCACATTTGCCACTTTCTCCAATAATGACAGGACACATATCCCTGAATGGACACCCCTGCACGTGTCTTGATTTGTTCCTAACAATTCAACTGCAGAGGCACAGCTCTGAGACACCAGAGTGGTAGACACGCAGTGGGACAGAGTGCCCATTTCCCCAGATCTGAGGACCTGGAATTCCCACTCCCTAACGCCACTCCCGCCAGCAGGGGACCAAGTTTTTAAGTATAGGGGGCTATGGGACCATTCTCATTAAAACCACTATAGTCGTGGAGTGTCTCTCACAGTTTTACAGGATACGTTTAAATAGTGCCCGATTGTTGGTGGGCCTGTTGAGGGGAAACTGAGGCACAGAACTGCCTTTGGGGACTAGAATCGGAACCCCAAGTCTTCCTTTCTAGCTCATCCATCTCAGTACACACCAGCGCTTCACTGGGATGCTGGCTGCAGCAAGACAGCGGGGTTTCCTGGTCCTCAGAGGTCTATCGTGGAGAACCCAGCAAGGGGACTGGATACCACTGAGCAGAGGGACAAGAGACCTCAGAGCACTGAGGAGCGAGCTCAGAAACCAAGGCAGACCACCAGAAGCTGCAACATCTGGCAAGCATGCTCACATCTAAGCATCGAAGGTGCTGCTCAATCACATTTCACAGAGGAGGATGAGCTGTGGGATGGCCTAATCTGGCCCAAAGTTGAGCAGGCAGGAGGCCATGAGCACATCAGGTAGGCTATGCATCACCCACTCTCAGCTACGAGGATGTGGCAAAGTAACCAATGCTGCCAGCAGAAATAGGTACAGTGGTAAAATGGAAGCCACCAGAACTACTAGAACCAAGTTCCTGGGGGGTGGGTGAGGCCAAGGGTCAGAGGCCTCTGTGAAAACCATCCTGGAAGCACAGCTGAGGAGCAGGAGGTTTGAGCTGGTACCAAACCAAGAAGTATTGAGCACTTTCTGTATTCTACAGCAACAAACCCATCAACCTGTTACCTAAACCAAGGAGATGAGTTAAAAAAAAAATCTGCCAGTTGCCTGTCAGCAGGGGTAACGTGGAGTGTATGTGTGGCAGATCCCAAGTCTTACTAGCCAACAGGGCAAGGCAGGTAGACTCCTTCATTATCAGGAGAAGGAGTCAAAGCGGAGGGACCCTTGAGGTCCCAATCAGATGTGTCACCTGCTGAGTCTCAGAAGACCTCAAGCATCTCTTAGGTGTCTTTATAATGAGACTGTACGCTGGAGGTTAGACAACCTGATTGAAATCACTGCTAGCTGTGGCTGGAGTTTGGAACCTATGAGACAATAGGGAGCGGGGGTGGGGCATGAGAGCAGGAGGATGCATGAAGGAAAGGACAAGAAGGGATTCAGAACCCATTTCACAGCCTGGACTGGCCCTAAATTCACCGCCCTCATGCTTCAGCCTCCTGGGTGACAAGATTACAGGTGTACTACGACACCTGGCTGTAGCCAGGCCGAGTACACTGGGAGCTCACGACAGTAACCGAGTCCCGTCAACGCCTGGCCAGGGGTTCAGAAAGCCTGCCACAGCTCAATGAGGGCCTAAGGGCATACTGCACATGGAACCGATGCCCAGACCCTCACTGTGATGCCAGCATCCCTCATCCATTTCCTCTGAGGGCCACATGGAGATGGGAGGACCTGGTTCTGTCCTCAAGCAGACCTCTCCCCTTCCATGAGGGTGTTCTGGGGAGTTAACGTGGCTGCAAGCTCTCTTCAAGGTGGGTGGCCAGGTCTGTCTCATGTGAGAGCCATAAGAAAAAGCTGAAAGGAGGTGGTGGGTGCCCAAAACACCCAACCAGGGCTTCCACCTCCCCTTCTCTATGAGCTCAGCATGGCCCACTGTGGTTTAGCAAACAGCCCAAACCCTCATCTGGCCTACTTTCCTCTGACACCCCACCACACACACATGCACACTCTCACACACATGCTCACACACACTCACAGCCCAAACCTTCACCTGGCCTACTTCCCTCCATCTCCCATCATCCCCAACACATACGGGCCCTCCAGTGCTAAGCCACTCCTGGATCAAGTCACTCGCACCCGAGGGTCCACACAGACCACCCCCTGACTCTCCAGCTTGAAATGTGACCTCCCTTCCCATGAACGGAAAGTTCTACTTTCTTGCCTTCAAATGCAGTCATCTGCTCTAAGCTCTGCATCCTCTCTGCTCCCAGCCCCGGATCCCATCCCAGTTCCTGAGTACACACAGGGATTGGCAGCCCCTTCCTCATCTAATGGTCGGGGGCCTGCGTTCTACTAGGACCCCAAGTGCTGGAAGGTGTCTCTTGGAATATGTTCATCGGGTATACATGGGTTGGGCACCTGACAAAGGCCCAGCTGGGTCCAGAGGGGTCTCAACAGGGCCTGTCACATCCACCCCAGGTGTCCATCTCCACCCTGGGAACACAGCAGCCTCCAGTGCTGTTGGGTTTCATGTGTGTGAGGACCTTTCAGACACCTGACCCCTGTCTTTGCTCCCTTTTTCATTTCTTCTAGGCATTTATCTTCTCCAAGACATTCCAATCGCTGGCTGAAGGATGCCCTCAGCGGGGCATCTGGTTTCTTTTCCTCGGTGGTCCCAAGGTGGATGACCCTAGTCATCACGGTTCAGTCTAGCTTCCACCTCCCCAGGCCACTTTCTTCCAGCAAGAAACTTCTCCCCAGAGAGAAATGGGGTTCTGATCATCATAGGAGAGCAGGAGGAGGCCCTTGCACAGGTTCTCCCCGCTCTCCCAGGAGGCCCAAGGCTGCTTTCTCAGGGGATAGTTCACTGGAAGACAGAGACTCCGGAGCTCCTTTGGGGATGCTGTTAGGAGCTGGCGGGACGCCGCAGGGGGCCTCTCTCGCCGCTCCACGATCCCAGCGCTAGCGCTCCACCCTCCCAGACACCGTGCCGGGGACTCAGTAGAGCCCGGTGTGCTCCAGGTTTCGCTCCCTGGGAACGCGCACCCGGGATCGCCCCTTCCAACCCGGGCCACCGCGCCTCGAGCCTGCTCCAAGTCGGAAAGCGGCAGTGGCGAGCAGCGGGCTGCGGTACCTGTTAGCAGTTGGAGCCTGTGTCCCAGCACCTTCATCTCGGCGTCCGGGAAGCACGCTGGGCCGCCCGGGGCAAGGCGCGCTGTAGCCGCAGAGAGGAGCGGCGGGAGAGCCGGAGCGGCGGGAGCAGCAGCCGGTAGCGCGGAGCGCTCACCGCCCCCTCCAGCAGGGCTTAAAAAAATCCACCAATGGCACAGCCGCGCACCCCAAAAGACACCCGCCGCCACCTGGCCGGGGTGAGCGCCGAAGAGGGGAAGCGTGGCACCACGGGAGGGGCTCCACGCGAACAAAGACGCCTGCCGCCCCCGGCCGTCGCGGCAAGACAAGGGTCCCCGTCTCCGGGGGTCCGGGCCAAGAAAGGGAGGGATGGCTGGAGGACAGGGCGTCGCCCTCGCGTGGGCGGGAGGTGGCCGCGGAAGAAGGTGCGGGGCTGCAGTGTGGCTGCACCGAGAGGGGATTACAGGGGTGAGGGCGCGGCGACTCACCCAGGCTGCCGAGCGACACGGTCGCGCAGGCGGGAGCCGGGCCTGGACGTCGCCGCCCACGAGCGGTGGAGGTTCCCGGCCCAAGCAAGCCCCGGAGCTGGGGGCGGGGTACCGCACCGCGGGGGCGTGCCCACGTGGGTGGGCGTGGGCCGAACCGCGCGTCCTGCTTGATGGCTGAACCGGGTCTGCCACCGTCTGTGGGAGTGGGCGGGAGGCTCGGTGGGATAACCGACAGCCTGGCACAGACCCAGGCAGTCTGCAGCGCCCCGCCTGCTGCTCACCTCTGATGGGCTTCCAGAGAGGGTCCCCTTTCTGCACAGCGCTCCCCGCGGACTACTGACTAAGCACGCTGGCCTTGGCTTCAAGTGGCCAACACCTGAAGTGGCAGTGAATTAACTCCACTGCCCGCTGAAGGAGCTTTTGATGGCTGCAGGTGGGATACACAGCCCTGTTTACAGTTTGTGGTGCTTTGGACAAGCGTTGAGAACAGAGCAGCAAGCTTGGTTTCTGGAGGGTTGGGAAATCCCTCCCTCTTGGCGTCTTCCTTTGTTAAAGGAGTTGGGGTGGGGCAGTTTGGTGGCCAAATGAAGCATCTTTGAAATCTTTCTTTCCTTGGGCTATGATTCTGTAGGTAGAAAACTAGGGATTCACACTTTCAAGCACTTTATTTATTTTCACCCCTGTGACTTCTGAGTTATTACTCTTCCAGCCTTTTCACACTCTGTGAAACTGGGATGGCGCTGACCTCAGAAGACTCCTGTTAAATCATGGGGTGGGGGGAGCCGGGGTCAGGGAGGATGATGGAAGATGGCTCAGGATAAAGCACTTGCCCCGCAAACAGAATTAAGATCCTCAGAACCCACGTAAAGTCCGACAGGCATGATGACTGAAAGGGAAAGTATTGGCTTAGGAACCCCAAGACCAAGTTCTCAAACAAAGGAGATTTATTTGTCCCACAGGGTCAAAGGACAGGGAATAAGAGACAAAGACAGAAGATAGAGGATGAAGGAGAAGGGGAAGGGAACAAGGGAAAGGGGCAGGGGTATTTGTTCCAGAGGGACAAAGGACTGTCTCTGGATAGAAGGGAGACGGATGTGGCACAGAGGAAAATGTCGGTTTATAAAGGTAAAAGGGGGAAATCCCGTGTTAGGATGAGGTGTTTAATTTTGGTTTGGCATGTTAATTAGATGAACCAAAGGGGGCTTTTGACTGCTGGACGTCAACACTTTAGTAGCTGGACCTTGGGGACAGAGGAAATCAGGGAGAAGGGCAAGGCCTGTTGGAGCCATGCTTGCCCCGCTCAAGCGGGCCAGAGTCTCTTCAGTGGCCATCTGTAATCCCAAGCGGCAAAGACTCCATCTGTGGGGCCTCCTGGCTAGGCTAGCTGGATGATGAGCTACAGGTTCATGGGGAGAGACTGCCTCAGTAAACAAAACAGAGATACCCAGTGTCAACTTTCAGCAAGCAGGGGCATGCACACATGGGTGCCCACACAAGTGCAAACATGCATACACATGTACCACACATATACATACCACCCCAAAGTCAATGATAGACTGTGAAGGCCATGTTTAGTGTCTGGCCAGATACATGGCTTTAGTGTTCAATAAGTGGTTGCTATTATTGATGATGGTGAGGTGGTCATTGCTGCCTCATAGAGTCAGACTTTCCAACTTCTGCCCTTCTCAATAATTTCAGAACGAGTCACAGGATAAAATGCCCACTGCCTGACATGCCCTTGCTTGACATTTACATTTGCACACAGGAGCCCACTTGGATTTTCCAGTCAGAGATAGTAATAATGGCGTCAAGGTGGAGGGCTACCAAATGTAGGTATTCTCACCCGGTATATGCACAATACTGGCAACATTATCATCACAGCCACCAGACTGCCTACAGAAAGTCCAGGGACTCCTGTCTCATTTTCCCATGACTCTCGTCTCAAGCTCTTCTTCCCCTGGAGCCCCCGTGCTTCTAAAGCTGAGTGTCTCTTTCAGCCTTCCAAAACAAGCACATGGCCTGGCAGGAGTCGCCCTAGATTTCTTCTTCAATTTTGAAAGCTCTGGGTGGCCTCTACGTGACAGCAGTAGGACCCGGGCCTCCACAAGAGAAGATGAAACACTGTGTGACGGGAAGAGCGGGAGACAGAGTCAGATGATGAAGCAGAATGTGACCTGAACAATATGGGAATCACCGAGGAGCTGCACCAGTACTTTCTGGAGACTGAGAAGCACAGGCAACAGCCAAAGCTGGATGTGGAACAGGCGCCTGGTGGCCATGTGAATGCCAACCATGACCTGTACCACAACCACCACCCGTCAGTGGATCAGTGGAACCCTCGTCAGAGAAGCCGGGTGTGCAGTGCCAGGCTTGTATGGGGACGGTGCTCCCTAGATCCTGGCCATCGAGGCTTCCTTACAGCTGAGTTTTGACAAGAAATATGACGGAAAACAACCCAAGTACTGGCCTGCCATTCCGCTGAAGTTCTGAGCCCTGACACAGGGACCCTAGGGAGCTGAATGCAGCCCTTAGTTTCACTGCCTTTGTTTGGGATGTATTCTCTTCTGGGCGTTTCTCAGAGAAAGAAGCCCATAGACTGGTAGAAGCATGTTCAGCAAGTCCCAGTGGGCCCTTCATGTGCTGGCTGCTGTCCAGCAGCCACATAGCATTCTGTCAGGGGGGTATACTGCTAACATGAGAAAGATTCCCCTGACATAAATCAATAGCTGTGTTTTACTAACACTGGAATTGCTAGTAATATCCAATTCACTGAAGTTCTTATCTAGAAATGGAGGAAAACAGGCCCTAGAGGTTGTAAAAGGCTTCCTGGCAAGAGCTCTGGTCTGTCTGTCTGTGTGAGGCACAGTTTCTGCAATGACCTTGAGCTGATGCCTCACAAAGTTCAGCTCACATGACTTGTTAACTTCAAGTGAGCCTTCTGTTGTGTCAGGATTTGCATTCCAACCCCAGAATGTGGCAACTTGCTAGACAATGAAAAGGGTGACCATTGCCGTACCCAGGAGACTGTTGAGTCAGGCAATGGTGCTGCGGGCGCAGAGATTGTTACTGCTGAGCCAGCAGAAGAGAAGAACCCACTGTCATTCCCCTGAGTTGTGGGGCTTCTTTCATCTTTCGCTTCCCACGGAGGCTGCTTGAAGGCAAGCTTGATAGTGGGGTTTTAACAGAGGGGAGTTGAACACAGCAGAGGGCCAAGCTTGTGCAGGGACAGAGTGCCCCTAAGAAGTGTCCTTGGCCTTGTTCCTAGTTCCTTGGAAGATACCCCATCAGTCACTGCTCTGCAGAATAAGCAAAAGACTGGCTGTGCCATGCCTAGGCTAGAGAAGGAAGATCCTGTCTCCTGTTTTGACAGCAGACTGAAATGTCAGACAGGAAACAACCTATTCTGGCTAACTAGGGCACAAGGGGACTTAGTTAAAGGATCTGGCAACTCAGGATGGCAGAAGCTAGGCTTGATCAGCAGGCAGCCTTGATCTGGTGCTAACATGGCCAGGGTTATGCCCAGGCCTGGGTGTTGCAGCTATCAGGACCTGCGGACACAGACACTGGATACTGCCATCTGGACCACAGCTGCCTTGGAACTAGAGTGTATGCTGCTGCCACCGCTGCCATCCTCGCCCAGTGGGATAGATGCTGTGTGTTTCAGTTTCTAATTCACAGTTCAGAGCACATCTGGTTGGGGAGCCCAGGTCAGGCCCTCTGATAAAGCTATAAGGGAAGCCAGGAAGAGGGAAGTGGGCTCTGCCTCATAGGACCACCTTGGGTGCTGGTAACCAATTAAGTGCTCAGAAGCAATTTCAGATAACAGTGGGCTTGCAGCGCTATTAAGAGATGACACACAGACACTTAGCTTGGATCCTGGTGCTGAGTAACATCTTGTCCCTGGTCCCCGAGACTTGCACTGTACTGTGAGCCCCATTGTCAACCAGTGGTGTTCCCTTCTGTTTTCTCATCTTGATTCTCTTTTTTCTAGCAGGTGAAAGACAAAAAGACCTTCAAAGCAGTGTGTCTTGCTGCCCTTCCAGATGCAGAAACAGCCCTGCCTGCTGCCAGGAGGACAGGTGACTGGGTTTTTTTCCATTGTGGTGATAAATTGGGCTGAGTCACCATCCCTCTCTGGTCCCCTTGTGACCATGACTGGGAGCAAGTGGAAGAACTTAAGTGATGGGGTTAGGCAGGGGCACAGATGAGCCTGGGGCCAAAGAAACTTCATTTTTTAGCAGGGAGGGAGGAGGCAGGGGCTCCCCTCCCCTCCCTATTCAGTGGCCAGGTGGCAGAGAGCTCGCTGAAGGGAGCCCATCTCACCTTCAGAGACATAGGCTTCTTACCCCCTTGGTGACAAGCCCCATGCTCCAGAGTCCAATGGAAATAAGAGTTGGTCTAACAGTGAGCGTTTCTTTAAATTCCATGAACTGATGGAAGAAACCAGCAGTCAGTCCACAGTCTGGGGATCATGAAGGCATGGTCAGGCTGTATAACTGAGGTTACTATGGAGGGCATTGAGGGGCAGTGGCACTCAGGAAGGTCTTCCTGGAGGAGACAACTGAGCCTGCAGATAGATAGAAGGTCAGCAGATGGTGATCAAGAAGAGCTCTGTCCATGCATTCATCTGTCAACCTACGTGCGCGCGCGCGCACACACACACACACACACACACACACACACACACACACACACACGGGGGGGGGGGGAGAGAGAGATAGCAAGAAAATTTTTATCTAAATTTTTATTAGCCAGTATTAACATTTTAGGACATAACCATTACCATCTTATGTTTATCTTGATAAAAATTGATTCTTTAAGGAAGCCGAGAAAGAAGTTCAAGGCCAGCCTGGGCTGTATAGTAGTTTCCAGGCCAACCTGGACTATCAAGTGAGAGTCTATCTCAGTAACAAAAATTCTGCTCTAATCTTTTTCCTTCGGGTGCACCTGATTTTCTTTGCCAACCCCTTAATCCTCGAACATTTAGGATGCATTCATTTTTCATAACTGCAAGCGATATCGCTAGTAGCTCCCGCCACCCAAACCTTTGCACGCACGTCTGGCGAGCCACTCAGAAGCCCCCGTTGTCTGGTTATGTGTTCTCTGACCACCTGTCAGTGCTGGCTCATCCCCATCTGGAAGCCAGTGTGTGCTCAAAGCACGACTGTCACCACACCTGTGCGGCTTCTGGGGCGAATCCAAGGAGAAGAACCTGGTGTAAAAAGCCCAGGGCTTGCCGGGCGGTGGTGGCGCACGCCTTTAATCCCAGCACTTGTGAGGCAGAGGCAGGCGGATCTCTGTGAGTTTGAGACCAGCCTCATCTACAAGAGCTAGTTCCAAGACAGGCTCCAAAGCTACAGAGAAACCCTGTTTCGGGAAAAAAAAAAAAAAAAAGTCCAGGGCTTTGATTGTGTTCTGTAGTTATGTATAGCACTACAGTGGAAGAAACTGAGTGAGGGGTAAGCCCACCAGCTTCTCTTCTATTATCGCAACCTCCTATTAATCACTTCAAATAAATATTGAAAACAAAACTGGTGCAGACGTGTGGGCAAACTATTTAGCCAAATCAAACAAGTTGATGCTTTTGAGTCTGTACTGTGTGACAGGGAGCAGAGCAGAGGGGTCCTTGCCGTAGTGTCCTTTGCAGGCAGGGCAGGGTCAAAGAAAGGCACCCCTCATGCTGGTGGCTTCATGCCCACTGGCTGGAGCATAAGCTTGCAGGACTGACCGGAAGCACGGCTTCCATCGTTTCCCTGTGAGTCTAGGAAGGCACCCATGCCCAGCAGATGAGAACCTGGCAGAAAGATGAAGGTGTGAGCCACAGAGAGGAGGAGCAAAGCCATTCCCCTTCTCTAGGAGAAAACACACACCCAGCAGAATGTGTCTTGAGGCTCTGGGAGCTGGAACCGCTTCCCGTGGACTCAGGTTTCTAGGAGTGTCATTGTCACCACCCCACCCTGCTCTGAACTTGGCCCAAGTCCACTTCTCTGATTTAGGATCCATTCAATCCTGTAGCTGGACCAGTCAAGGACACCTATTCTCAGCGCCTGACAACAGATGTGGGTGGAGTCAGAGATCTCTATCCAGTCCTCTACTTGATAGGGTGTGATGGGAATTTTTTTTTTTTTTTTTGAGACAGGGTTTCTCTGTCGCTTTGGAACTTGTCCTGGAACTAGCTCTTGTAGACCAGGCTGGTCTCGAACTCACGGAGATCCACCTGCCTCTGCCTCTCGAGTGCTGGGATTAAAGGCGTGCGCCACCACCGCCGGCGGGAATTATTTTCTAAGTGTTGAGAAAGAATGTGTGTTCAGTAGACACTATGCTTTGGAGTTCGTGTTTCCCTAGGCAGGCTGTAGGGAGTTTGAGGCTCTCTTGAGCAGCTCCAAGTCAGACTCAGGATTTCACGGGCAACAGAGCTGCACTGCTGTGGGCAGCATTGCTGCTTTCAGAGGGTTCAGCGGAGTCTATGATTTCCAGCTCTCCAGTCTCTGGGGACGGAGCCCCACTGTAAGTTCAGGAATCCTCTTCTAAACCAGTGTCCTTTCTTTCCTTGGGCCTTGCCATTGCTGCGGCCTGTTTAACCGGTGCCCTGGCTCCTGCATAAGCCCTTTTCTTTTACGGTCCCATCTCATTCAGTTTTCCTCATTGCCCAGCCTATATCCAAGGGGCCAAGCCATCAATAGCCAGTTTAGGTTTCATGGCCTGGGACTTTGCAGTAAGCAAAGGAAAGTACTGCCCCCAGGGAGACTTCCACCAGTATTTGTTGAATGAGTCGATGAATGAATTACCAAGTAAAAATGAATTACTGAGTAAATAGCCTTCGTACCATGGCAGTAAACAAAATGCCCGTGCTGGTGCCAGTCTCAAAACCTTATGCCCTGACCTCTGGGATTGTGAGCGTGTTAGTTGGCACCAGGGAATGAAGGTTCTAGAAGAAAGATGCCAATCAACTGGCTTATTTATGTCTGAGACAGGATCTCTTGTATTCTAGGCTAGCCTTAAACCTGTTGTCTGAGGATGACTTAACTGAGGATGATCCTTCTGCCGCTGCCTCCTCCCAAGTGCCAGGATTACAGGAGTGTACCTACACATCTGGTTTATATGGTGCTGGGAAGTTGGCTCTGGATTTCGTTCATGCATTCTACCAACTGTGTTATACCCCAGCTTAGCGGGCTTAGACAGAGCCTGGGAACTGGAGGGGTAACTCAGCAGGTATGCACCTAGGTCTGACACCCTTAGTCCAGTCCCCAGGATACACGTGGTGGAAGAGAAAATCATGCTCCAACAAGCTGTCCTCTGACCTCATGAGCACGGTGGCACGTGCCTCCCCCAAAGCAAATGAACAAAGCCGCAAGAATGTAAAATACAGAGATTACCCCAGGTTCTCTGGGTGGCGCATGTCATCAGAGGGGTCCTTGCAAGCAGAAGGGAGAGGCAAGAGTGGGACAAGAGGGAAGCATGAGGAGGCTTTGGAGATTGAAGATGGCCATGAGCCCGAGCAGGTTGCGTTGGAGGTTGAGAATAGGGCCATGTGCTGTCAGTTGTTTTATTTTTGCTTTGTGAGGGGCCTACCACCCAGCTCCCAGATAAATCCCACATGGAGGCTTAGTTTTTAATTATAAATGCCTGGCCTTAGCTTGACTTGTTTCTTGTCATCTTTTCTTAAATTATCCCGACTATCTTTTGTCTCTGGGCTTTTTCCTTTTCTTATGTCTGTACATCTTCTCACTCTGTGGCTGGCTGTGGTGGCTAACCCCGCCCCCATGTCCTCTTGTTCTCTTGTTCCTCCTCTCTCCCAGGTTTCTCCGATTTATTCTCTCTGCCTGCCAGCCCCGCCTATCCTGGCTCCTGCCTCGCTGTTGGCGGTTCAGCTCTTTATTAGACCATCAGGTGTTTTAGACAGGCAAAGAATCACAGCTTCACAGAGTTAAACAACTGCAGCAGAAACAAAAGCAAATGTTCCACAGCATAAACAAAAACAACACAGCTTAAAATAATATTCCCCAACAGCCTTGAGCCCAAGCAGGTGGGCAGACCGGAAGCTGAAAAGAGTTGAAGTGTGGTTCCTTTCTTGGAGTTCCAGAAGGGGAGCAGTGAAGGGGCCACTGTGCTTTTAACCTGAAGAAACACGTTTCAGACATAAGACCTCCAAAGCTATTTTTAAGTGTGGCCGTGGGGACTGGAGAGGTGGCTCAGCAGTTAAGAGCACTTTTACAGGGGTTCCATGTTCAATTCCCAGCACCCACATGGCAGCTCACAGTTGTCTGTAACTCCAGTCCCTGGGGACGAGGTGTCCTTTCTGGACTTTGCCAGCACCATGTGCTAATGGTACACAAACAGATATGCAGACAAAATACTGATACACATACATTTTTAAATAATTTATTTATTATGAAAATTGGTGTTTTTCCTGCATGTATGTCTGTGTGAGGGTGTTGGATCCTCTGGAACAGGAGTTATAGAAAGTTGTGAGTGTCCATGTAGGTGCTGAGAATTGAACCCGGGTCCTTTGGAAGAGCAGCCAGTGCTCTTAGCTTCTGAACCATCTCTCCAGCCACACATAAAAAATTTTAATGTGTGCTTAAATTTTTTTTTTAAATTTTAAGCTTCATAAGTGGTAATTTCTTTTATAACTACGATAAAAAACAATTAAGATAGTGTCCCATCTCTTATGCCAAGAACCATAATTCTCATCACTTAATAGCCACTTATTAAATAATGGTTGACTTGAAGTGGGTTACTGCTGGCAGGAAAGCCACATAAGAAAAAGTGATCACTCCCCTCCCCAATTTTTATATTAAGGGCCTACTGAGAGGTCTCCAGGAGGTTCACAGATTTGTCTCGACACAAACTCATTGACTTAGAGGGTTGGGTTGGGTCAGGTGGATCACAAAGAAGGACACGGGGTCAGTAAGTGAAGGGATTGCAAGCTGGGAAGTGAAAGGTAAGGTCAAGCAGGCGGACCCTAGCATGCTGTCACTACCTGGGCTCCGGTCTGTACGCCGTCTCTGGATGTCACACCTGCTGCCTTCACAGAGTCAGCATGCATTGAGTCTGCATTTCTCCCCGTCAGGCCCATCATGCAGGAGTCATGACAGTGTCCATCTGCTAGTGGTACCATGGTAATGGCAAAATATGCCACCCACACACATACGCTTTAGCTTGAGCTGACGGTTGAGAAAAGCCAAAGACATAGAAAGCTTTCTGGCTCCTCCTATTTGCCTAACGCAGGACATACATTTGTGGGCTCTGTCTGTCTTTGGCCTTTCAGGGTCTGGGTACGTAGAGGCAGACTGGCCTGGAACTTGAGGTCTGACTGCTTCAGCCTTTTGACTGAGGATCAGAGGCGGGTGGCACCACACCCAGTAAGGACGTGTGTTTGTCCAGATTCCCAGCTTCTTACCAGGGAGACAGCTGGGGCACACTGGGGTCACCAAGACATCATGGTGAATCTAAGTGGTCCCATCTTCCCTTGATGCCTTCCCACTGTGTCTCCCAGAATCCTGTCCCTTTGTCCTGTCACTCCCCAACAACAAACACATCAGATGCTCTTGAGCCCGAGTCTACCCACCTGACTTTGCAAGTCTTCCATGGCCCACTCTAGTCTGGCTTCTGTCCTTGGTAAGTATAATCTATGTGACCCCAGCCAGGGAACTCGGGACGAGGGGCAGAGGAAAAGTTATTTTCTTTCTCCTCTACAATACCACCTCACTTGGGGCTAGGCCTTCCTGTGTGTCTGGTCATCCTCACACACATCCTGTGTGACTGGTCACTAGGATGAATGGCCCAGTTGTGAGAGGAGGCAGTACCCATCCAAGGCAAAAGTGGGGATTCCATCAGGGCTCTCCTGCATCTAAGCCTAAGCTGCTCCTTCCTCCACCCCACCCCTGCTTACCCCATACATTATTTATAGCCAATTATTTGCCTCCTGCTGGGACCAGATGCTGCCTGCCAACACTGTGACCTCTCTGAGTCCTCTGGGCAGGATCAGGGGCAGCTCCTACCTGCCAGCCTCCCCTGCCCTCCATGCCTCCTCCTCTTCTAGTGTGTGGTACAACCTGCCCCTCTTCCTACATACAAGATACACATTGTAAGCACAGTTCCTTCTTTGCCAAGCCAGCTTGCACAGGGGGCAAGCTCCCACTTCCCTTCAAAGCCATGGCCATAGGAAGTTAACTCCTCCCGGTGTGGAGGGTCGGGTGTATACAAATGTGTGTGTGTGTGTGTGTGTGTGTGTGTGTGTGTGTGTGTGTTAGGAAGCGGTGTGCATGCCCTATGTGTGGAGATGAGTTTGAACATTCATGATTGAATGTGTTGCCTCTTCTGGTCTTGCAGCTGAGATTGTAATCAGGATTGTTTTCTCCTCCCAGGTGAGAAGGGCCACTCAGCTCCAGCTCCTCCACGAGCTGTGTCTGTGAGGCACTTGAGGCTGGCTTTGGTTTGCTTTGTTTCTTTGGCTCAGTCTTGTTTTGAGGTCCCAATCATTTCGGTGATTTGGGCAGTGCTAAAAGCAAGCTGTGCTACCACAAACACACACCCACTCACCTTCCACCCCATTCTTTAGTATTTTTATTACACTTAATTTATTTGGTGTATGTTTATATGTGGACAAATGTGCGCCATGGTCTGTATATGGTTGGAGGACTGCTTGCAGGAATGGTCCCGTCAGGCACCATTTCCTGGCTGAACCATCTTATCAGCCCCTTCCACCCCACTCTTCATAGGAGCAACCACAACAATCACAAGCTCACTTGGGCGATAATCAGCTGAAATATTTTATATGTCTGTTGCCCACAATCCTATGAAGCGGTTATTTAGCTTGTCTCCATTTTAATCATGATAATTGTGCCTCAGATAAACCCCATTGGCTATGGTACTGTTAGTGCCCCTGTGCAAAGCTGCTATCCCCATTCTATAGATGAGAAACCCAAGGCATAGAGGAGCTAAGAAAGTTTTGGAGAGGTCTGTGATGGAGCAGAGACAGGCTAGATGCCTAAATCCACAACTGAAAAGCCCCTGGAGAGACGCTCGACTTAATGGGTCAGCCTTCCTCATCTTCTGCCAGTGGGTCTTCCTCCTCCTCTGTCCTCTTCTTTTTTTTGGTAGTGGAAATCAATCTTAGGACCTTGTATATGCTGGGCAAGCATTCTGCCACCAAGCTACTCCCCCAGCTTTTTTTTGGCGGGGAGAGAAAGATATGAGGACCTTGCTGTGTAGTCCAGGTTGGCTTTGGATTCATGATTCCGCCTCTGCCTTCTATATGCTGGGATTACAGGCATGCGCCACCACGTCTGCCTTCCAACCCCTTTTCTGCACACCCTAGGGCCACCTCCAGTTTGCAGCCCTGTACCACTTCCTGCTGATAGTGAGTGTACTTATTTCTGCTGTCTGAGTTAATTATTTCAAAAAGCCATTTGGAACTCACTCTGCTGGGTCTGATGTGTTCCTTTTGGCTAATTTAATAGCTCTGCTTTTAAAAATAGGTGTGCCTTGAAAACTTGCTTGCTGGGCTGATTGCTGTATAGAGTTTTCCATCTTTGTTTTCTTCTTTGACCCCAGACTCATACAAACCTCTGGATTTCAGAGCTGGAGTGATGGGGTAGGGGAGTGCACCAGCTCAGCAGAGCTCATTCCTTGGCTGATAGTGTGCCTGGGCTCAGCAGAATCCTGGGAAACTATATTAGATCCTTGTAAGAAGAGGCAGTTTGGGCAGCTGGAGAGATGGCTCAGTGGCTAACAGCACGTTCTGCTGTTCCAGGGGACTCAAGTTCAGTTCCCAGCACCATGGCAGGCAACAGACCACTGTAATTCCAGTTCCAGGGGATCTGACACCCAGTTCTGGCCTCTGCACTCATACACATTTTGTTACTATGCACGGTTATATGTACACTTGCACGCATGCACACATACACACAAATAAATTTTAAAAAATGAAAGACATAGAACATGGCCCACAGGATCACAGGGGCTCACAGGGACTGAAGCAGCACAGAGCCTGCATTGGTCTCTTCTAGGTCCTCTGCATACATACTGTGGTTGTTTAGCTTGGGGGTTTTATGGGACTCCTAACAGTGGGAGTCAGGGTGGCCCTGACTCTTTTGCCTGCTCTTAGAACCCTTTTCCTCCTACTGGGTCACCTCATAGCTCATCCAGCCTTATACAAAGTCTTTTTTTTTTTTTTTTTTTTTGAGTCAGGGTTTCTCAGTAGCTATGGAGCCAGTCCTGGAACTCACTCTGTAGACCAGGCTGGTCTCAAACTCACAGAGATCTGTGTGCCTCCGCCTTCCGAGTGCTGGGATTAAAGGCATGTGCCACCAATTCCTGGCTCATGCAAAGTCTTTTTGCATTGTGTTATCACTGGGAGACCTGCTCTTTTCCGAAGGGGAACGGGAGTAGTAGATCTGGGGGAGGGGAGAGGTGGAGACTGGTGACTGGGAGGAGTGGAGGGAGGAGAGGCTGTAGTCAGGATGTGTTGCATGAAAAAAGAACAAGTAGAAAGAAAGAAAAATATTGAAGAGGCAGCTTGCTTCAGGTGGGGCAATGTGTGCCCAGATGCAGACTGTGGTTCTACCCAGGTGCTGGACTTGAAAGATGTTTAGTTTCTTTCTTTGTACTTCTCTTTCTATTGTATTTCTGGTGTTTTAACTTTGTAACAATGTATAGAGGGCTGAGGCTGCTGCTCAGAGGGGCATCACTTGTCCAGCATAAATAAGGCCCTGTCTCTACTCCCCAACGTGGGGAGGGGGTGCATAATTTTAATAGTAAGACTAAGGATAATTCATAAAGAGAAATCTAGTCCTTTAGACAAACCCTCAGGCAAGCCTTGTTTTATGAACCTGGTGAATGACTGTTTATAAATTTAACACCACGCCCAAAAGGCTCCCCTGTAAATAAAATAGAACTCAATGGGAAGAGAGAACAAAATCTGGGTTAACAACTGTAAGAAAGTATATATATATATATATATATATATCATGGCAGTGTGCAGGCAGACATGGTGCTGGAGAAGGGGCTGAGACTCCTACCTGTGTCTTGATCCACAGGGAGCAGCAGACTGTGTGCCATACTGGACATAGCTTGAGCATGTGAGTCCTCAAAGCCTGTCCCCACAGTGACACATTTCCTCCAACAAGGCCACACCTACTCCAACAAGGTCACACTTCCTAATAGGTCACACTCCCTATAGGTCAAGCATTCAAACACACGAGTCTATAGGGGCCATACCTCCTATTCAGACCACCTATATATGTGGAGAGAGGGAGAAAGACAGACAGACAGACAGACAGACACACACACACACAGAGTTAGTTTTGAAAACTGTTGACTTTGTGGACTGCTGATATTTTCCAAGCGGACTGCAGGGCAGAGAGTGTTTCTTATGTTTTCCATGCGGCATATATGGACCAATTCTGGGCACTGCTGAGCTGTGCTCTAAGCTCATGGGATTCAGGAAGGAAGGCAGATGGAGCCTCGGGCCTGAGCAGCACTTAGTCCAGTGGGGTAAGTTGTGTAGAGTCATACAAGTCGACAGATGGTGCTCTGTAAGCTGACAGTGATCCTCTCTAACAGGCGGCAGATCCCACCATGTCAGCTCTGTGATGTGGTGAGTTCGGGGCTTGGTGAGATGGTATTCTGTAAGATGACAGTGGTCCTCTCTAACAGGCGGCAGATCCCACCATGTCAACTCTGTGATGTGGTGAGTTCGGGGCTTGGTGAGATGGTGTTCTGTAAGATGACAGTGGTCCTCTCTAACAGGCAGCAGATCCCACCATGTCAACTCTATG
>JAQHUG010000556.1:436242-494867 GCA_028555095.1 Dicrostonyx torquatus | reverse complement strand
TCTGAAGGGAGCTAACCCAGCCTGGACCCTGTCTGTCTGAAGGGAGCTCGCTGAGCCTGGGCCCTGCTTCCTCTGCACTATGGTCCTCATCACAGCAAGCCCTCCATCACTGTGCTGGGACTAGAGAGTGAGCATGGAGGCAGAGGTAGGCCGGGGAGTTCTACAACAGCCAAGACTGTAGATTAGACATATACAATCAGATTCAGAGGCTCCTTAATGTTCTGCCAATTGAGATATCAGATTAAATAGGCCAGAGACCCCAGAGGCAAAATGCTATGTAAAGTAACATTTCAAAAATAGCAACGTGCAATCTCAGGAATGAGCCTGAATTATCAATAGCATGAGCCCTGTTTTGAAACAGAAAATGGAGTCCTATTTGTACTGCAGGTAACGGTTATTTGATGGGCGTACCTTGAGCTAGGATTTCTGTTTCTATTTTGTTTTTTGAGATGTTTGTTGTTTTTTGAGATGGGGTTTCTCTGTGTAGCCTTGGCTGTCCTGGAACTCACTCTGTAGCTCAGGCTGGGCTCAAACTCCTAGAGATCTATCCGCCTCTGCCTCCTGAGTGCTTGGATTAAAGGGGGTGCTACTGTCACCCGGCAAGATTTCCATTACGAATGAGTGTGGTGTTCCCTGTAGACGCTGTGCTGAAGGACAGAAGATGTTTGGTGGTGTCATGAGAAAGGGCCGCCCTGTCCTGGTCACAAGCACAGGCTTTGGAAGGCTCTACTCCAGGTAGACTAAGCCTTAATGGCTTCAGATGGCCCTGCCCACCCTGGTGGACAAGAAGGGGAACACCTCCCCAGTGACTCAAGCCTTTGGTGAATGCAAGGCTTTGGTGGTTGGTCCACGTGTGAGCTGGGTGACGGCTGGACTGAAGAACACACTTGAGCAAGACGTGACTGGCGGAATTCCAGTCTGAACACTAGTGTGACACGTGACACAACTTCTGGCTACACACACAGGATCTGCTGTTTGTTATGGGTTAGACTGGAAATGCGCTGCACACGCTCCTGTGTTTGAAGACTTGATCTCCAGTTGGTGGAGCTGCTCTGGGGGGCTGTGGGACCCTTGGAATGTAGGGACTAGCAGGTGGACTGCTCTACTTAGAGTCTTCCTCTCTTCTTCCTCTTCCTCTCTTCTTTTTCTTCAACATTTTATTCTTCGTGGATTTCTCTCCATATGTCCGTGAATCCCACTTATCTCCCTGTCTCCTTGCTTCTGTCCTCTGCCTTTGCAACTCCACCCCCCCAAAAAAAAGTTAAAAGTAAAATCCCAAATAAAAAACCAAAAAAACAAACAAACAAACAAAAAAACCCGTAATAACAGCAAACAAATAAAAAAAAAAAATCTGGGCATGGGAGCTGTAGTGTGGCCCAGTGAGTCACACAGTGTACCCTTTAGTCTATACATCTTTACTTCTAAGTGTTCAGTGCCTCTGGCTTCTGCTACAGTATCAATACTGAGCCCTCACTGGGACTCCTCTTGGATTTCCTGTTGTTGCCTTGTGTCCTGGAGATCCTGTAGCTTTGGATCTGCAGGTCCGGCCCCTTCACATGCTCCAGCAGCTCATAAAGGTGTTGGGGTGGTCTACCTTGTAGTCCTGGTTCTGGGCCTGGGTGGTAGCTGGGTTGGTCAGCCTGCCAGCTTTCTCTCATTGTCACCACCCAGCATTTGCCCTGGCTAGCTCACCCTATGTGACAGCAAGGAGAGGGGCCAGTTCTCCTGCTCTCACACGTCAGGTCCAGCTCATAGGCACTCGCACCACCAGGACCAGCTCTCTGGATTGTTGCACTTGGTGATGGGCAGGGCCAGCTCTTCTGTTCTCATTCTCAGGTTCTCCTGCCTCTATTGGAGGTGGCAAGGGGTGGGGTGAGGGCCTAGTTCCCCTACCCCTACCATTCCATGCCATACCAGGGAGAGGGTGAGGGCAGCTCTCCTGCTCTCGTTCCTACAGACCCGACTCACCTGAGTCCCCACCATCAGGGTCAGCTCTAGTGTGCTGTCCAGGCAAAGTGCCATGCCCTCTCTCCTGTGTGCTGGGAGAGAGGGACAGGGCCAGTTCTCCCTCTCTGATGGCCTTGGGGCCAGCTCTCTCACCTGCTGCAGGTGGCAGGTGGTGAGGGAGAGAGGTATTTTTTTCCTCACCCCTGCCACCACATGACAGACATGGGGGAGGGGAACACAGGATCAGTTCTCTGCTCTCGTGCCCCCTGGGCCTGTTCACCTGCACTCCCGCCAACAGAGTCGGCTCTATTGGGCTGCCCAGGCAAGATGCAGAGCCTGCTCTCCCTAGTGCTGCTGCCAGTGGGGTGTAGTGGGTTGTTTTTACTCTTTACTTGCAAGCTCTTTGGGGGCTAACCTGACCCAGCTCCCAAATAATCACTTATTCTTTCTTATGAATGCCTGGCCTTAGCTTGGCTTATTTCTAGTTAGTTTTCCTTAAATTATTCCATCTATCTTTTGCCTCCAGGCCTTTATCTTTCTCTATTCTATATACCTTTCTTTACTTCTTACTCCATGGCTTGCGGTATAGCTGGCCTCTGGAGTCTTTCTCTCCTTCTCTTGCTCTCAGATCTTTCCTCTCAGATTTTCCTCCTGCCTGCCAACACTGGCTATCCTTTCTCCTGCCTTTCTTTCTCTCTTTATTTCTCTCTTTCTCTCTCTCTTTCTTTCTTCTCTTCTTCCTTCTTCCTTCTTCTTCTTCTTCTTCTTCTTCTTCTTCTTCTTCTTCTTCTTCTTCTTCTTCTTCTTCTTCTTCTTCTTTGTTTGTTTTTTGTTTTTTGAGACAGGGTTTCTCTGTAGCTTTGGATCCTGTCCTGGAACTCGCTCTTGTAGACCAGGCTGGCCTCTAACTCACAGGGATCTGCCTGCCTCTGCCTCCCGAGTGCTGGGATTAAAGGTGTGTGCCACCACCACCTGGCTCTTTTTTCTGTTTTCTATTGTTTCCTTTTTTTCTTTTCTTTCTTTCTTTTTTTTTTTTTGTTTTTTCGAGACAGGATTTCTTTCTCTGTAGCTTTGGAGCCTATCCTGGAACTAGCTCACAGAGATCTGCCTGCCTCTGCCTCCCAAGTGCTGGGATTAAAGGCATGGGCTACCAACACCAAGCTTCTCCTGCCTTTCTATCTGGCTGTACAGATCTTTATTAGAGCAATCAGGTGTTTTAGACAGGCAAAGTAATGGCAGCTTCACAGAGTTAAACAATGCAATCTAAGAGAATGCTAAACATCTTTGCATCATTAAACAAATGTTCCACAGCATGAATAAATGTTACACATCTTAAAATAATATTCCACAACAGTGGGGGGACAGTGTCAATACTCCCACTCTCATGACCTCAGGACCAGCTCTCCACTGGCCATAGGCAGTGATGAATAGGAGGGGTCCATCTCTCCCTCACCGCCCCCACCATATGACAGGTGAAGGGTGGAGCCACATCTCCCACATGCATTCACAGTGCTGGATCACCTGCATGCACCCCCATTAATGGGGTCCTCTCTAGTATACTGCCCAGGCTAGGTGCAGGGCCCAATATCTCGAGTGCTGCAGCTGGTTCTCTCATGACCATGGGAACAGCTTTTCCGGCCTGTAGTAGGTGCCAAGGGGTGAGGAGCAAGGGGCTATCTCACTGCATGCTAGCTTTTCCACTCTCACATATTCAAGGCCAGCTCACCTGCACCCCTACCAACAGGGACAGCTCTACTGTGCTGCCCTGAGGAGGTGGGGGGCCCGCCCTCCAGAATGGTACAGTTGGTGAGGGGCAGGGCCAATTCTGTGCAGCCCTATCCTCACTGTGTAGTGGTAACAGGAACCATGGACATCAACCAGACATGGCCCCTGGCAGCAGCCCAGGTCACTTTGATAGGCATGGACCCAGGTATGGACCCTCCTCTCTGCTTCTTGATCTACCAAGATGCAAGGAGCCTCTGTTTGCTCACTCCCACTGCCAAGAATTCCACCATGCCCTCTTTACCACAGTGAAACTTAAGCCCAAGCAAGTCCTTCCTGTAACTTGCTTCTGTTGGGGCTGGAGAGATGGCTTTGCTGTTCAGAGTACTCGTTGCCCTTGCAGAAGACCTGATACTGGACTAACCCAATAACTGAACTCTAACACTAGGGAGGCAGCTCAAGAGTTCCAGAGTGTGAAGGGTGAGTCTATAGGAGCTGAGGCTGTGGGAAAGAGGCTGTAAAGAGCCAAAGGTGGGGCAGAGACAGGAGGACAGCAGGTCCTGTGCAGGACTGAGAGAGCTGCCAAGGTCCAAAGAGCCATGCTTCCCAACACACAAAAGCCTGTGAGCTGGAACTCCAGCCTCAGGACGCTGATACTACAAGTGCAAAGCAATAAGCCTTTGCCTTGAGCTCCTAGAGCAATACATCTCCAGCTTCCATGACTGATGATATAAGCCATAAGGCTATGGCTGTGAAGACCCAGGCCTGAACCTCTGCTAATAAAGTAGAGAGAGCTTCCCCTTATGTAGCTTTCATTCCCATCTAGATAGAGCAAAAGAGCCCCCAGCCCACCAACTGCAACACATCTGGGGGTATATTATCTTCATAGACTTTAAAAACAAACCAAAACAACATATTCATCAGATATAAAAATCAAGGAGAAACATAGAATCAAGAAGGATAGTGCCTCGGGAGGTGGTGGGTAAGGGGAAATTGCAGGAGTAACGTGATTGCATTAGAACTGAATGGAAACTCCTGGGCATCCACTGTATTATAACATGTCATAACATAAAAATAAGTTACATATTTTTTGCATGCATCAAACACACACACACACACACACACACACACACAAAACTATTTTCTTCTTTGAGATAGGGTGGCCCAAACTGGCCTTGAATTTACAAATCTCCAGCCCCAGCTTCCTGAAAGCAGGGATTACCGACACACATCATCCCACCTAGCTAACACCAAGGATTTTCAGCAGTCTGACTAGTTCTTCCCAGTGGCCCTTCAGCTCTCACTTGGGAAGGATCAAACCCTCGGGCAGACTCCGTCAGCTTGTCATCCATGCATTAGTTCTTTTCCTTGATGCGCGGAGCAGAGAACATCTCTCCCAGGAGACTGGCATGGCAGTGTGGGACCACGCGGGACCTTACCATACCACTTGGATGACAGGGAGGGGGTGGGTATGTGTGAGCTGTAATTCCAGTGATACATTCTTCCCCATTTAGCTCAGCGGAACACTCTGTTCTCTCTACCACACATACAATAACCCAAGGCAAATGTTTTTTTTTTTTTTTTAAAAAAATATGGTTTATTTGCAGTTGGCAGAAAAGCCTTTTAAAAGGAAATAACAGCATCTCAATGAAATAAGGTTTTTAATTTTTATTGACTTTTTAAAAAGGCCTTTAAAAAATCAGAGCACTTGACTGCCATGCCTGGTCATACAGCAACATAATTTATCATTGGCATATGATTCTTTTCCCCACTAAAAATATTTGGAATGATTTGAGAAATATAGCTGGTAAGAAAGACCCTCTAAAAAAATCAATCAAAGCCTGAGCTAGCTCAGCTAGTGTTTCCTGGACTGGTTCATTACTTGGAAAGAAGCATATTACTTAAACATGGTATCTTGAATCGAAAAATATGAAAGGAGGATCTGGGGCTATCTCCTCAGCAAGAGCAATCATGAAGTGCTGAGAAAAGGGCTGTTCTCTGAAAGTTTAAACACTGCTCTGCTCTTGAAGAGACAGATGAGTCTCCCGGCCTCAAAACAAACCCCTTCTCTTCAGTCCACCTCTGCTGCACTTGGAGCTGTTTCTTAGCTACTCACTTACTCCTTGTGTCCAAAGAATATGTCCCTAGGCTAGCTTTAGTTCTGCATGCAAATCATGTGGTAGTCAGCCCCCCGCCCCAGGGATGAAACTGGGGCTGAAATTGTCATGTGGGCTTGGAACTTTTTTTTTTTTGTTTTTGTAATTAGCCACGGGTGGGAGTTAGCAGGAGCTGGCTCTCTGAGTTCTGAAACAAGTGACTCCCAGGCACTATTTTCAGAGCTGTGCCGGCACTTGTTAATAATGCTGGTATATAAAATCGTGTTCATCTTAAACTCATTAAGACACAAAGAAAATTACCGAGAAGGAGCCAGAAGGGAAAGGGAGAGACAATTAAGTTACTGATTGTCGGAGACAGAATGCTAGAAATTTTAAGTAGAATCCAAGATGTCCTTTTCTGTCAGATGTATGCACTAGGGGCTCCAGTGAGTAGTTCTGCCTTCACAGAGTTCACTAGCTATGTGTTCCATAAGCTAATAGGGCTAGCTGGCCTGGATACCCTGCCTTCTCTTCCTTATGCAATGAAACTACTCTGGTAAGATGAACTTCCAAAATTCAGATGCAATGCTGACGCTATTTTACCTGTCAGAGCAATAGATCCCTAAGTGTAACACAGGATTTTGAATCAGATTCTAAAATAGGAAAGGACATCATTAGAACAGTTGGTGAAGTCTGCATTAAGCCTGGGGATTAACATGTAGACCTATGTTAACATCTTTGTTTGAAAATGTACCATGATTCGAGTTATTAGAGAAAGAATAAAGGAAGACTCTTTGTCCTGTACTTACATTTATTCTATAAATCCAAAATTATTTCCAAATAGTTGAATGAAATAATGACCTTAAGTTCTGACTTGGATCTTGGCAAAGCAGGCAGGATGAGACCTTCCAGGGACAGTGGGGACTATGTACCTTTTCCCGAACAAGAAGGGAAGCAACAGGATAATGGGGCTATCAGCAGTGGCAGGGAGACACAGCCCAGCACTGCTGCCAGACTCTGGAGTTTCCCCTAAGTGACCACCACTCAAATGATGCTAGAACCTTGACCATGCACAGGACAAAACTTCACAATGAGTTAGAGGGAGCTTATTAAGTAGCAATAAGGAACAACATACATGCTTAAATATAAGGACATTTTAGAAAGCGATACCTAAGAAAACAACATTAGTATGTATCCTAGATACAGAGCAGACTCCTGAAGACAGGGAAGGGCAGTACACACCCAATACATGGGAAAACTCATAAGAAAGTCACATTTGGGTGTCTATAATTCTGTGGCTTTTGAAGTTACATTGCTCAAAGGGCACAGAATAATTTAAATAAGATTTGAAGATTAAGTGATGCTCTAAAAACAAGTACAAAAATACAAGCTAGTTTATTTTTCTTCAAGTATTTCCTTCTTGTAAAATAAATTGTAAGACAGTTTTGAGGAGTGCTTTTTAGGTTTAAAAAAATTAAAAGGCCACAAATACTCTTACCTCATGAAACCTTTTTTATTTACTGTTTTTAACATCCTTATCTGAGGTTCCATCTTAGAAAAAGGATTTTTATTTCTGCAGCAAACTTCAAAGCAAATTTGTTGGTTGTACCTTAGTTCTTGACTCAGTGGATGAAGGACTTCAAACTCAAGATCAGGGACTCTTTTCTCTTCTTGCATCCCTTTAAGTTTCCTTGTCATCTTATCCTGTGTTTGGGGCTGGAAGAAAGATGCTGCCACTTGCCAAGCAAACCATTTGGTCTACACTGTCTGCTTGAATAAGTAGGCAGACAAGCAGAAGGCGGAAAAAAATCCATGATATGCTCAAACCAAAGCAGGCCCAGCCCACCCAGGCTTTCATTTTCTTTCAGTAAGATGGTGTTCCTTCAGTGTGACCTGCCCCATGTCTTTGGACTCTTGGTCCCCATTTGGTGGTGCTGTTTTGGGACATAATGGAATCTTCAGAAGGTGGGGACTCACTGGAGGAAGCAGGTCACTGAGGACTGGCCTTGAGCTTTAATGCCAGGCTCTACTTGCCGTCTCAACTTTGTTCCCGCTGTGCTGACATGAAGAGGTAACATCTGCATGTCCCCGTGGCCAGAGAGCTGCCTGCTGCCATGTCTGCACCCGAGCCCCTTCAACTGAGTCAAAATAAACCCTTCACAGTGATGAGAAGAGTAGCCAGTACAGTGACCCTGCTTGCTCCACTGTACCTTTTATCCACTGCTAATAAAGGAAGGCAGTCTCGGGGTTAGCAATACCAACTTTCTGAGACCTTTCTTTAGGTCTAGAGAATTTCTATGTGAGTTTGTGTATCTGGGTACATGTGCACATGTGTACATAAGTATGAAAACCTGAAGATAACCTCTGGTGCCATCCCTCAGGGACTGTACATTCTTTTTTTTGTTTGTTTGTTTCCTGTTTCTCACTGGCCTATAGCTTGCTACGTAGGCGAGGCTGCCTAGTGCCTGGTGGGTGAGCCCCAAGGATCTGCCTATCTTTGCCTCCCCAATGCCAGGATTACAACTGTGCAGTCACTATGCCTGGTATTTGGCCATGGCTTCTGGGAATCAAACTCAGATCCTGTTTGTAAGGCAAGTACTTAGCTGGCTGAGCCATCTCAGCAGTTTGTGTGGCCCATGCTTACCTTTACTAGAGAACAAATGTTGAAGCCGTGGTGCAGAGAGTAATTTCTTATTACATTAAAAGCACACATGGGCTTTGGTGCACATGTGGAAGTCACAGGACATCCTAAGAGAATGAGTTCTCTCCTTCAACCACGTGGATCCTGGGGATTGGACTCAAGTGGTCAGACTGGGCAGCAAGCACTTTTAGCCAGTCATTTTATAATTAGTCTTCATTTTGTTCTATAAGATCCTCGAAGTACGTATTTTCCTTGTCAACACAAAAACACTTCCAGAAACACAGAAAAGGTTTCCATGGTTCTCTCTGCAAAGGTCAGTCTTGGGATCACGCACCATTGTTTCAATACAGATAAAAAGCTCTCGAGGTTCCTTGAAGATTGGTGATGAAACAAGAATTCCATGCAGAATTTTCTTTAATAGTGCTGAGGACTGAGCCCAGGCCTCCTGACTGCCAGGCATGAGCCATATTTCCGCAGCTCCAAAACCAGCTCTTAAATGAGCGTTTGGAGATGCTTAATATTTCACATTCCTGTGTGACTACTTCAGACACGGCAGTCTGCCGGTTCAGTGGTACTGAGGATGAAATGAGTAGCTCTGCAAGAGGCTCAGAATTCTTAGGGAGAAATTAATTTTTTAATTTTATTTTTTAAAAATATTTATTTATTATGTGTATAATATTCTGTCTGTGTGTATGCCTGCAGGCCAGAAGAGGGCACCAGACCCCATTACAGATGGTTGTGAGCCACCATGTGGTTGCTGGGAATTGAACTTAGGACCTTTGGAAGAGCAGGCAATGCTCTTAACCTCTGAGCCATCTCTCCAGCCCGGGAGAAATTCTTTATATAAAATAAGAAACAGATTATTCCTGCTACAGAAGCAGTAAGAAAGGTGACTACTGGTCAGTGGACCAAAGGCAGAGTTTTTAACAAATATTGCTAGGATGATGGATGGGGTGGCCATTTCCACTCAGAAGGGAAGATGCTGGCTGGATCTGATGTTTGGACCAAAGCATCAGGGAGATGCTGAGAACAGTCTGAAGGAGGAAGGTGAATGCAGAGAGCAGTTAGGTGATAGCACTGGAGGTAGGAGAGGTGGTCAGTTGCTTAAAGGTAAGCCTACAAGAGATGGAGAAGGGAAAGCCAGACAAGGACTCACGTTCTTCTGTTCAGAGCAACAAAGAGTGATAAACGGTCATCAACAGAGAAGACAAAGGCCACAAGAGTGGACCGGGGCTACGACTGGGAACTCAGTCTTGATCCCAATGCGATCCATCAGGTGCTCCAGTGGAGACACCATGCAGGTGGCTGGGTACAGGTCTGGGATTAGAGGACGAGAGCTGGGCCGGAGCTCTGAATTTGGGAGTCATCAGCAGGTAGACCAAGATCCATAGCCTAAGCTTGGAGCTGTCCAGACTTTAGAGGTCAGGGACAACAGAAAGAACTCAAAGAGCGCCTTGGCCCACTCCTCTTACAGCCCAATGTGTCCCTGTGAATGAAGTTTTCTGTCTATAACTATGGTCCGTTACCTAAAGAGGGCCCTTAAGGAAAAAAAAAAAGCACATTCACTCTCTGAATTTTAGAAGCACTTTAATATTTGAGACAATTCATTCTTTTTGAAGAAAAAATAATCAGCTCTTTGCATGAACTAAACAGTTACCTAGAAAGGGGTGGTTTCTGGGAAGAGGAAATGTCTGACAGATTTGAAGGACATTATACATAAACCTGAAAATAGGTTTAAAAACTATATATGACATAATCTGTTCAAAAATTTAAAACAACTTCTGAATACGTGCCCTCTGAGGAAATTTGTTTTATGCTTTTTAAAAACAGAAATATATTAGCAGTCTCAGTATTATCTTTAAAAACAAAGCTACCTGTGAAAGCAGAGTTGCCAAAAGCTAAGCTAATATAATCTTTGCACCCTGGTTTCTGGGCCCTGAGTATGCAAAAAAGCTGTTGTAGGAATGAAGTGTCATGTTTCTAGGGCCTAGCACACTAACAGAGAATGCTCCTGGTATTTATGCATATTGTACAAATACAAGTGCAGTTGTTGAATCACAGATCTGAGCATTATAGTCAAATACGATCAAAAAACACATCTTTAGATGGTTTGCTGATGCCTGGCAACCTTGCAGTGAGACAACACATGTACAAAATGCAAAGTCCATCATTTATTTAGATTGAATAATATTTTATAAATGATAAAAGCAATTTCATGCTAAGACAGGTATTTAAATGCATCTTTGTCATTTTAAGTATCCATTAAAATATCTGTGTGATCTGGACACCCAAATCTCTCCATAATTACGATGAAGATATTTTCCAGTAGCTATAGGATGCCAGGGGTGGCCAGTGGTGTGAAAAAACTGCCCAGTAGACAGTCCAAATGGCCCTAGGAAATGAGGTTTTTGACAGTGACAGCCTAGGGTCTGGAGAACTCATCCCTCCGTTTGGTGCAGTTTTAAACAGATTTCCAGTAAGTGGTCAGGGGTCCTCTTTGCATTAATGTTGTAGTAAAAGCATCTTCCCTACTAACACTTGCCAGGCTGGTTTTCGGTGTAAGCCCCTGGTGCAAACATTACAAAGGCTGGTAAACACCCATTAATAACTGCTTTTCAACTCCTAGCACCTCCCTGACAACTCTTCTAGACAGGGAATGGAAGAAGTGTGCCAGTGCTCCAGAGATCGGGGCCCCTCTGGGTGGACTGACAGGATGTGGTTCTAGCCCAGGGCACACAAGCTCAATGTCTCCTCCTTTCTGCTATGCCATCCATCTGACTTCCCCTTTTCCTCCCAGTTTCCTGTTTTGGGAATTGGGGTTAAGTATCAGCAGGCGGGCAGCATGGTGGGGGTGCCGTCCTTTGTCCAGCCATGAGGAAGGTAAGGCAAATCAGCTTAAGAGAAAATTGTGAACAGGCAGAGATGACCCACTTTGTACTCATCCTTTGCAGCTAACAAGACCAGACACTTGAGGAATCCCAGTTCTTCAGTTGACTTTGTATATGTCCATGACCCTTATTTAAGACTAGCTCATCCTCAGCTGCATTCTTGGGTCAAAAGGCCCGTGCTGTGGAACAGCAGGTAACTAAACTCCAGGAAGACCAACAGGATCAAAAGCATCCACATCTGCCACCAACCAGATAGTTCCAAGCTTGGAGACTGCTGAAGGTTAAAAGTCCTGAAGCAGTAGTTGGGTCACCCAGGAAGCTAACTGCTCTTATCAGGGACACAGAGATAAATCCACAAGCTGCAGTTCTGTTCCGCTTTCAATCTTCCATATTAGTGAATTTTCTCTTCTTATAATTCTGAACGAGGCTGCTTGCCGTGATCTGAGAAGCCTGACCCTTTTCCCAGCTCTGGAAATCATTCAGCCCTTTCTGCCCTATTTGAAATAAGCCTCTCTCTGTCTCATCTAGCCTGGCTACCAGTGCAGATGTGTCTTCATTGTAAGAATTCTGGGAGGAGTCCATGATGCGGCGGAACCGGCCAATAAAAGTCTGAAGAAGAGCAAGAGAATCAGGGCCAATATCACATCTCATAAAGCCAGACAGATTGAAAACCTGTTAATTTATTTTTGAGGGGAGACAGAGGGCACATGTGATAGCATGTATGTGTGTAGAGGTTAGAGGACAACTTGTGGGAGACACTCCTTCCACCAGTCTAACACAGTCATCATGTTCAGCTGCAAGTGCCTTCACCCCACTAAGCCATCTTGCTGGTCCTTCAATGTTTTTTGGTTTCTGCCTCCCAAATGCTAGAATTAAAAGTGTGCACCACCATATCCGACATTATTGTTATTTTAATAAATTATGTGACTATGTGTATATGGATATAAATGTTCATGCCCTCCTGTTGCTGAAGTTACATGCAGTTGTGAGCCACCTAAAGCGGATGCTGGGAATTGAACTCGGGTCCTCTTCAAGAGCAATGTGTACTTTTACCACTGAACCTTCTATCCAGCCCCCATACTGGAGCATTTACATGGCTTCAAAGAATTTGGTCTCAGGACTCACCCAGGAGGCTTGCATGACCTCTACTACTAAAGAAAGCCTTTGTTTCTTTTACAATAAAATAGATTATTATGGAAATCCATGGATTGTTACTAAAACCAGTGAAGCAATCAACGTATGTAAGACAGATAGCATAGTAAGCCCCTGGAAAAGCCCTGCCTGTTGTTACTGGTAACAATGACTACAGAAATTGTAACCAACAGCTTTCAACCAGATGGGATCTGGGATGAACTGAATTCGGTTTCTATTTTTCTCAGTCTAAGAGCAGAATGGAGGTGTATAAGATCAAGAGGCATCATTTCACCATTGTACTCTGAGTAAAAAGCACAAGCCCCAATCCAGCCTTTCCATCTGTCTCACAGTACAATCATTTAGTCTAGAAGCAACTCTGAAACACTTGAAAGCAGTGATGGGAAAAGAAAACACACAACTTATTTTAAAAAAGAAAACTTTAATTTAAGAACAAGTCCTGGGAGTTGGGCCTATGGGCACAGAATGTAATCTAAGATATGAGGAGGCTGAGGATTCCAAGTTCAGGCCAGCCTAGAACGCTGAACAAGTTAGAGGTCTACCAAGTAACCTAGCAAGATACTCCAAAGATCAAATATTGGTAAACAAACATGCTTTCCTCTTTTCTAGCTTTCCTGCATTTTCATGAACTTGCATCAACCTTCTGGTCTATAGTCTGTGTATGAACTTCTTTTACTGAATGAATAGCAATGTTTCTTTCCTTCCTTCATTTTGTGGTATCAGGCAGCCACAAAATAAGATTTAATGTTTTTTCTCTTTATATTTATGTGTATAAGTATATTGCCTGCATATATGTCTGTGTACCACATATGTGCAGGACCTGGGGGTCTGGAACTGGAATACCAGAAGGCTGTGAGCCACCATATGGTGTTGAGAGTCAAATCTAGGTCCTCTGAAAGACCAGCCAGTACTCTTAACTGCTAAGCCATCCCTCCAAACCCAAACGTTTGTTGCTATTTTTGAGACAGGATCTCACTCTGTGGACCATGCTGGCCTTGAACTCATAGAGAAATCCAACTGCTTCTGCCTCTTGACTGTTGGGGTTAAGGTGTGCACCACCACAGCCCACCAGCCCCAAGATTTTTTTTTTTAAGACAGGTTCTTACTGTGCTGTTGAAGTGACCACGAAAGTGCCTATGAGGGACAGAGGAAGGAACTGGATCCCCTGGAGTTGGCGTTCAAGACCATTGAGACTCACTCAACATGGTTTCTGGGAAGCTACCTCAAGTCCTCTGCAAGAGCAGGCTCTCTTAACCTATAAGCAATTTCTCCAGTTTTATAAGAGCCAACAGTTTTTATAAAACTAAAAAGAAGGCATTAAAATCTTTTGACTGTTTATTGCTCAGGAGACACAAAGGATCCTTTTTTTCTGATATTAAAAGAATAATTAAGGAGAGCTAAAATAGGACATACCACAAAGGACAGTAATATATATACAAATATATATTAATTACTGTTTTAGCTATAAAAATATATATTCATTACAGTTTGCAGTGGTCTGAATGAGAATGTTTCCTACAGGCCTAATGTACTCCCTCTGCTTTGTGCTTACTGTAAGGGAAATGAGTTTTCAGTCTCCTGCTGCAGTCACCATGCTGGCTGCTTACTGCTATGGCAGACTGGTACCACTCCAGAGCAGTAATCCCCCAAGAAACTCTTCTGTAAGCTGCCTTGTCATGGTGTTTTATCACAGCAGAAACGTGACTACTGCACTGTTTATTAATTCTGTGATTTTGATGTTACTGTCACGTCTGTCGTACAGGTGAAAACCTGATGCTAAGACAGGCCACACAGCTTCAGTAAATCACAGATCAGATTAATGAGAGCCGTGCTTTAATTCCAGAAGAAGGGAACCTAACAGATAAACAAGTAACTCGAGTACTTCCAAAAGGAGCTCCAGTCCAGACCTTCAACTGGGCCATAACAGTTTAACAATGTGTCTGCCACCTGTAATCTACCATCACCTTTGTCTCTTTTCTTCAATTTCCTGATGGTTCCAATTTGTAGGAACTAAATACAAAAAGGAATAGGCAGGCCATATATTTTTTAAATGTATAGGATAAGACAAGAAGTTCTGGAGTGCTACCACACAATAAAGTGGCTATAGAGGGTTATAATGAACTGTACATTTCCAAATGCTAAAAAAGCAATGATTAAGGGGTTGGGGAGGTGGATCAGTGGGTAAAGCACTTGCCCAGCAAGCATGAGGACCTAAGTCTGAATTCCCAGAACCCATGGAAGAGCTGAGCACAGCACTGGACAGCTGTCCTCTCACTACTTCAGTGGTGAGATGCGAAGTGGAGACAAGAGACTCCTGGGACGCTCACTGACTAGTTTAACTGTAATCAATAGCAAAACAGAGACCGTGGAAGGTGAGGATTGACACCCAAAGTGGTCTTCTGACCACTACATGTGTGCCATGGGAAAGAATGCACTGGCACTCACTTAACATGTAAACATAAACATACCACACACACACAAAAGAATACTGAAAAGATATGTTTAACCTGACATAAGCATCATATAATATATACATGTATTAAAACATTATATAGGACCCTATAATTGTGTAAATTAGTTTTTGTTTTGAAGCCAGAGGAGAATTTTATTAAAATCTGAGAAAACCAACAGGGAGGGCAAGCTATAAATCCTTGCCTAAGCAAGCAAGACAGAAGAAAGAATGAGAGAAAGCCATGCCTTTTGCAATGGGAAGTTAATGAGCAGCTGTACGGCAGAAGGTAGAGAGGACTTCTCACGAGTGAGATGTCCCGGGGGCTAATGAAAACATGTTTAGGCTTTTTGGCCAGTATCCTAAAAAGATCTAGAATGGAACATCATGTGGGAAAGATGTATATATATTAACTTATTAAGAAGCAATTATTCCTTCCTCCTCCTTAGCATGTCTTCAGGTGAAAAAGCTTTCCTCTGGGGTGGATTCCTGGTCAGGTGACTGAGAGCAGTTGGATTAAGTGGTTTTCCCTTTTAAAATACAGTATCTTTTATTTATTCCTTGATAATTTCATACACAAATCTTGATCTTATCCATCCCTAAGTCCCTTCTCACTCCTCCAGGATATATCATGTAAAACCTTCATAGGTTATATTTAATGGTGCTAGGGCTTGCACTCAAGGCTTCACATATAATAGGCAGGCACTAGATCACTGATCTATATCCCTAGATCAATAAAAAAAAAAAACCTGGCAGACACAGTGTAAGTGTAGGTCACCCTAGAATAGCACAAAATAAATGTATGGACCATACATTCCCTAAGTTTCCCTAAGTGTGGTGGCTACTCCTACTTGTCAACTTGGTGGATCAAGAGTCAACCGAATTGCAAGCTCTAGAAGGGATTTTCTTCACTTGAAATGGGAAGACCCACCCTAAACCTAGGCAGCACCTTCTGAGGGCAGCTCAGATCCAAATGACATGAAGAAGGAAACTGCTTTTGTCTGCTGACCCTCACTCTCGCACGTTCCCCTATCCTGTTGGGGTGGCATTCCTTAGCTGATACGAGAACCAGCACCTCTCCAAGAATCATCCAGGCTTTTAGCACCAGACTGGGATTGTGCAACTAGCGATTCTTCGTCTCTTCTGTGCGACACAGCCACTGCTGGACCACTGAGACCATATCATGTGAGCCAATCTAATAAATCCCCTTAATAGTTTTCTTCTTCTCCAATTAAAAGCTTTTTATAGATCTGAGAGCCCATGGGTACTCTTTCAACTTATTATTTTTTTTGGAAATGGTCAACATTATATGGACTGAGCGGGTCATATATAGGAATATATATGTATATGCAAATACATATATGCATGCAATAACAATTAGTGGAAAAAAAGACGGAACCTGATGGAGAATGGGGAGAGACATATCGGGAAGGAGTGGAGGGAGAAATGCTGTAACTAGATTATAATCTTAAATTTTTTTTAATGCCTTAACATTTTAAGATTTATTTTTATGTATGTATATCTATGTCTGTATACACGGTGTCTATGGACACCAGAAAAGGGTGTCAGATACCTTGGAAGTGGAGATGCAGGTGGTTATGAGCAGTCTGACATGTGTACTAGGAACAAACTTGGGTCCTTTGAAAGAGCAGTATGTAATCACTGGGCCAGCTCTCTAGCTCTCAGGCCCCATGCACAGACACACATTCTCTGTCTCTGTCTCTTTCTCCTGTAGAGAACTCTGACTAATGCACGGGGTGAAAATGACGTCTGGTAACCACCATAACAGGCTGCTAAGATATGCACACCCTAATACTCCACACTGCTTACCTGCAGCAGAGACTGGGAGATAGATGGATTCTCTGGATGGTTAAAGTGCAGAAGCTGGGAGCCAAACCCATAGAAGTGGGGCCCCATTTTGTGGAGGTCCACGACGTTAGCATCCGCACTGAACACAGTCCTCCACCCATCTTGGTACATCTTGGGAAGTTCCACGGAAAGGATGCGCCACTTGTTGTCAAAGAGTCCTTTAGCCAGCCACAAAGGAAACTCAAGTTTTGTACCCTGCATCAGACAAGAACGCAGAATTGAAAAACAAAGGCATAGTCAGTGTATGGGGTGGGGGGAAAAGGAAATTCATATTTTCTGGGAAATACTGCCTCTTCTACGGAGGAAGTCACTATGACGTGATCTGAAGAAATGAACCATAGACTTAAAAATTGTATTTACCTTTTCAGTGCGTGTGCGTGTGTGTGTATGTGTCAGGGTAGGGCAGGGACCCACACTGTCTACCTGCTACATGTGGTATGTGTGGAGGCCAGAGGCTGCTGTCACAATGCCGTCTCCATCTTAATTTTGAGATAGTTCTCTTGCTGACCTGGCACTACCTATTTTGGTTAAACTAGCTGGCCAGTGGGCTCTGGGGATGCACCACTCAACCCCAGTCCTTTCCCTACCACTGCCAGAGTTAGAGACACAGCCATGCCTGGCTCTTGATGTGGGTGCTGAGGATCTAGACTTGGGTCCTCATGCAGCTCCAGCCCTTATTTACATATTCTTAACTGGTTAAGTTAAAATGGTATGTTTACAGGGTTCTAGATGCGGATGCAGTACAGTTCCACACTGCATAATGTTTAAATCAAGTTAAGTGCCCACCTCAAACATTTCTTTGGAGTAAAAACATCAAAAATCCTGCCAGGCGGTGGTGGTGCACGTCTTTAATCCCAGCACTCTGGAGGCAGAAGCAGGCGGATCTCTGTGAGTTCAAGGCCAGCCTGGTCTACAAGAGGTAGTTCCAGGACAGGCTCCAAAGCTACAGAGAAACCCTGTCTCGATAAAAACAAAACAAAACAAAAACAAAAATAAAACAAAAACAAAACATTAAAAATCCTTTCCCCAGCTTTCAAACCGGCAAGAGCCTCGCTGTAATCCAGTCACTCACTACTCAGCAGCGCACCGGACTCCTTAATTCTCACATCAGAGTAAAGTCCGCTAATCAAGTCGTCATCCTCACCCCAGCCTCTGGCATCACTGCGCTACTCTCAAGTTCTAGGAGATCAGCTTAGGCTGAGGTTTCATGTTAGATGCAATGAAGACAGAAAACAGGTTATAACAGCAGCAACAAAAACTAGACAAAGAACAACGACAGGACAGAAGTGGAAGTTTTACAAAGTAAACAAAAATACATTATAAAATTATATATATATAATTTTTTAAAAAACTTTCTTTGGTATATATGCACCAATCTGGATGCTGGTAGAAGAGAACAAAATGGAATCAGTCTGAAGTCAGGTGGCAGACCCTTCCCAACCCACATCATGGCTTCAGCGATGGCAGAAAGGGCCTTAAATGAACTGGAGAACAATATGACAAGATGAGATGAGATGACGGGCCAGAAATTAAATCTCCTATTTGAAGCCATATAGCGCTAGGTTCGAATCCCAGTTTACCACTTCCTGGAAGCCCCTGGCCTTGTTACCCAGCCTTTGCCAGGTTTATAGGTGGGCAAAGGGACTAATATATGGAGCCGCCACATTCATTCTGAACAATGAAAAGTGTACGACCATTTTACCGAGAACTGACATGGTTAAGCCACCATGGGCTTCTGCGGGACCCTGGCCAAGGGACTTAACCTTTGTTAAGTCACACCCACCTCTACCCCACCATCCCCCGCCTCGGCCCTTGGAAACAGGCTGCTGACGCTGTCATCAGTTTGCAGAACGCACAAGGTGATCTGCAGACCTCAGACTCACACACCTCAAATAAGTTTAATGGAAAACATGAACGGAACCAAGACCCTGCGATGCTCGGCTGCAGCCAATCCCTTCAGCGTTCGGACAGCCAATAACTTTGGAGAGTTTTAGAAATAAACTCGGTAGTGGCGGGAGACCAGTCCGAGCGCTGGGCAGCTTCCCCGGGTCCCCGCGACCTCACCGGCTTGCCTCACCTGCGGGAGCGCCTGGTCCGAGTCGGCGCCCGCGCCCCTCTCCAGGAAGAAGGCGCCCAGGCGCGGCATGGGCTTCTCCACGCGCACCGGCAGCTTCTCCTGGGACATGAGGATGTCGTCCAAGGACAGGAAGTTCTCCTCGGGTCCCAGCGCGCCCGACTCCACGGGGAAATAAGTCTCCGACATTGTTGCTGGCGGCAGCGTCGGGTGATGAGAGGGCCGAGCAGCCCCGGCGAACCGCCCTGCTTCAAACTCGCTTTCCCGCGCCTGACTCGCCAGACCCATGCAGTCGATCCCTGCGGGCCTGCGGCTGCTCAGGCAGAAACAATCGATGAAGTCACTGATCGGGGCCAGAGTCACCGCCCTGCGCGGTAGCCCTGGAAGAATTGGCCGGAGGTTCTCCCGCAGCCGGTAGCCTAGGCTGGGAAAAGTACTTAGGAGCTTCGTGGAAGGGACCGTCTGCGTTGTACTAACTGGACAATATTCATGTAGCCCTTTAGATAAATATATGAAATTTAAAAACATCTTTGGGGGTTTCAAATAAAACCATTATATATTATCTGCTTCAGTCCTCATTAAATCCGCTTTCATTACAGCCCTTTCACAGATAGGCTAATTTTTGTCTTCGAAAACAACAGAAGAAACTAAAACACTAGCCCAAATATTTAATTGTGTGCTGAGTTACCAACTATTTATGGTATTTTGATGGGGTACGGAGCCAGGTGGGGTGGGAGCTTGGAGTGGTAGATTTACACATGGGTGGCAAAAGTCTTTTTCAGGGCCTTCCAGCTTGCTTTTATGCCAACTGACGGATTCCTCTTGTGGCTCTTAGTTTAGGTTCCCAAGAGAGGAAATTAGACTAGGAGATCCTAGTCCAGTTAGTCTTTTGACAGCCACCCTACATACGGGAGTTCCAGTACCAATGTTATCACGGGTCCAGTACCTGCAGAGAGCAAAGGAAAGGGTGTGCATGGTTGCTTGGTGCTCGGATTGGTGGCACTGCTCACACATGGATGCAGCTTGTGAGTCGTGATGCAGAACTTCCCTACTGTAGAAGGGCATTCCTGGGGTAGTGGAGTTGGGGAGCAGTGTGTGCACAGGAAGGGAGGTGTGCATGACTTTCATCTTTACTCTTTTCGGTTTTGAATGAAAAAAAATGTTAATGTATTTACATAATTCACTACATTTCAGTAATAGCCTTCTAAATATGGACTAGAACTTTACATGTGCTAAGAAACAGTCACTTGTTTTTTTCTTGCCAAAATACTTGCATTAAATGAATGAAGTATTTACATCATTTTCTTTACTTTTTTCTCTCTTGTTTTAACACCATCACTAGTCACTATGAAACAATTTATTCTAGGCAGCTACTTTAAAAGGTCCCAGTACTGTCAAGCATGGTGGCCCATGCAGAGAATCCCAGCAAGGGCAAGGCTGAGGCAAGAGGATCTCAGGTTTGAGGCCAGACCGAGTTCCATGACAAGACCCTATCTTTCAAAACAATTACGACTAATGTTCCTGTTGACATGACAGGATCAGAGGCAAAGCCAGGGTGAGCTAGGCATGTGTGGTCACTGCCGTCAATTTCCTGCGTGTACCCGCGTCTTACATACAGCTGCTTCCGGATTCACAGTGGCCCCACACACAGCCCGTCACTTCCTGCGTGTACCCGCGTTTTACATACAGCTGCTTCCGGATTCACAGTGGCCCCACACACAGCCTGTCACTTCACAGTGGCACAAAAGCTTATTCATGCACCCACAAGGCAGCATTCGATAAATAACATGAGCCCCCTGACACCCCTATATCCAAGGAGTCTGGGATGTTTGGTTGGAAGTGTCACCCCAGCCCCTGGCATCCATTTCAAGCCCCTTCCCTGGGAGTTGCCTTGGTCCAGACTCCACCTCTGGGAGAGTCCACTAAGCGGTGAACCCTCCCCAGGGAGGGTCAGGACCACTCCCACAGGCTACTTAGGCTGCTCCCCAGAGAATGTACATGTGGTCTCTGAGTTTTGCATGGTCTCCCCTTTTCTCTTTCCCTCGCCATGCTTTTCCAGGCCACCCGGGAGCGCTACATTAAACATGGGCATCTTTTATTTGGTTTATTTGGTCTGATTGGAATTACTTGCATCAGCGGAGAGGCTCGTCTTAAGAAATATTCCTAATAATAAGAAACCAGGTAAATTTACACTCATCTCCCCTCTTTTTCTGTGCTGGTCTCCATAAACATTGTATGAATGGGGTTGTCACCCTTAACTTCTCTCCATACTTCTCTTATACAACAAAACCCATTTATTTCCAGCATTCGCAGGAACACAGGCCAACCGTTGCCAGCTCTGCTGCTACCATCTTGTCAGTATTTAATGATGCTTTGATATCTTGGCCCTTGGGGACATGGGGACAAATTGCCCCTCCAGAGTTAGCTGTTTCCTAGAGATAGCAAACAAGTTACCTGTGAACATGCCTCTAGTTTATAAATCAGCCATTCCAAGTCTATGTCCCAAACCCGTTTATCTAACATGCACACAAAGCCGGTATTTCCTGCACACACACCTCAGCATGGTGTCGGGAGCACAGAGGTCCTTGAACTCACAGAGAAGAACTAGGAGAATCAGGAATATTAATCATAAAGGGGTGTCTCCTCAGTGGAGGGGATAAAAATCAAATGCCTGCATTCCATCCAGAAAGCTGAGAGTGCATTTTGCTAATGACCTGGTGACTCTTGCCAATGGTGGAGGCAGACCACCTCAGCCACCTTTTGCTATACAGGCAGACCTCACCCAAATTGTCCAGAATGATCATCCCAGACTCCTCCCTCCCTAGACTGTTACCCAGCCTTCGGGGGCTTGTCACAAGTACTTTGTGGCCTGCTGACCTCTATGCGATCAGTCAAAGACCATACTAGATTCTAGGCCTTTTAGTTATAGAACCTACCCTTATGGTACATGTACTGTGTTAAAGAACATCTATGTAGTCACATGTTAAGCTTTATTGTGTGCCTGGAATTGGACTGATTGCTTCCTAAAAACCTTTTCCCAAAGCCGGGTGGTGGTGGCACACGCCTTTAATCCCAGCACTCGGAAGGCAGAGACAGGCGGATCTTTATGAGCTCGAGACCAGCCTGGTCTACAAGAGCTAGTTTCAGGACAGGCTCCAAAGCCACAGAGAAACCCTGTCTCGAAGAACCAAATAAAATAAAATAAAAACCTTTTCCCAAACTGTACTGTGTTTTAAATATGACGACGATGAACCGCCTGTTCAGACTCCCCTAAGTCTGATCCAGGTTGACGAAGCCAATCTGCACTGAATTTTCATCTTGACTCTTCTTGCAGTTTGCTTCCCTGTCTGACACCTTCAAGTACACCCTCAGCTTGGGACACATGCACATAGACATGTACACTTGCATACATACATGCACACACATACACACTGCACATAAACAAGTGAACATAATTTTAAAAAATAAGTAAGCATAATTCATAATGATAATGCAAACTTTCCTGCTGAGATGGAGATATGGTAGCAGATATGTGTTGGGATAGAAATATGAACTCATCTAATTGAAATCAATATAGGTTATTCATTACTGAGGACTGTAAGCTACTTTTCCATAGAAATAAGGAGAAGACTTAATGAATTAACCACATCACAAGAGTATCACTTCTGTACAGAGACCAGAATATTGACTCTAAATGCAAACACCATGTTAATGCCCAAGGGATTAAGATGAAATCAGATGGTCTTGTTTTTCTCATTTACTGTCTTAGCTTCTGATGAAACTGTTCACTGCGTGTGTACTTACTCCATTTAATCTCAGTTCTTCTTAAGCCAGTAAACAAGTGAATTACCTAGAACAAGTGAAATGAGTGAGAGTTTGAGTTTGTGATGCTAAAAACAGTCAGCCCTTTGACGTAGTGGCACATGATTTACTGAGTATGAATCTGTCTGGGGTTCATGCCTTAAAAGCCAAGAATGCTATTAAGCCAACTAATAAATAGACCAGAATGGCACTGAGTAGATTTCGAATCTCCTTGTAATATCTGCATTATATTCACCAGATTAGCACACACTGGATTGCAGTGCTGCACCCTGACAAGTGTCTGCTGGATCCCTGACAATCGCCCAGTCATTTTAGAATTGCACTGCAGTGCTTTAGATCACAGTGAACGTGACAGGAGCCTTTAGATTTGCAAAACCACAAGCAGTTTTCAAGTAGTCGTATCGTGGTGAGTGTGTGTGTATCTCAGTGTGTGTGTGTACATGTGTGTATGTGTGTGTATATGTGTGTGTGTGTGTGTGTGTCCCGTGATGATGATTGAACTCTGGAACTCATAGGCAAGCACTCTATCACTGAGCCACATTCTTGCTCTAAATGTGCTTTTTGTCTGTGTTTTGTTTGTGTTTATTTCTTTTCCTGTGACAGGTTTCTTTTTATGTATCCCAAACCGGCGAACTCACGATCCTCCTGCCTCAGCCTCTAGAGTGCTAGGGTTAGAGATCTCATTGCTACACTTAGCTAAGTCAGCTCTTTTGAATGCCAGAGCTCTCTAAATTTCTCTCACTGAGTGAGATATGGAGGATCTGTGAGGCAGGAAGGAAAGAGAAATGCACTGGGCTCCGTCCTTAGTGTTTGGCAGGGTTTCCTGGATCCCTCTCCGGTCTTTATTCCCAGTCATTAGCTTATCAACAAAACGTTGCCTTCGCCTTTGCCTTCACAGAAGCTCTAGTAGGTGATCATTTTTCGCTCCGGCAGGGGCATCCAGCCTTTGACACTGCAAAAAGCTATTATTAGCTACAACATTTACACCCCCAAACCTCACAGTCTGAGTCACAAAAATAGGGACAAGAACTCCATAAAGTTTTAAGTCAGCTGATGGAGTTGTGTTGAGCCACATTTGTAGCTGTCATAGTGGCTGGACGTGGTTTTCAGGCTGCAAGTTGAACATACTGCAAGCCTAGTCCAAGCCACCGGTTGTTCCCACTTGGATCTTTGCATTAGCCGTCTGCCTCGCCTTGTTTTGGTCCATAGCCTCACTGTGTTCTTTGGAGACCAAAGACACACTCACACCTTGGGGCTTTGCAATTGTCTGTTCACTGTCCGGATTGCTTTTCTCTTGCATTTCCACAGCATGAATCTCTTCTCGGGTTTCCTTCCAAAGTCACCGCCTCAATTACGCTGTCAATATCTACAATTCTAAGTATTTTCCCCTCATACGTGATATTATCATTATCTGCTGCAGTTTAAATGTGTCCTTAAAATGCTTATGTTGGAACTTAGGCTCCCAAATAGAGCAGTGTTGGGAGGTGTGTAGGTAACAAGGGTCCTGTCCCCACGGATGGGTTCATGACTGAATAAATAAAAAATTGTGGGCGTGGCTTCTTCTCTGCATTCTTCCGTGTGAGCTCACCCTGGGACCTTGAACTTTACCCCACAGGCTCCAGAGCTGGGAAAGAATGCATGTTTGTTCCTTACAAATTACCCAGTCTGTGGTGTTCCGCTACAACACTGTAAACTGGATTGACACCCCTCTCCCCACTCCCAGACCCATCACTCTCAACATACTGTCTGTTTTCTGTGTTTACATTACTTCCAATCGGTTATTCTCAGAGTGTTAGCTCTGTAGGTGTGGGGCAGGAAGACTTTTTAGTTTCTCTCTATCCCTGTAACCCTACTGCCAAGTGTATTTTAGGGATTTAATATTAGTGGCTCTTACCTGAAAATGCTGAAATCAGCGGTTAAAAAATATTTTTGCTAAGGTACAGTCTAAGTCCCACAAGCTGAAGCTATGGAGCAGCCTCCTGACTGAGCTCCATTGTTTTCTATATAGTTGAAGCTTAGATAAAGCCATACTGAATGTTGGCTTTTCAGTAACTGTGAGACCAGAGTGCTTCAGCCAACAGTGGCTACGTGTGAAAGTGGCTCTTTCTCTCTGGTGAGACACTCTGCTTCCACCGAACTGCTGTGCGGCTTCTGAACTCACCAGTGCCAGCTGGTGTCTAACTGCCACCACTTGAGTCACCTTTGTGATGGACAGGAAACCGCTTTGTTGGAGTGTCCCTGCCTGTAACAAGGGTTAATGAAGTAGCTCAGAGAACTGGGGTGAGGAGCAAATGAGCCAGTCTGCACAGAGCTCTGCTCCCGGGCCCACAGAGAGTGCTCAAAAACCGATCATTAACCGCGTCCGTTCACTCCTGCATCCGCAGCGCCAAGAATGACACCTGGCACACAGCAAGTACCATGGGAATGCTTGTTAAATAGCCGCCATCATTCGTGACTGTCATTACTCTAGGCTTGGCTACTCTTCTTTCCTCTCCAACTCAAGTTTCTCAGTGTATTTAAAGATGAGAAGTTACTGTTCAACTTCCCGCCCCACCCCCCGGCAAATTATCCGGTAGAGTTTACCACCTCTTAGAACAAATTACTGTATTAAGGTATTTTCTTTTGTATCATGAAATTACAGTGCTATGTTTAAAATCTTATTATGTAAGGTTAATGGATGAAAATCAGCGGGGCTCCTTTTTACATAATGTGACTGTTCTTTTGGTTGAGCTATTTCTTAAGCCCTGCTCCAAACGCCTTCCACAAGATCAAAATAAATTGATGGGCATGATTCGACCTTACATGTGGGTAGTGCTGATTTTAGATTCTTCCCACAGTCTTCAGCAGTACTAATGAAATCGTAAACCCATCTTATTTATTCAGAGAGATCTTGTGTGTCATCCGCTTCACTTGGCAAAGAAGCCGCTGTTGCCATCACTATAACAAAGGCACTTGTTAGTCCGACTTTCCTTTCTTCTGTGTTCGCAGTTTCACAGAGAATACCTTTCTTACCATTCCTGTAGCTCCATCTTATTGCGGTAATCGCTCTGGGATAGTCAGAATTTTTTTTCAAAGGGGAAGGGGTGGTAAACAGATTTATTTGTTTGAGAAAACATGGGGGAGACTGTCTTCGCTCATCAAGATGCTCGGTTGCTTGTTACATGTCCTGAGGCTGCAAACGTGGGCACGGATGGGTTTGACAGTCCTGGACTGTTAAGGACTCTGTCAGTACACAAGGGGGGCATGGCAATGAGAGTCTTGTCCAAAATGATGTGGCGGCTCGGAAAGCAACACGGATTATAACGTAGATGGGAAAGTGTTTATAAAGGCTGTAGGGAAGAACCGCCAGCATGGGTGGGATGGCTCAGTAGGTAAAGGCACTTGTTACCACAGCTCATGACTGGGTTCAGCCCCTGGGATCCCACTTAGCAGGAGAGAACAAACTCCTGCAAGTTATCCTCTGCATACGTGCGCTGTGGTGTGTGTGTGTGGGTGCATCCATGCACACATGGAATGAATCTTTTTCTGTCCCACCATCCAACTCTCAAACAATGACACAAAGACTTCTTACTAATTGTGAAGACTTCTTATAGGCTTGTTCCTAGCTAGCTCTTATAACTTAAATTAACCCATTTACATGAATCTACATTCGATCACATGGTATTACCTCTCTTCCATCTTGCACCTCCTATTTCCTCTCCATGTCTCCAGGCATCTCCCATGTGTCTAGACTCCTCCTCCTCTTCCATTCTCTCCCCAGAAATCACACCTACCTAGCAATTGACTGTTCAGCGTTTATTACATCAGTCTTCACACAGTGTGCAAACATTCCACAACACACACACACGAAATAAATGAACAATGTCTAAAACGTTTTAGAGAAAGATCACTAGAAGAAGGCTTTAGAGTAAAAGTAGGACTTTTGCAGCAGGCCCACAAATATAAGGAAGGGTCATTTTGGTGCCAAGGATGAAGCTGGAGGAAAGACTGGGATTGGGGAGGTTCAGGAGAAAGAACTCCTCATCCCAGGCCACCTGTTCCCACCACTTTGCATTATCCTGACCAATAGAATCATCGAGCTCATGATTATCAAGGCATTTTAGGTGTGTATGTGTATGTTCAGGTGTGTGCAGGTATATGCGTATATGGAGGTCAAAGGTCAATGGTAGGTCTTGCCCTTAGATGCCCTCATGCTTATCTTTTGGGACCGAATCTCTCACTGGTTCATCTAGGCTGACTCAGAAGCTCCAGGAACCCTCCTGCCTCCATCTTCCCACCCCCGGGGCTGATATATAAGCCTGCAACACTACACCTGGCTTTTTACAAGGCCGTGGTCATGCTTACTTAGGGAGCACTATACTGACTGAGCTGTTTCTTTAGCTCTCCTATGTCTTTAAATAACAGGAAAATTCAATTCAAACTTTCTTAGATAACTTGAGGACTTCCAAGCTGCATTAGAGTTGAGCTGAGGACATGATGGTTGGCTGAACCACAAAGATGTTGCTGAGGATCTGTCTTTGCTTTGGTCTATACACGGTCCCTTCCCATCTTTGACTCATTCCCCTTAAGGGCACAGGTCAGCCGCCAATTAAGTCAGTTCTATGTGCTTCCAGCACTCCCATCCCAATATGCCAATCAAGACTTCTGAAGTCGGTCAGTACCTACCTCTGTAGCTGGGTCAGGTTTACACAATCTTCTCCAAGACCCTGGAGGACCTGGGTATGGTGGTGCCTGTCTGTAATTCCAGCACTTGGAGGTAGAGGCAGGCGGATGACAAGTTCAAGGTCAGCTTGGGCTACACAGTAGTATCCTTCCTCACATCAAGGGCAAAGGATGTAACTCGGGGATAGAGTTACATCTAGTGCACACAGGCCATAGGATGTGGGAGTGAGGGAGAGCACTAAGGGGTTATCTGATAGCTCTTTCAGATCAGCTGCAGTGCTCCAGAGACTCCTAAGGTTGTGCTCACACAGCAGCTTCCCAGGGGACGCCGTGAAGAAAGGACTGTCCCCAACCTGAGTTTGATGTTACCAAGGAATGAGATTTTTAAAGGACTTGTGAATGAATCAGCTTGCTGTTAACCATTTTCAAAATGTCAGAGATCCACTTCCAAAGAGAGATTATTTTGGCTTACAGTTTAGAAATTTCAGTCCATGGCAGGTTGGCCTCGTTCCTTTGAGCTGTGGTGGCAGCACACCATGACAGTAGTCCGTATGGACTGAAAGAAGATGCTGGTTACGTGGTCAGGACAAGCACAAGAGGGAGGAGATGGGCTGGGGTCTCACTAGCTCTTTAAGCCATCATTAAGAAATTATTATCTTTGCTGAATACATCCCACTACTCTAAGAAGCCTTGGTGGTGTCACAGGTGGGCCCCACCTCTCACAGGCTGTAGTAACCCTCACAAGTGCCACAGGCAGAGACGCAGCGTTCAACACATGGGACTTTTCAGGTCACTTATCCAAACTACAGCAAGGAGTCATGAAAGAAACTCGATTTTTAAAATTTATTTATGTGTTATGTTTATGAATGTTTTGCGTGCATGTTTTGTAATATGGTGTGCCACATGTATGCCTGGACCTGAGGTCAGAAGAAGGTGTCAGACTCCCTGGATCTAGAGTCACATATGGGTGCTGGGTACAAAATCTGGGTGCTCTATAAGGGCATCAAATGCTCTTAACTGCTGAGCCATTGCTCCAAACAAGAGGATGTGAATTTTGCATATGAGTGAAAGACAGATCATTTGTGGTCACATGGAAGTTTAACAAAGCTGCCCATCATTTGCACTGGGGCAAACTTTGTGCCACCTTTGAACATGGAGCGTGATGGAGGTGATGTGGAATCTGAGGCCAAGGTAATTATAAGAGCGAATGTGTCTCCTGTCATGTCCCCGACAGGCTCTCCCCCACAGTCGTGAGCTATCATCTAAGAGGCTACATGCTAGAGAAGCCACAGAGACGTATCCCATTGAGCAGATTCAGCTGATCCCATGCTCCTTGCCATCACAGGTGTCAGACACCAGTGAAGCTGTTTTGCACCCTCAATACCTGTCCCTCTGACAACTAATTCTCACCAACGCCATGGGAAAAGAAGAATGACTTGCCTGGACCCTGCCAGAACGTGTGATCTGTGACTTATGAAATAAAATATCACCATTTTAAGCCAGCAAAGTTCTAGAACATACATGCTTTTTAAAAATTCCTAAACCATTTTAGTGGTGCAGCATTTGGGACTTAAGGCTGGTGGATTGCCAGGTTGAGTTTGAGAATAGTCTGAACTATACCATAAGACATTGTCTCAAAATAAAGATTTTTCTGTAGACAACTGGGGTAGAGCTTGGCCCTTCAGAAAGTCAATGTTATGAGTGGTGGTAGTGGAGTCTGATTTTTATATATATATATAATGTACACACATAATATATATACACACACAAACACACACACACACACACACAAATACAGTGAACCAGCCCTCTGCTTCAAGAAAAAAAATAATTACCAATAGTTTTTGGACTTTGAGAGAATCGAACGTAGACTATCAACATTTTAAGGAATTTATTGTTGATTGTGCTAGATGCACTCATGATTTTGTAGTTATGGAGAATAGTGCCTCTTCCTAGTGCCTCTCTTCAGGAGAACTTCTCTGGATAATTATGAGGCAAGTGCTATTATTACTGAAACTTACTTAACAGTGGCCAACAAACGATCAAGAGCGAGGGAGAGGGAAGAGAGGAGGGAACCCTGCAAAAGAAGGCTGTCAGTTATTGGAATCCAGATCTGGGCAGATGGAGGCTCACTGTATAATCCTTTCAACATTTGGTATGTGAAATCGTTCACAGTAAAAAGCGTAGGATAAAAAAATCAGGGAAAATAAACTTATAAAAACGTCTTCAACATCATTAGTCACCAAGGACATATCATCAGGATATCATCAGGGATACAGCATTGCCTTGTCTGTGTGGGGACTGGGTTTGAGTACCACACACTGGAAAAGAGGAAGGGGGGCAGTTCCTCCATAGGATAATTGAAGGATTAAGGTGAGGAGGCCAGAAAAGCTGGCACTGTTAGGAAGCAAGCAACTCCTCCATAGGACTGATGAGGGCATGGGGTGGTCAACCGCTGTGGAAAACTGTCGGCGGTGTCTCCCAAAGCCACCATACTCACCCCAGGACCCAATAGTTTACCTTCCCAAAGTGGTCCATCTATGTCCTCAGCCAAAGGTATCTGTAAACACTATTGAAAACGGCTTCAAGTAGACAGTTACCCAGGACAATAAGTGAGCATTTCTCACAAGACGGATAAATTGCGTCAGTGTTGACATTCTGCTTGTGATGCTGTATGAAGCTATAAGTGCCTACAACGTGCTTGGTGATGCAGGCCTGTAATCCTAACTACTTAGGAGGCTGAGGCAGGAGGTTTGCAAGCTTAAAGTCTGTCTGGGCAATTTAGCGAGACCTATCTCAAAATAAAATTTAAAAGGGATGTGTTTCAGGAGTAGAACAAAAGCTGTGCTATTTCCTGTAATTGCATGTAAACAAAAATGTTTTTAAAAAATATTAATTAAAAAGTAAAGGTACGACTGGGTGGTGGTGGTGCACGCCTTTAATCCCAGCACTCGGGAGGCAGTAGCAGGCAGATCTCTGTGAGTTCAAGACCAGCCTGGTCTACAAGAGCTAGTTCCAGTACAGGCTCCAAAGCTGCAGAGAAACCCTGTCTCGAAAAAACCAAAAACTAAAAAAAAAACCCAAAAACCCAAAAACAAACAAACAAACAAAAAAAGTAAAGGTACAAAATAAAGAAAAATAGCATTTGTCTATAAATATGCTTGTATTTGCACATTATACTTCTGGAAAGATATTAGCAAAAATGGAAGCCACAGTTTTCTCTAGAGAGAATGGGCAAGGGGGCAGGGGAAGAGGACTTAATTATAACCATATATATATATATTTGCAAGGCTTGAATTTTTAATTTGTGCCTCCACTTTTTTCTTAGACATTTAAAACCCTAAGAAATGTAAAATTAGTCGGGCGGTGGTGGCGCACGCCTTTAATCCCAGCACTCAGGAGGCAGAGGCAGGCGGATCTCTGTGAGTTCGAGACAAGCCTGGTCTACAAGAGCTAGTTCCAGCGCAGGCTCCAAAGCCACAGAGAAACCCTGTCTCGAAAAACCAAAAAAAAAAAAAAAGAAAGAAATGTAAAAATAAAGGAAATGTAAAATTTGAAGGGGTGTTTTGGGGGGCGGGGGTTGTAATAGCTAAAATGGGAGCACGCAACCCACCAGTTTATTCATGTACCGAAAAGAGCATGCTGTTTCCCTTCAGAGAAATCAGGCCTTTGACTGCGAGGAAGGAAAAGGATCCTGGGCAGGTGCCAGTCTTGTGCGTGACTTCAAATGGTCACCTGAGTACTGGGCATGGCAGTGTGCTTCTGTAACCTAGACCAAGGCAGAAGGATCATGGATTAAAGGACAGCCTGAGCTACTTAGCAAGACACCCTCAAAAGAAGAAAAACGGGGCTACCCGAGTTTCTTGGTTGATAAATTCCCTGTGTATCTTGGCCTCACCAGACCCTATGAACTGATGGGGCGCTCTGCCCACCTTCAGCCGCTGGTAAATAGCCCCGTGACTCCGCTTCACGCTACCCAGGTGGTCAGGCCACCTGATAAAGTAAGCCTTTACCTTCTAAAATGTTGTCATGTATAGCTTGAGCCTTTAAGTCGCTTCACAGCCTCAGCCGCATGGGTGTTCCTGGGTATTAACACACTGAGCTGGACGGTGCCCTGGAGGGAAAGCAGCCCCACGCTTCCGGAAGGACCCCAGGAACAGCTGTTTGCCTCACTCAAGCCTTGAAGCAGAGCTACCAGAGCTGCTGGGTCTTTGGAAAAGTGGGCCTCACTGGTGTTTACAGCAGTCAGTCCTGAGTCATCATCGCCATGTTCTGGCTTTTTATGCTTTCCCCTGCTCAGCTGATAGTTCTTGGTGAAACCTCTGTAGAAGATGAAAGGTTTTTAAAAATCTAATAGAAACAAACAAACTAAAAAAATTAACTGAAAGGTCTATATTTTTTAAAAAATAATACTTGAAACCTACACTGCTAGCAAACCACAGACATTGTGCTAAAGTCGGTATTTAAAATGTGGGACTGGCCGGGTGGTGGTGGCACATACCTTTAATCCCAGCACTCGGGAGGCAGAGGCAGGCGGATCTCTGTGAGTTCGAGTCCAGCCTGGTCTACAAGAGCTAGTTCCAGGACTGACTCCAAAGCTACAGAGAAACCCTGTCTCGAAAAACCAAAAATAAAATAAAATAAATAAAATGTGGGACTGGGGACTTGGCTCAGTGATTAAGGGCACTTGTTTGTTTGGAGGAACCAGGTTCAATTCCCAGCACCCACACAGTGGTTCACAATCATCTACAATCTGGTTCTGTGGGATCTGACGGCCTCTTCTGACCTTTGTGGTCACCAAACACATACGTGGTGCACAAACACACAGGCAAAACACTCACACATAAAATAATACAAACAAATCTAATGACAAAATTTTTAGAAGAATTTTCAAATCTGAGGTCTAAAAAAGTGGCATAATTCCATAATAAACAGATTAGGTGCTTTTAAAAAATATTTCCCGGGGCTGGAGAGACGGCTCAGTGGTTAAGAGCACTGACTGTTCTTCCAGAGGACCTGGGTTCACTTCCCAGCACCCACATGGCAGCTCACAACTGTCTATAATCCTAGGACCCAACACCCCTGGCAAAACACCAATGCACATAAAATATAAATAAATAAATATTAAAAAAATATTTCCCTTTCCTCCACCTGTTCCTGAGGCCACCAGCAACCTGAAAAATGTTCAAATCTGTCAGCACTAGCAGTTGGGAAACCAATGCAAATAAAACTTTACACCTCTCTGAAACCTACTGGCCCCAATCTTGCCACACAACAACAGACTGGAAAACAGAGCCCGGCCTGGCAGACTCCAGGGATACCAAAATCCTGCACTGAAGGCCAGAATCCGAGTGCTCTGTTCACTTCCAAACGACCCAGTGTAAACAACAAAAGACAAAAGCAAAACACCACCACAAACTACGTTAAAAACGCAGCCCCTTGAGCAGCAAGTGTGTGTCAGAACAACGCACAAAGCGTGGGAGAAGAAACAGCTCTCGTATCTACTGAACATGCAGGATTTTTCAATAAACTTGCCTGTGGCTAGAAAGCCCTTCTGTTTTATAGAGGTTTGATCTCTGACATACCGTGGCATTTATGAGTAACGCTAGGTTTTGAGCAAAATGAATGTTATGGGGGAGTGTCTGTCTGTCTGTCTGTCTGTCTGTCTCTCTCGTGTGTGTTGAGGGGGTAGGCTTATCTTTGGTATCCCATTTGGACAATTGATGTTATTGTTTTGTTACTGAGAGGTGGATGGTTCATTGGGGACCTGTGACAGCCACCTCTCCCCAACCTGCTCTGTCCTCAGAGGTTCTGCAGAAAGAGGCACCTTTCCTGGAACAACACAATCATGCTCTGTGCAGGTAGGTGGCTTTTCCTGCTGGACATCTTTGCCCTCTTGCACTGGTGGCCTAGCTTCTTTCTGGTCTGATAGCTGGAGCCACGCTAGGGTGGCCAACTGTCCCAGTTTGCCCAGGACTTAGGAGTTTCTTGTGGCAAAGAATTTTAGTGTTTAAAAAATGATGCAGTTCCGTTCATAATAGCCAAAATGTAGAAACCACCCAAGCTTTCACAGACAAGTGAATAAACAAAATATGGAATGCTCCTGAACTTCCCAGAAGAACATTCTGGCACGTGCTGCATGGCTGACCTTGAGGGCCCTGCACTGGGTGAAATATGCCGCTGAAACAAATAGAGACTTGCAGGGAGCACTAGGGAGGTCAAGGCAGGAGAATGTGCTCATGTTTGACAGTTGTGTGAGGTTTCCGTCCCACCCGGTCCCATAATGAGCACACAGAAACCATATTATTTGCAATACTGTTTGCCAATAGCTTAAGCTTCTTATTGGCTAACTCTTACATCTTAATTTAACCCATCTCTATTAATCTGTATATGGCTATGAGGCAGTGGCTTACTGGGTAAAGTTCTGGCGTCTGTCTCTGGTGAGGCTACATGGCTTCTCCCTGACTCTGCCTTCTTTCTCCCAGCACTCAGTTTAGTTTTCCCCACCTACCTCTTTTCTACCCTATCACAGGCCTCAAACAGCTTCTTTATTAACCAATGATATTCACAGCATACAGAGGCGAATCCCACATCATTTGAGGCCAACCTGGGCTACCGAGCTAGCTCAAGGACAGCATGAGACCACATTTCAAACAAACATGTCAAAATAGCTTAAGAGCCCCACTTACTTGAGGTATTCAAAGCAGTCTGATTCATGGAGACAAAAAAAGAGAAAGGTGGTTTGGGAGTTGGGATGAGAAGGGAGAAAACTCTGCTATTCAGTGGGTATCACCCTTCAGGATGGAAAAACGAAACAGCCCTGGAGGTCGAGAGTGATGAGGGTTATACAAAGTCCCAGAACTGTCTGCATAAAAATGGCAAGAATGGGAAATTTTGCCAGTGTAAAGATTTAAACACCTAGGGCTGCTGTTAAGCCCAGCAGTAGCACAGTTGCCCTGCACACACAGTGCAAAGTTTGGGTGCAAACTTCAGCACCATAAAAATCAACATAAAAATTTTTTTATTCTATTTTTATTTATTTATTTAGGTTTTTTGAGAGAGGGTTTCTCTGTGTATCCCTGACATTCCTCAAACTCATTCTGTAGACCAGGCTGGCCTCGAACTCAAAGATCTGCCTGCCTCTCTGCCTCCTGAGTGTTCAGATTAAAGGCATGAGCCACTACTGCTAGGCAGCATAAAAAAAATTAAAAGAAAAATAAAATTAAAAAATTTTGAGTATTGAGCTTTTTAGTTTAGTTTTCTGACTTAGTAGTACATATTTATGATTTCTCTATGTCTTTGTGATTTGATTGTTCATCTATTTATTTGGTTACCTACCATAAAACATTTTTAAATCTAAAACTAAACAAAACGAATAAGAAGCCCAGTGGAGCCTAATGGGACAATTGGTCACTCATGCCTTACACCTGTGTGTCTTTTTCTCCCTGCCTCTCCATCGTATAGGTGCACTTGGAGGTGCCTCAGACCACACCTCTCACAGTGGGGTCCCAGGCATTTGTGTGCCTGTTTGTTTCTGAAGCCAGAGACCCACTTCCACTTTAGCCCTGGATCCAGCTGATTAGATGGTCCATCCTTTCTCTAAGAAGAACCTGACTCATGGAAATGATTTGGGACATTGAACTGAACCAGACAGGTTCCTTTGTTGAATATTTGCTCTAATTGAGACCAAGGACAGATGCAGCATGGAGAAACAGAAATGGATCAGGTTGAGGCCGGATGAGGGCCACCCTGTCGTAGGCCCTGCCAATGCAGAAGAGATTCTCTTTGGGGGACCTTCCTTTGACTGGAACTACTTTGCAGATTTGGGAAGTCCGCCTTGACTTCCCAAGTCTATTTAGAAAAACTTCTGAAGCTAGAATCTCTTGGTAAAACTGAATTCTATGTGTAGTGAAAAACGCAAACCTAGACTTAGGTGTGGCAATGCACACTGGTCATCCTAGCACTTGGAAGGCTGGGGCAGGGGAATAAAGAGTTTAAGACCAGGGTTGGCTATATTGTGAGTTTAAGGCCAGCCTGGGCTACAAGAGACCTCGTCTCAAAACCAAAGCAAAATCCAAAAGGAAAAAAAAAATGAGACAGAGACTTGCCAACTAACCAAACAAAACCTGGGAAATCACCTACTCTAGCAAGTGGCTCTCAACAGGGGACAACTTTGCTCCCCAGGAGGGGTTTGCTGATTGTCAAACAGGAGGGCGTGGGTAGTAGTCACAGGCACGCGTGGGCAGAGGTGAAGGATGATGCATCAGCCATAAGGAGGAATCCCACCTCAGAATGTCAGTTGTATTTGTAAGCCCCACGCTGAGGAATTAGAGCTTTAAAAACTATGCAAAAATCTTTAGAAAACCACTTAATTTCCTAAATCCAAAACACTGAAAAAGTGTTTCCAGCTCCTGGTATAGGGAATGGAGAGTGTGATGGGTTCGCTTGCTTGGCACCTGTTAACAGCTGGTTTTTAGCTTAGGATAGGATCACATCCCTGCTCTTTTTGTGTTTGTTTTGCTTTGGTTTGTTAGACAGTCTTGTTAACTAGCCCACGCCTCCGTGCTCTGAGCCAAGGCCCACACATTCACCACCTTACTGTATCTGCTTTCGTGTTTGCAGTGCTCAGGGCTGTTTTCCCGTTTCTGATAAAGTGACCCACCCGAGATTCCCCAGCTCCTAAGAGGTCAGCAGAGGATCTAAAATTCAGGCTAGTTCTGTTTCGGTGTCTCTGCCTACTCCCATCCCATGTTGGGGATCAAACCCAGGGACTTATGTGCACTGAACAAGTGCTCTATCACCAAGGTCCACCCCCATTGGCTCTCTCATTTTAAAAACTTAGCATTATTATTATTATTATTAGTGTGTGTGTGTGTGTGTGTGTGTNGAGAGAGAGAGAGAGAGAGAGAGAGAGAGAGAGAGAGAGAGAGAGAGAAACGAGCATGCCATGCACGTGTGTAGAGGACAGAAGACAACTTTTGGAATTCTGTCGTCTCCTTCCACCATGCAGGTGCCAGGGATGGAACGTGGGTCATCAAGCTTGCATGGCAAGTGCGTGCACCCATTGAGCCATCCTGACAGTCCCATTGTCTCCACTCTGACCACTTTGTGTACTACCAACTTTTAAAATCAATTTCATGAGCTAAAGAATTTGTGTAATTGAACCAATACTGTTTTTTCCCCTTACCCTGGTTTCAATACAAACGAAGGGACAGATAAATCTACTAGTTCACACTCACAATCTCAATGCATTTTAAGATGTGGGTTTGCAAAGCTCCCCAAAGGGAAATGTTGCTTTCATAATTGCGGCTGTTCTGCCAGCTGTGCACCCCCATGTAGTCTCTTAAGTCACTGTCTGACAATGCATAGGTGCTGCTTAGTATCAATACACGGTTCCATGTGGCTCTTTGTCAGCATTTCTTAGTCATGGCCCAGTACCTAAGAGTCAAATGACATACACTCTATTGGGGTCCTACTCATTGAGGCTCCATTAACTTGACAAGTTTTATGTTATAAAACTGAAGAGGATGCACTGAGCTTTGATTTCTTTTTCCCATCTCTCTATTTAGTGACAAGTGCAGAATTATCCCTGTGACCGCATAAGGCCTTCGCCATTTCTTTCCCTCACCTTTCACCTTGTGAAATACCCAGAAGCGGAGCCTTCCCCAGCCATGCTTGCCTCCTGCTTCACACTGACATGTCTGCATGCTGCAGTGTGCTCACTGGCCCCAGTTCCTCCATGCCACAGGGTTACCTATGATCTCGCCAGCTTTCACAGGGCTGGCTTCTCTGTACCCTTTGATGCTATTTGTCAGCCTGTTTTTCTTGATATTTCCTCTTCCTGAGTTATGGGGGAACTTTCTCCCTGTATCTGTCTCTCACCTTTTCCATGCCTGTTGAGCCAGTTTTTGTTCCTTCTCTTTCTGTGGAGGTAAAGGTTGCTTCTTTCCCTTTCTAGCTGATGCGTCACCCCTGGTGGCCCTGCCTACCACCAGGGTCTCCCCAGGCTTTATATGCTGTGACCCCCAGCTTGATGCCTGTTATGTTTATACCCAAATTCCAATAATGCAAGAGAACATAATTATGGTATATGCTCTGAGGAGACAACTATGGGATCATGAGAAGATACAACAGAGCCTTAAGTATCTATAACTAAGCTATATATACAAAACAGCAGACCCAGGGTGAAATAACCAGCCTACATAGTTCCAACCACTATTTGGCATAGGGGAGGCAAAACTACGGAAACAAGACAAAAATCAACAATGTCTGCCTGGGTTGGAGGAGTCTGGGTGTGAGACCGACCACAGCAGAGTTCAGGGCAGTGAAACCACCTGGGAGGATACTGTCAAAACCCACAGATCACACAGAAGCCAAGCTGATCCTGTCGACAGCAATGGACTCTAGGAGATAAAGCCCTGTTACTGTAGGATTGTCGCCTGGAAGAAACAGGTCACTCTGCTGCAAGACTGAAATATTTGCTGTTTGCAGGAGATAATGGGAGTATGTGGGAGAGAGCTGCACTTTCATTCAGTTTTGTCACGAAGCAAAAACTGTTCTAATAAGATAAAAAGTTTTTTTTGTTGGAACAAGTCAGCAAAATAAAATTATGGTTTGTTGTCGGACATCGCTTCATGCATACCATAAGCAGGCCAAAATATAAATAAGTAAATAGCAACTTCATAGGTAAAGAAAAGAGGGAAAGAATGAAATCCTTCATCTTTAGCTTTTTTTTTTTTTTTTTTTGGTTTTTCGAGACAGGGTTTCTCTGCAGCTTTAGAGCCTGTCTTGGAACTAGCTCTTGTAGACCAGGCTGGTCTTGAACTCACAGAGATCCGCCTGCCTCTGCCTCCCGAGTGCTGAGATTAAAGGCGTGCGTCACCACCGCCCGGCTTCATCTTTAGCTTTTTAAACCGTCTCATACAAACCAACTATTTATAGTAAGTAAAGTTAAGTAAACATGCACGCACATGCACACACACATACACACGGAGCTGGAGAGATGGCTCAGCGGTTAATAGCATGTGTTGCTGCTCTTGCAGAGGACCTGAGTTCAGTTCCTGGCACCCACATCAGGAGGTTCACAGAGAATCTAACACCTTTGGCCTCAGCAGGCACCTGCACACAACATGCACATACCTATATGCATGTGCACACACACACACACACACACACTCAAACACATACCTATAAGCATGTGCACACACACACACACTCAAAACATACCTATAAGCATGTGCACACACACACACTCAAACACATACCTATAAGCATGTGCACACACACACACACACACTCAAACACATACCTATAAGCATGTGCACACACACACACACACACACTCAAACACATACCTATAAGCATGTGCGCACACACACACACACACACTCAAACACATACCTATAAGCATGTGCACACACACACACACACACACTCAAACACATACCTATAAGCATGTGCGCACACACACACACACACACACTCAAACAGTTTTTTAAGATCTTTTATTAAACAGTTATTGGTATATTTACTGGTTTGTTGTCAATTTTATTTTTTTTAAAAAGACCTTTTCTGTCCTTTGAAATTATAATGAACAAGGTCACATGACAAGTAAAGTCAGAATTAAGACAGCGAGTGCTCTGAGGGCTAGCTAGGTCACTGTCACCAGAAATAATAGCCACATTCTAGCAATATTTTAAAAACATAAAATGGAAATTTAAAAAAAATTGCAATTTCCCATTTAAAGTGCTTTAGAACAGAAATGCAGGACTTTTGAGGTTTGGGGGCTTTCTTTCCCCTCCCTGTTACAAATTGACGGTGTGGTCTTGGTGCGGTCGGTGGTGGAGCATCTTCCCGTGGGACTGCCCAGTGTAGGTGACTGTTCTACCCACGTGAATGCATTTAGATGCTGAGTGGAGGGTGAAGAGGCCATGGTGACCTTGGAAGTTTAACCTCTCCTTGGCTGCCCAGCCACCTCATCTCCAGCTTTGTGCTTCACCCTCTTCCCCATCTTCAGCTGCCTGCTGGCCTCTGGCTGCCTCAGTTTCAGCCTCCCCTTCAGGCCCTCCTCACCTGTCTCACCTCAGCTTCCCGCTTCCCGTTTTCCTCATGAGCATCCCCATTGGCAGGGGCATCTCTTCCACTCTCTGCCTCCTCCACGTCTTCGTCTTCAAGTCCTTTGTGGTGATCTTGAAGCTGGTGTCCATGCCTTCATCTGACTTGGCAGTGGCTGAAGAGAAGTTCACGGGCTCTGGTGAGAAAGCTGCCAAAGTCTGGCACAGGGCGGGAAAGACAGCTAGAGCTAGTGGGAAGCCAGGTCCGGGAATAGGGCAAAGATGGCTTTTTGAAACAGATGTGATGAGGAGGGGCTTAAATCTATAAGGAAAAAAAAAGTCTTTATGACTTCTGGTCCTTGCCCAAGCCCCCTACTCACACGTACTGACAAGAGTTCCCCCAGCTCTGCCTTCTCTGCCAGGATTCCTTTGATCTTTACCAGTAAGCTGCACCACCACAATTGCTGGGATCTGGATCCATGTTGTCCTGGTTATGCTAGAATGTCACTCCTTACCTCTGGTGTACACGAGGAGACACGAAGACTTTCAAAGTCCTCTGCAACCTTGCTCTGCCCCGTCTACCACTTTAAGCAAAAGATTGGTTTTTATGTGAATATGCATGGCTGTGCAGCACATGCAAGGCGTCTGATGCTTCCTTTAGTCAGGGGCGCGCTCTGCCAGCCCTCCAGATCATCTCTTCCCACCCTCCTTTTCAGTGTATAGAACACAGTGTTTCCCTAGCGCGAGGCGTGCGCGGGGAGGCAAAGACTTACTCTTTCCCATCTGGGTCCCTGAGTGCCCAGCACAGTGACTGCAACATAGCACAAGGATGGTTTAGGACTAAGAACGTCTCCATTAGTTCAAGCATCCTTCCCACCTCCACATCCGCTGATCCCTCCAGAAAGCAGCTCTGACCTAGTCAGGCAGCGGCAGCAGCCATGGGTGGCCCCCTTCTGCACTATGAAAACCCACCCCTAAATTGTGAGGAGGAGCTGGCTGGTATGAGCCCACGCACTGAGCATCAGAAACCTGAGGAGGAACCCACCAAAACGCCCCCTTAGCAGGGTCGATTAGCAGGGTCCATCAGTTTCTCTCCTAGGAATGTAGCCAGAAAGTTTAAGCACAGCTCAATAGCCAAACCAGAATCTGATAGATGGCAAGAGGCCATCAGGCACTCATGGCTGCAAATAAGCAATAGGGAGAGGGAGAAAAGAGACACATGATGGAGAACAGGCTGGTGGGGGGGATGGGGTGGGAGGCAAAGACAGAGGAGCCAGTGATGGAAGAAGGAGCATCTACCACAGACTGTCTCGTTTCAGAGACCATGCTTAGCTGTGGCTGTTTCTGTGACAGCTGGCAGTTGGGGCTGCCTGCCTGGGTCTCATTGCCTTGCTGGAGAGGCCTTCATGAGAACCCTGATAGAAGGAGGAGAAGAAGAAGAAGAAGAAAAGAAGAGGAAAAAGAGGAGGAGGAGAAGGGGCAGGCAGGGTGTGGATGGTAGTCGGGACGGGTAGGTAGCTCAGTCAGTAGAGAACTTGCCTTGCAAGAGTGAGGACCCGAGTTCAGTTCCAGCAGTCATGTAAAAAGCCAAGGGTAGTGCTTGTAGTTCCAGTGCCAGGGAGGTGGAGAAACACGGATTCCGCTCCTTCCTGCCCTGGCAGCTGAATTGCCACGTTCCAGGCCAAGAGAGAGACCAAGTGTCAAAAAAAAAAAAAAAAAAAAACCAAAAAACAAGGAAGATGGCTACTGAAGAATGATACTTAGGGGTGACCTGTGACTACCATATGAGTAGATGCACACACACGCACGCATGCACACATGCACGCACACACACACACACACACACAAACACAAACGCCGTTTCTTTGGCGCACTCCAGTACTGAGGAGGCTGAGGCAGGAGAATCATGAGTTTGAGGCCAGCTTAGACTGCATAGTGAGACTCTGTCTCAAAAAGTGAGAGAGGGAAAGGAGAGAGGGATGGTGGGGGGAGAGAGAGATAAGTTACCCTCGTCTTTGTTCCTCAGCCACACACAGATCCGGATCTTGCCACCTACATTCTCACAAGGCACTGGGGACACCCAGAGGTGGAACGACCCTGCAAAATGGCAGAGCTGTGCTGTGAACTGTCTGGCTCATTAGTTGCAAAGTCCATGGGGCTGTGATTCTGTCCAGGGCACTCTAATGTCTAATGCCATTGTCAATAGGGTGATGACCAAAGCCAATCGTGCCAGCCCCAGCCCTTTCCCTGCTCATGAAGGGCAGGCTTACTCAGAATAGGGTTTGCTCTTCTAAGTCACAGGCTTGCCTTGGCAGAAGCCTGAGCTGGTTAGCAAACTTCATGATGACTGTGCATGTGGCTTGCTAAGCCAGTTCCCTTCCAGCTTGGTGACAGTGATAACGGAACAATGAAGACAGAGTGCCGCATCGTACTGATGGTGACAGATTGTTGGGCTGCCACCACTGCTTTGTTTGCCTGACTCTCATGCCTGTTTCTCTCCTCCATTTTTCTGGATTATGCTTCTCTGTCCACACCTGCCATGTGATTTGAACGGAAGCTGCCATCGCAGGCTCCATACTCCAGGCGAGAGTAATGGGTCAGATGTGTGAATCTGCCCTTTCCTGCTCTCCTAATGACCTCTGAAAACCATGCCCCCCTCTATCCTGTTCTCCTCTGACTACTCCAGGTTCAGATGGATCCAGAGCCAGGCCAATCAGAGCCCTTCTCTGAGGTTAAATGTCTGGAGACTGTTCACTCCTCCCACTATCAGTGGGATGAACTCAGCGTGCTGTTTTTAGAAAATGTGATAAAATACATGTACCATGAAACTTGGCATCTTAGTCATCTTAATTGTACAGTTCGGCAGTGATCAGCCCATTATAGAGTTGTGTGAGCAACCCACCACACCCTCCCCATATTACAAAACAGAATCTCTACACTAAATAACAACTTTGTCCTGCTTTCTGTCTATAGCAATTTGACTTTTGAAGTGGAGTCCTGTAAGATGTTATTTGACAGCTGTCATTTATACCGCCATATGACTTAAAGACAGCCTTTACTCCACCGGCATTGCTTACAGTCTACAAAGCCTGACTCTGCTGCCATTGCATTCTTTAGGCCGCTGAAGAATGATTAGAAATTCCCCAAATGAGACATGGTAGATGCCTAGTCGTTGATTTTTGCAACATCTGTGTCAGATGGTGCCCCAGGTTCTGCTTCGTGTAACCAGCTGTTGTGCATGGGATCAACTCTGCTCCAGTGGCTGAACACACACACCACTGTTTCCCCACCAAGTGAAGGGGCCCGAACAGGAGTCTTGCGTAAATAGGTGGAGACATTTCTGGCTGTCACATCTAGGAAGCTGGTGCCCCTGGCATCTAGAAGGCACGGGGCAGGGGGCTGTGAAACATTCCACTAGGAAGAAAACAACGAAGAATTACTTGGACCCAGGCGTCCACAGAATTGGGGTTGGAAACCCCTCATTTTCACACGTGTAACCTTTCCCTGGTCTTCACTAACCATGGTTTTCCAATCGAGGGATGAGCCTTTAGGAATACATTGGAACCGACAAGCATCTTGTCCCCTTGAAGAGAGATTGAGGGCTCTAACCGCTGTCATCCACCACCACCAAAGTCATTTCTGAACCATCCCTTCCTGCTTGGTGATTCACAAATCTGCCCTTCCAGGATGCTTCTAGAACCTTCTTCCTCTTTGCCATTTTACAGGCCAAAGCACAGATCACAAAATCATCTAGCTTCCAATCATGGCTCCTCTCAGAAGAGAGTACCTTCAGCTTCCTGACTTCTGGGTGATCTGGAAAGTGGATGAAGTCCAAAAATATATCGATTTTTCTTGCTGCAACTATCTCCCTATCAGGGCTACCATGTAGTAGTTATGGGGAACGCCACAGTGCCAGGATAATTCTGTCCACTTGAAGGCTAATATTCTACAAACATTCAAAATCCCTGGTTCCCGACTTCTGGTTTGGGTGGGTTGGGGAACTTCTGAGACAGGGTCTCACTCTGAAGACCAGGCTGGCTGTGAGCTTGCATGTGTCTGAACTTGAGTCCGTGTCTTTCCTGCTTCCATTTTCTAAGTATTTATAGTGACCACCCACAGACGACTAACCAGTTTTTGACTTTACAATTATGAATGTTATACATTTGGTGGAAACTGTATTTTGAATTTAGGAATTTTCCTGAATCAGTGGCATTCTCTTGCAATGCTAAGGGTTGACAGTGAATGACAGCCCCCAGTCAACTGATATGCTGTCACACATTACTAAGATGTGGTGTCCAGTAGGGGAGTCATCTTCAATTCGTGATAGGTTTACAGGACACAGCCCATTATAAGGTCGGGGCATCTACAATGGCACTACTCTGGCTTTCGAGACGAAGGGGTAAAGCCAGACTTTTAGACATTATTTTAAATGTCTAACTTTGAAGGAATCAAAAACAACTCCCAAACCTATGAGCTAGTCAGTGACAAAATGAATCCCCGAGTTTGAGTTAGGTACTTCGTGATGTACCTGACTTCCCCGTGGGATGTTGTATACCCAGATACCGGTGGGTTCCTCCAGTTATCATCCAGTCGTCCCAAAGGCAAGTGTGCCCCAGGCACAGAACATTGTGTAGGGTTCCTTTTACATTTTTCTTTCTTGTTTTCTCTTTTCTGCTCTCTTTCTTCCTTTATCTGGCTAAATTTCTGCATCAGAAGTTAAAAAAAAATATCTCCCAATTGCCTGAAAGTTCATGGTCTTCATGGCACAGGTAGCGTGCTGTGGTTGTCATAGCAACTCCTCACTTTGGGATAGCGACAAGTGACAAGTAATACTTATGGCTTTTTAGGATTGTCTGTGAAAAAAAAAGCCTCTGAAAAGCACAAGACTGCAGACATCTTTAGGGATGAGATCGTCTTGCTCTGGACTTTCCGCGAGCTGTCACTCAAGGGCAGCCCCTTTAGAGAGGTAGAGTCCTACACAGCAGGCCACGAGCATCAGACCACTGAGGTATTGCAGAGTGGCAGACCCATAGGAAGCTCCGTGCACACTTTTTGAGAGTTAGCATGGCTCAGGAAGGTGCTGGGTGAATTGAACCTTTGTGAGTTATTGGGGGGTGCTCTGAAAATTTGCCTCTGTTCCTAATTTTAGAGTCAGCAGCTGTCACGGCTTTGTTCTAACAAGTCAGTAATTTTCCATCCCCCTGGCTTGTTCCTATTCCCTTTCTATATCCAGTCGCTCGCTCTGCAGAAACTTCTGACTTGCTCTTATTCTTCTAACCCCCACTGTGTCCTCTTTACAGTCATTTTTCATTCTGCCACTTCTCTAACTTAGAAATCACCTAAAGAAATTAAAATAGCACACTTTCTGCTATCTGCACACACTCTGTCTAGATAAACCTCCAACTGCGTGAGAGCCGGTCGAGTGTTATCAAAGACGGAGATAGAGTTTGGGCTTTTCATCTCTGGAGCAGAGCAATTGCTTTCTGTTTGTTTCTTGTCTGTCCTTTTATTTTTCAGAATCCCATGGATGCCACCGGAAATTTTTTAGGCACCTAGTAGCTTGAGATTTGCTTCAAAATAACCTAGATGAATGGAAGGGGAAGCAAGCTAATGAAAAAACCTGCTTAGGGTAGTGAAGGTTGATGTGGCCACTGGGGACAGCGAGGCCCCTTGGGACACTCCTTGCCCTTGCGTGTACTCAATATTTTTTTTTAATAATAAAACGTTTTACAATTTTGCAAGACGACTTCTAAAAACTCTTTTAATGATGATGCAGATTTGTTAAAATACTGCCCCCTACAGGCAGGAATTTATTACACTTACATTCTTGATAAACTAATGTAAAAGACAGGAGAGGCCAGGGAGAACTTAGACCCCTATGGGGCTCAGTTCTATGGAGGGCAGTAGGTTCGACAGCCACAAGAATATAAATAGTAGACACAGGCATGGTGGAGGCTGAAGTAGCAAGAACACAAGTCCAACATGGACTTCTTAACAAAACTCTGTCTTAAACAATTAAAATAAATAAAATAAAAATAAAATATTGGTTGTCGGGGACTGGGAGAGATCAAGAATAGGGAGTGTTTTATTTTATTTTTATTGGTATGCCTTTAGGGTTTTCTTTGTGGCATATAGCCCAGGCTGGCCTCAATTAAATCATTTTGAACTAATTAAATCATATTGAACTCCTAATCTTCCTGTTCCACCTCCAAAATGCTATAGGTATGAGACACTATGCCGAGGTGCCTTTAGTTTTGTAAGAAGAAAAGGGTTCTGATGGTGGAGGGCGTGAACTGTCACACAGCCCGTGAGCGCTCATTATCCTGATTTGGGTCTGGAATGCTCCCTCAGACCTGTGTTTTCAGGGCTTGGTCCTCAGTCTTAGACTAGTTTGAAAACTGTGGAGCCTCTGGGGAGTGGAACCTAACCTAGGAAATAGGTCACTTTGAAAAATCAATAGTCCTGCCTCTCTTTCTAGCCATTCTTGCTTGCTTCCAGTTCCAGCTCTGGCCTCCACAGATGTTCCTGCCATTTGCCCTCCCTTCCTCCATAAGTGGAAACACACCTGAAGCTGTGAGCCAAAATGAACCTTACTCTTTTAATGTGTTTCTGTTAAATAGTTTGGTCACAATTAAAAGGTATTGATACACTTTTTTTTTTAAAAGATTTATTTATTTTATGTATGAGTGATCTAAATGCATTTCTACCTTTATGCCAGAAGAGGGCATCAGATCCCACCATAGATGGTGTGAGCCACCATGTGGTTGCTGGGAACTGAACTCAGGTCCTCTAGAAGAACAGTCAGTGCTCTTAACCACTGAGCCGTCTCTCCAGCCCCTCGTACTGATACATTCATAATGACACTGACTCATACATATAAAATGACCCAGATGATAATTTCATGCTATACAAGGGCCAACTGCTCAAATACCCTGAGTCTGGGTACACTGAAGATTGTAAATATAATGAAACCACACGTGCTGTGCACACATCACCACCAGGCATACATGTTTATTACAAGTAAACATAAATTTGAATAAAATTTACAAATTAAAAAAACAAGCTCAGATGGCCAAACAGGTTGAGTTTTAACACAGCTTCAAAGATTAAAAAGCATTGTGTGAATTCCTCCCACACCTCAGGCTGTTCTCCCCAGCAGTGTGTATAATGTCCCCGTGTGTCACCATTTGAGAGATGGCCACGGACATTGTAGGGACATGGCAGGTGAGTCTAACCTAGAGAAACAGACATCCATGCTTGGAAGGTTGGATGGGAGTGAAACCAGTAAGCAATGGGAACAGGCTATGGGCGCCTGGGCTTCAAAGGAACTGATAAGGAGAACCCTAAAAGAGGAGTTTCAAGTTGGCTAGGGTAAAAGGGGGGTGTTGTATGGAGCACAGGGCCCCTTTGTTCTGTCCCACCCGGCTAGCTTATACCCGAAATAATCACACAGAAATTGTATTCATTTAAACGTTGCCTAGCCCATTAGTTCTAGCCTCTTATTGGCTAACTCTCATATCTTAATTTAACCCATTTCTAATAATCTGTATGTCACCACGAGGTTGTGGCTTACCAGGAAAGATTTAGTATGTCTGACCTGGCAGCTTCATGGCGGCTCTCTGATTCTGCTTCTTCCTTCCAGAATTCAGTTCTGTCTCTCTGCCTGTCTAAGTTCTGCCCTATCAACAGGCCCAAAGCAGTTTCTTTATTAGCCAATGAAAGCAACACAAATACCAAAGGACCTCCTACACCGGGGGGGGGGCTGAAAAGCAAGAGCTTAATTCTGCTGTGACTCTACCAACCCAGCCTTCAATTCATTCTAAGTTTAATCAAGTAACCAGTACTGACCAAACGCCAACCCCCAATAAGGAAAAGCTTACAGATCTAAAAGTTAATAAGAAAGCATTCCCCTCCCTCAGAGAACTTCTAATTTTGTTTTGTTTTGTTTTTCAAGACAGGGTTTCTCTGTGGCTTTGGAGCCTGCGCTGGAACTAGCTCTTGTAGACCAGGCTGGTCTCGAACTCACAAAGATCCGCCTGCCTCTGCCTCCCGAGTGCTGGGATTAAAGGCGTGTGCCACCACCGCCCGGCGAGAACTTCTAATTTTATAAAGACACCAGGGTGGGCACATAAGGACTGTGAGGCATGCTAAGAATAAGCCGGAAAAAAACTAACAAACACTGGTCCTTGGTTGAACATGTGAATATTAGGTATGGAATACAGAGAACCCTGGGGTGATTTTTCTTTTTCCCAAATACACACAAGAATTGGTTTTTAGATTAAAATGGGCATTTCAGAGCAGTGGAGAAAAGAAAGGTAGCTTTTTTTGTTTTGTTTGAGATAGGTTCTCACTTTGTAGCCCTGGCTGGCCTAGAACTCACAAAAATTTCCCTGCCTCTGTCTCCCAAGCGCTGGGATTAAAAGTGTGTACCACTATGCCTGGGAAATCCTGGATTATTGAAAATTAAATATTTTATTTTAAAAGGTAGATTTTTAAAACATTTTTATTTTTAATTATGTGCATGTGTATGGGGGATATGTGCATGTATGAGTGTGTGTGTATGTGTGTGTGTGCGCACATGAGTACAGGGGCCCACAGAAGCCTAAGTCATCAGAACTCCCTGAAGCTGGAGTTACATGGGGCTGTGTACCATCAGAAGTGGGTGCTGGGAATTTAACTTGGATCCTCTGCAAGATCAGAAAGCACTCTTAATCACTGAGACATCTCTCTAGAACCAAATTTTAATAAATATGGAAAATTATTAAGTTGAATTGCAGTTTTATTTATTTTTTAGATAGGGACTCAAGTCTGTCAGCTCAAGATGGCCTTGAATTTAAGAATCTTCCTGCCTGGTCTCTGTGTGCCAGGGCTCCTGTGAAATGCCACCACACCCGACTTTTAATTCCCCCCCCAAGTAAATATATAAAGAAAATTAAGAACTTCAGAGGGTGAGAGGGTCCCTAAATGAGGAATACCTTAGTTTACTTTTAGGCCCCAAAATGTTTAAATACATAGTGGGGAAAACAGCAAAGCGCTGAATCTGGCATAAACATCAGAATGAAGGAGTTAGCTTTTTTAGAAGTCCTTAGACCTTGAAAATAACCATTGTGGAAGACAGTGATTGTTCTCTGTGATTGGCCGAGCTGTTCTTCTGAAGACACTGTTTAGCCTTTGCAGGACTTTAGTCACAAGACGCTCCTGGCAAATCAGGAACCTTCTACACTATTGCGTACTGCAAATGGTGCACAATAAGGGCTGCAGTTGCAAGGGTGAGGTGTTCCTTTCAAGAAACACGGAGATTGGATATGGGTTTTGGTATGAGGAACTTACTTTACTCTAAAAATAAACTTCGTGTAACAATCAATAACTATGCGGTTGCAGGGCTGTTCGAGGTTCGGTCCTCCGGGCTGTTCCTTCCTGCCCGATTACATCCTGTAGTCTTTCTTTGATCGTCTCATGTGAAACGGTTTACCAGCATAACTATAATGAAACCATTAAAGCATTTGGAAAATGTAGTAGAAAGATGCTTGTTATTGTTCTGTTTTGAGCCTTATACCTCCAACTGGTGCACTTTCTCCATAGGCTACACCCGCAGTCATTTAAAAGATGCTTTTTAAATCTTGAATTGCAGAAGATTTTTTTTCTCTGAGCTATACAAGGAAATCAAGGAACTTTAAAGATAAAAGTTGGATAAATATTACTATATAATGATTAAAATATATTGCACAGAAAAACTAAAATCAAAACAGTATTTTAATAAATCACAAATTAGGACAAAAGTGCATGATCTTTTTGTTTTAAAAAGAACTAACGGTGTTTCTCATGTCGACACGCAGTAAGAATAACTGTGTTTCTCACGTCATCATGGTGCTCAGAATCCTCCCATCTCAGCCTCTGCAGTAGCTGGGTTAGATATCTATGTACACCACATCGGCTTGTGGTTCAGCTGTCAAAGCAATAGTGTGTGTGTGTGTGTGTGTGTGTGTGTGTGTGTGCGCCCGTGTGTGTGCGTGTGTGCGTGTGTGTGTGCGTGTGTGTGTGTGTGAATGCAGGCTCACAAGTGTCACAGCATGTTTGCAGATGTCACGTGTATGCAGTGGTCAAAACTCCTACTTAAAACCCAGATTTTTGCCTCCAGCTGTGGCACCACAAGTGAGGCAAGAGTCACAACCCCTGCATCTAGAAGATGAGATAACCCATCTGAGCTCTGTCCTTTCCAGCTCCCAAATGCTCCTAGAATAAAGTTGTTTTGAGAAAGGTAAGGAAACAAGACAAAGCACCCTCGAGCAGCCACAGGGCTGTCTGCTGTGTCCCCTTGCCAGTCAGGTGGAGGTTAACGTCTTCACAGGGGAAAGATTAAGTAGATGAGTGTTCACTGTGCCCACGCGACAGCCTCACCCCCTCCTGATATCTCCGCTGGTTTCCTCCTGCTCCACACGTCCTGGCTTGCCAGCGTGAGTGATGCCAACTTATTTTCACTTTCCGGAAGGAAAAAGCTAGCAATAAGCTCTCACCTGTGGTAAGGGTTGTGCGTCGGTCGTCTTTCCAAAGCCTTACGGTTTTCAACTCTGAAACTGGAATGTCCTGGAACTTCATTGAGAATACTCGCTTACGAATATTAACTGCGGAGAACCAAATTAACCAGAGCGAGGCTGGAATGCCATGTCTGCCAGGGGGATTTTCTCTTTTTATTTCTCTAGAGACTTGGCATAATCTGCTGCTGCCTTTCTGTGCCACTGAGCTGTCTAATTTGTAGAGGGTTTGTTTATACGCCAACAGAGAATTCCCACTAAATGAACTCTTTCTTACCTTTGAACCCAATTCAAAAACCAACTCTGGAGCTGGAAAAGGGTCTACTCAATACGCAGGGGCTACAAGAGCCAGCGAGGGAAGCCAAGTGTGGCTGGAAGCACCACCGCCATCTGGGCCAGGAGAAATCACTTTCTAGGCTCTGCCATCCAGGGATGGTCACAGGCACAGCAGACCCTTTCTCACTAAGTCAGTCTGCTTTGAGAGTTCATTTCCACACACAGCCTTAGCGGAGAGGAGGCAAATGGAAAAACCACTAGACACCAGGACAAAACAAAACAAAAATCCCAAAACACTGAGACTTCAGGAAGTGAACAAAAGCTCCCCTCCCGTATCTTTTTCATGGTTCCTCTGAAGACCAGGGCCCAGGAGCTAGTGTACATTTGTTTTTGAGCACGTTCTCTCTCTCTAGCTGCAAACAGCAGTTTCTCCGCTATGAATTCAAGGTAGAAGCCAGGCTGTCCCTTGGAGAAAGCTTGAATGTGGAATGTTGTGGGTAACATCGCCTCCTACCGTCCAAAATGATCATTGCGGCAAGCTCCAGCCCGGTCTCTGACGCTGAGACCCGGTGATGATTGATTGAGCCGGGCAAGACCAAGGACTCCGCGTGTGAGCAGGTGAATGAAGTTCCTCTGTCCCCAACAGTGTTTCTTCGGTCTTCGTTGTTTGCCCAGCGCTTTCGTAACAACTTGAGTAGGATTTGGGGTGAGCAGGACTCTTCGCTTGCGGTATCTTTCCTGCTCTGCCGGTGCTGATGGGCAAAGTTTCCATCCTAAGAGGAACTCGGAACTCTGGAGACACCTGCAGAACATGGAAGCCAGATGTCCAGCCTCACACCCAACATTTGACTCCCCTGATGACTGTAATGTGCAGATCACAAAGCATGGCCTTTAACCTTGGGGCTCCATCTCTGGTTTGTTGTTACTCTTTTGTCGTTTGTTTTGAGACAGAGTTTCACTATGTAGCTCTGGCTGTCCTGGAACAGTCTAAGGCTAGTCTCAAACTCACGGAAATGCACCTGTCTCTGCCTCCCCAGAGCTGGGATTAAAGGCCTGTGCTACCATGCTTAAGTGGGTGCTATATTCTTGGGTCTTTGATTTCCTATGTTCACTCACTTGGGAATGCCTTGATGTTTAGAACAACTGCGACAGATACAGCCAACTGACTCTAGAATCTGCTGTTATTTCCTGGGTGCCACAGCCTACAGCTTCCTCCAGGCCCTGGAAGATATACAGTGCTCTAACCTGCTTATCAGAAGAAGATTGGAGGAGAGATTCAGCTGCCCCAGAAGCAATTCATTTTTCTCTAGGCTATGTAACCTAGTGCCCTGGAAATGAAACATTTTAGGAACTTGGAAAAGCTGGATATTCTTCCTCTTTCCTAGTTTGTAAAAAGAGGGAGATGGGCTAGCCTCATGACTTAACTTCTCACGCCTCACCAAGACACTCAGGTACATGTCAAAACCTAACAGACATTCATCATTATAGCCAAATAGTTTCTTACTCCAGGTTTTGTTAAATTGCATCTTGGTTTTTTTTTTTTTTAAATGCCCAATCTCGTTTTAGTTACCTAGAACGGGAGTTATGATTTGCTGTGATCCACCATGTGGGTGCTGGGAACTGAACCTGGGTGTTCTGGAAGAGCAGCCATCGCTTATGACAGCTGAGCTCTCTCCAGCACCAGGTTTGGGCGTTCAATTTTATTATGGTAAAATAACCAGAACATAAAATTAACTATGAAAAAGCTCCTTTAAAGTGTACAATTCGATTGTGTTAAATGTATTCGCAAAGCTGTGTAACCCTCAGCAGTATAGTAGTTTGAATGAACCCCCCCCCTCACCCCGGCTCCCAGGGAGTGGCATTATTTGAAAGGATTAGGAGGTGTGACCTTGTTGGAGTAGGTGCGGCCTTATTGGAAGAAGTGTGTCCCTAGGGGAGGGCTTCGAGGTTTCAAAAGCTCAAGTCAAGCCCTGTGTCTGTTTTCCTGCCACCTGAGGATCGAGAGGTAGAACTCTCAGCTACTCTCCAGTACCGCATCTGCCTGCCTACCACCGTGCTTCCCGTCACGGTGATAATGAACTAAACCTCTGAACTCAGTCCCAATTAAATGTTTTCCTTTGTAAACATTCCTAAGGTCATGTTGTCTATTTACAGCAATATAAAACCTAAGACAGTCTAGAAAATTTCCATCATCGTGTGCCCATTGCAAAGTCATCCTCCATCTTCACGCTGCTGTCCACTTTCGTAGCCAAATCCAGAGTCGGGTGGAGGGTGCTAGCAGGAGTTTCCAGAGATCATGGGGTTGAGGAAAATTTGGGAAGTAACTACTAATTGGTAAACATTCTCTGTGTGTGTGTGTGTGTGTGTGTGTGTGTGTGTGTGTGCGCGTGTGCGCGCGCGTGCACGTGTGTCCTCTCTCTCTCTCCTCTCCACCCCATGTGTGTGCTATAAGAACCATGCCACATGGTTATACACATGTGTGGGGTATCGAGTGCACATTTGCACACGTGTGTGTGGACGCTGGAGCCTGGTATCAAATGTCTTCCTCAGTCTTCCTCTGACTTGGTTTTTGAGATAGGGTCTCTCACTGAGCTTGAAACTCATTGATTTGGCTGGACTGGCTGGCAATGAATTTGAAAGACTCTCTTGTCTCCCTGTTGATTGTCAATTCCCATTTTTTTCCTCCATCTAGCCTCTTGAAATCATCGTTCTGTTTCTAGGAGTCTATTTTAGATACCTCATCTAAGTGGAATCATGCAGGATTTGTCCTCCAAGAGTTGCCTTATTTTATGTATATTATTTTGTGTGTATGAGTGTTTTGCCAGTTGTGATGGTAAAAGTGAAATGCCGTGGATCCCTGGTGGCTGCAGTGGCAGAAACACTGCAGGTCCCTGAGTGGCAGCAGGCAGCGGGCCATGTAGACAGGCAGCAAAGAGGTCACGAGAGCAGCCAGTCCCAGGCAGGTGAAAGACCCGGATAAATCCAGACCCCTCTAGCAGGAAAAATGGAGCCAAAAATTTAGCAGGGAGAGAAGAACCAAAAATCTAAGTTAGCTGGTTCAGTGGCTCTGTTCGAGGAACTAGCTGACCATAAAGTTAGATGATAATCTTGAGAAATGGGGAGTTACCCCCTTGTGATTATCACTGGTATTTTCGTAATTTTCCAATGATCACTGGTATTTTCGGAATTTTTCAATGATCACTGGTATTTTCGGAATTTTCCAATGACGCCCTCCTTACCCCCTTTGGGTTGTGGTTTCGTTTCTTCCCTTAAATACCCCCTCTCCCAGCTACACGGGAGTCGAACTCCTCCCTTGTGTGGGATATGAGTCTCGGCCCCAGCGCTGGTTCCTGTCAAATAAAACTCATGATTGCAGCAAGGATGGTCTCTTGTGAGTTCTTGGGGGGTTGTGTTATCCCGAGACTTGAGTGGGAGTCTCCCCACTCCGGGGGTCTTTCACAGGGACAGTGCAGTTCCCTGAGTGACTTCAGCAGGCCATGAGGAGTGACAGACAAATGGGCACTCCATGAGACCACTTTGCAGGTCTCCAAATGTGGCTGGTGCCAGGCAGGGAGCCAGGCGGCAGGCAAGAGTCAGAAACATGGATAGGCATGCCATGCAGAATGGAGAGAGACAGTAGCTGCCTCTTTGGGGGAGAGATGGAAAGGAAGAGACTTGGCTGCAAGCAGGAGGAAAGATCTGCCTGCCTCAGCAGACAAGAAAGGGAGTGGGCAGGGAGTGTCTCTTAAAGGAACAGGACAGATCATTACACCAGTGTGTGTGACTACCCACAAGCACACGCCTGGTGGCCTTAGAGAGCAGAAGAGAAAGGTAGATTTCTTGGAACTGGAATTACAGAAGATTGTGAGCTGCCACATGGGTGCTGGAAATTGAATCTGAGTACTTAGGAAGAGCAGACAGTGCTCTTAACCACTGGGGCATCTCTCTAGCTCCCCCTCTTGCCTGATTTTAAATGATTTGTCTGGCTTATTTTTTTTTGTGTGTTGTTTTCTTAGACAAGATCTCATTCTTCAGCTCAGGCTGGCCTTGAACTTTATTCATTCTGCCTCTGCTTCCTGAGAGCTTACTACAGGGGTGTGAACCACCACACCCAGCTAGGACTGTCTTATTTTATAGAGTGACTTCCAGATCCATCCATGTTGTAGTATATGGTCAGATTTCTTTCTTTAAAAAAAAAATGAGTGATGGTCCATTGTGGGCATACCCATTGGTTCACTGATGGACTTTTTCTGTTCATACTTGAAAATAAGTTCATCCTTCCCAGGAGACAGTTAAGGACACAGACTATACAATCATTGTAATCTCCTTATCATCTCTTTCCCTTTCTCTCACTTTCTCTCTCTCACTCTCCTTTCTCGCTCTTCTTTCTTTTCTTTTTTCTTTCCTCATTCTCCTCCCTATTTGTTTTGTTCTGTTTTTTGAAACAAGGTTGACTCACTATGTAGCTATGATTGTCCTGGGACTGGATGTGCAGACCAGCCTGGCCTCAAACTTTCAGAAAGCCACCCACCACCCCACCAAGTGTGGGATAAAGTCTTGTGCCACCACACTCCCTTGGTCTGTTCTTACTTTAATAGCCTTATTCCTTTTCTCTACCTGGTCCAAAAAAGACTGAAATCAGAGGATGAAGGCTGCCCACCGCTGCTGCATCGCTGTGGCCCTCTCTTAGTTACTCCCTGCAGTGCGTTAACCTTCACACAGTCAGATAAGGCTGACTTTTGGGCTTCAGCTGAATCTCTAAATGCGTCCAACTGATGCTGCAGATGCCAAGAGCCCCACCTCCTAAAGTCGGGGGCTAAAAATAAATGACCTCTTGTGTGAGATGTGATAAGCAGCTGTCATGAAATGCTTTCCAAGTGTAGTTCAGCTGTTACCATCTTAGAGTGGCAGTGACCCTCCCGTGATCCTCACAAGATAGGAAGTGGTGGAAAGGGTCATTAGACTTTTGAGATTCCAGCCACTCCCCTGTTCCTCTCCCTGACACTCTATTCCTGTTCCCTAACTGTATGTAATTCTGTCTCAGTTGCCATGTGGTTTGGGAGGGACCAGTTACACAGACGGAGGAGGGGGGCTGTCTGGTTTCCTGTGGGTCACCACCCATGCTAGGGTGAGCCTTCTCAGTTATCCTATAAGTCATGCTCCTGTAAGCAACCAGCACATGTGGAGATGGAAGCAGGCTCAGTAAACTTCCTGGCTCATCAAGCTAGACTCCTGTGGTATTTGGTCTGTTTGGTCTTTGGCCTTATCTGGGGTGAAGAGACATTTGTCCACCTGTCTCCAGGAGAAAACAAACAGTGACTGATTTGGGGACTAGGATGTAGCTCAGAGGTTGAACGTGTGCTTAGTAGGCACAAAACCCTGGGCTGGCATTCCATGCAATTAAAGGGTAAAAAGGACACAGCAGATTCTCATTGTTAAAAGATGTAGTTTTGAAGAATAATGACGGAATAAAGTTCAGAGCAGATGATTCAGAAAAATATAAAACTATATGTGTTGTGTGATGGTTTACTCTTTTGGCTTTTTGAGGGGCCTACCACCCAAGTAAATTACACACAGAGGCTTATTCTTAGTTATGAATGCCGGGCCTCAGCTTGGCTTATTTCTTTTTTTTTTTTAAATTTATTTATTTATTATGTATACATAATAAATTCTGTCTGTGTGTATGTATGTCTGCAGGCCAGAAGAGGGCACCAGACCCCATTACAGATGGTTGTGAGCCACCATGTGGTTGCCGGGAATTGAACTCAGGACCTTTGAAAGAGCAGGCAACGCTCTTAACCGCTGAGCCATCTCTCCAGCTTGGCTTATTTCTTGCCAGGTTTTTTTTTTTTTTTAAACTTAAATTATCCTCTGAGTCTTTATCTTTCTCTATTTCTGTATACCTTTCTTTACTTCTTCTTTCTCTGTGGCTGGCAGTGTAGCTGGGTGGCTGAGCCCTGATGTCCTCTCCTTGTTCTCTTGCTCCTCTTCCTCCTTGTTTCCTCCTGTTTATCCCCTCTGCCTGCCAGCCCGCCTACCCTTGCTCCTGCCTCATTATTGGCCATTTAACTCTTTATTAGACATCAGGTGTTTTAGACAGCTTCACAGGGTTAAATAAAGACAGAATAAACAAAAATCACACACTTTAAAATAATATTCTACAACATATATGCTTAAATTGAATGTTATAAAATATATATGTATATATATAATGTTATTTATATGATATGAATATATGAACAAGCAAAGAACCCAGTTAGGACTTCAGGTACTCCTTGATATTTGCCTGAATTTCAGAAATTTTATTATTTTGCGTATGTGTTTTTATGTAGTTGCATGCTTGTATTTGAGCATGTATGCAGGCGTGTGTGTGCACATGGAGGCCAGAGAACAGCCTCAGGTCTCAGCCTCTGAAACACAATTCTCAGACTAGGGCTGGAGCTCACCACTTAGGCTAGACAGAAAGGCCAGCGAGCCTCAGGGATCCTTGTGTCTCCATCTCCCCAGGCAGGACCACAAGCCCATGGCACCATGCCCAGCGTTTTCATTTGGGTTCTGAAGATGCAGCTAAAAACCCTCATCTTGTAAAGCAAGTACTTTACCCCAGCTGAACCATTCCTCTCCTTGCCCTGAATTCTAGAAAATTGAAAAAAATGAATATTGTTTTTAAAACTATATGATTATGAGTTGGAAAGATGGCTCAGTGGGTAAAAGTGCTGCTAGCGCCTGATGCCCATAGTTTGGTCCCCAGAGCCCAAGAAAAGTGCCAAATGTGGGGCTCGACAGAGGATTAGCTGCTAAGGCATCTGCTGCCAAACATGAGGCCCTGGATTCCATCCTTGGGACCCACATGGTCGGAGAGAGCTGCAGGGTGTCCTCTGACTTCCTCATGCGTGCAACATGCATGCCCACACACGTACGTACACAGACACACACACACACACACACACACACTGCACACACACACATACACACGTGCACACACACATACACACTGCACACACACACATACACACTGCACACACACACATGCATGCACACACGCACAAAAGTAAAGTAATACATTAAAAATAGCATCCCAAAGCCAATTCCACCCTTTCCTTTTAGGTCTTGCTGTGATTCGAGGTGAAGAGCCGTCCTCCTGTGACACAGTCCCCAGAGCAGGTGGGGTCTGTGCCCTTAAGCAGACAAGTTGGACAGCAACTTTGATGGTGCTGTGTTTCCTGTAAAGGCTCAGGGGTCCTGAAAGGACATTTGGTTTGCTACTGGTTCTCGCGTACACTTGTAGCTGCTGCTGGGACTAGTGTAGTGGTCCCTGATTCATGATTAATTACAGCTCAGATGTCTGTTGCCATAGACACAGGATGAGGCTGATGGGACTGTAGCGATTTGCTTCAAGGACTGGTTAAAAGTGACCTTTTGTTGTTGTTGTTGTTTTTTTCTTTTCTTTTCTTTTTTTTTTTTTTTTTTTTTGAGACAGGGTTTCTCCTTGTACCAGCCCAGGCTGTCCCAGAACTCACTCTGCTGACCAGGCTAGCCTTGACCTCAGGGATCTGCCTGTCTGTCTGCTGAGTGCTGGGACCAAAGGCATGTGCCACCACACCCTGCTAAAAGTGACCTTTTACAACAGAGGTTTAATTATCTTTCCTGGGACCATGTCTAATGGACTCATGTTTTGACAATCATCTTTAAAACTTATTTTCTGGAACTGCCCTGGGATGTGTATTGGGTCCCTCTAAATTGTACACAGTTTTCAAAACCATACAAGATAAAAAAGAAAGAAAGAAAAAGAAGGAAGGAAGGAAGGAGAGAAGGAAGGAAGAAAGGAAGGAAAAAAAGTCACTTCTCTGCATCCTGCCTTCACTTCAGGAAGCTCTCAGCACTTCATCTGCTCAGCACACCCCCTTCACTAGCCTCCTCAAAAAGGCGTCCCAGAAAGAAAATGACCCAGGCCCTTATCTGGGATCCCCTACCCCGGTGCCTTTCCCTCAGCGGATAATCCATCAGAGACAAAAGTGGGTGAGGTGAAGACTGTACTGATATAGGGCATACTGCACCCCTCATCTCCTCTACTATAGCAGTGACTGCACCCTTACCTTCTTTACTATAGCAGTGACTGCACCCTCATCTCCTTTACTATAGCAGTGACTGCACCCCTCACCTCCTCTACTATAGCAGTGACTGCACCCTCACCTCCTCTACTATAGCAGTGACTGCACCCCTCACCTCCTCTACTACAGCAGTGACTGCATCCTTACCTTCTTTACTATAGCAGTGACTGCACCCCTCACCTCCTTTACTATAGCAGTGACTGCACCCCTCACCTCCTCTACTATAGCAGTGACTACACCCTCACCTCCTCTACTATAGCAGTGACTACACCCTTACCTCCTTTACTATAGCAGTGACTGCACCCTCACCTCCTCTACTATAGCAGTGACT
>JAQHUG010000556.1:391212-431026 GCA_028555095.1 Dicrostonyx torquatus | reverse complement strand
CACCTCCTTTACTATAGCAGTGACTGTACCCTCACCTCCTTTACTATAGCAGTGACTGTACCCTCACCTCCTTTACTATAGCAGTGACTGCACCCCTCACCTCCTTTACTATAGCAGTGACTGCATACCTCACCTCCCTCACCACAGCACTGACTGCACCCCTCATCTCCCTCACCACAGCAGTGACTGCACCCCTTCACCTCCCTCACCACAGCAATGACTGCACCCCTTCATCTCCTTTAATATAGTAGTATCTTATTTTACTTGTCCTCTGGGAAGAGGTTTCTAGTTTTAATTTTGAGACAATGTCTCACAACATAGCCTAGGTTGAAGTAACTGGAGGTTTTAGCTCCTGCCCGCCAATTCCCGAATAACCATCCTGAGGCTTAATAATAATTACAAACTGTTTGGCCTATTAGCTCAGGCTTATTACAAATAAGCCTGTTAACTAATAAGCTAGTTAATAGACTATTAATTAGCTCTTACAACTTAACTAATTTCTATTATTCTTTATTTTACCAAGAGGCTCGTGGCTGGTTACCGTACATCTTCCTTCTCCGGCAACCACTGGTGCCTCTCTGTCTCTGGATTACTTTTTCCTCTGTATCTCTGTTTGAATTTTCTGCCTATCTATGTTCTGCCCCACCATAAGCCAAAAACAACTTCTTTATTAACCGATGGTAATAAAACATATTCACAACATACAGATGAGCATCCCACATCATCTCCCCTTTTCTGTCTAATTAAAAAGTAATGTTTTAACTTTAACATTGTAAAATTACCTATAACAAAACAGTTATGAAGCATGAGTTACAGTTATTAGTGGAAGGGAAAAGGGGGAAAGGAGGGGAGTGGGAAGAAAATGTATAACACTATGAAAACAAGAACCTTGGGAGAATATATCCTTAATAAAATAGCTTTATAATAAAAAGAATTACAGCTACAATATTTAGTCTATTTGTATTTGCAAAATTAAAGAAAATACTCTATCATTTATCTTATCTTTGTGAGTCTAAAATTTCATATCTAATTTATTTTTGTCATAACTAAGGAAAACTTAATTTTAACTATCTAGTCTTCAACTCCATCAAAGACCCTAGAAGGATATAATATTAGCTAAGTAAACAGGAAGTGCATTGTAAGCAATGTCCAAAATTCTAGAAATGACAGAAACATCTGGCTGTCTGGACAGTCACCCGAAGTCCGGGCATCCATCTTCAGCCTACAGGCCCATAGTATCTGGCAGACTTTTCCATGAAGCAGAAAATTTGAAAGACTTTCCCACCTATATTGACAATTTGCCAGTCACTTTCCTCTGTGTCCTGTAGAATGTCTGGCAGTTTCTTCTGTGAATTAGGAATGCTGAATGACCACCCTGCCTTGTTTTGGCAAAGTTTGCAGCAGTCACTTTCCTGTGGGTCCTGCATATCCAGTCTGTACAGCACATAGTCAGCAGCCAAAGGCAAGAGCAGTTTCTTTGTTCAGTGGCTAACCTTTCCAAGTGAAAGCAAACTCCATAAGAAGTTTCTTCAATGCCCCATCTTCTCTGAAGTAAATTGGTGCTGTCAGGAGAAGATGTGTCTCAATGTCATAAAAAATTTTACCCAGGCAGTGATGGTGCATGCCTTTAATTCCAGTACTTGGTAGGGAGACGCAAGTAGATCTCTGAGGCCAGCCTGGTCTATAAGAGCCAGTTCCAGGATAGGCTCCAAAGCTACAGTGAATCCCTGCCTCAGAAATAAAATAAAGAAAAAAAGAAAGAAAAATTTTAAATTAACATTTTAAATGCCATATCCTGTAGGTCTTTGAAGTATTTAAATCCTATCTATCAATCTAAAAATATATCTCTATATGATCTGGAAAACATACAAATTTGATTGTTATAGATGACTAACTACTGACTTGATTTTTTTTGTTTTTCGAGATGACTGGATTATTGTTTCTTGATTATTCTAAATAGTTCATAATAGTTTCCAAAAACTAGAATTTTACCTTACATTTTAAATTAATTGCATAGATACAATTCCTTAAACAAGAGCAAAAACATATATAATATATTGTAACAAAAATAACATTAAATTTGTATCAATATACAAAATCTTTTAAACAAGACTATAAACATATATACTGTGCTGTAACAAAATTACCTTAAATTTATATCAATATACAAATGTACTTTCAACAAGAGCAAAACATATATACAGTGTAACAAAATTGACTTTGCATTTGTACCCATTAACACAATCAATGCCAATGCAAAATATTTGAGATTATTAGTTGTCTTTTTAGCTTATATTCCCCTAAATATAACAAACTTCCATGACCCGCAAAATAACTAATAAAAAAACCCACCCACACCCCCCTTTCTCTTGGGAATGTGGACGCAGTGTTCTCTAGACTGCTTCCTGCTGAATATGGGAGAAGTATTTTTAAGGTCAAGATAATGGCCACGTCCTGGGAAGACCAGTTATAACCTTTGTTGATAGATATCACCTGTCAAGTTTCAGGAGGTCTCCCCTCATCAAACCAGATCCAATCTGGAATGAATCCACAGCCTCTTGTTTCCTATGGAAACAAAAGCAAAACTTCTCCAAAGTATTTTTAATTTCCATTTGTCAGATACATTTTTTTTCACTTTTTTAAAGTTAAAGCGTTCTTAAAATATCTAGGCTGGTTTATTTCTACAGTTCCTCTTTCAATTCCAGGTCTCTTAGCAGCTGTCCTTTGCTTTTCAGCAATCAAAAAATTCAAAATTAGCACAATATTATACAGGATCCAGACTCCCTGTGTGCTTTCCATGGCTCTTTTGTGTTACTTTTACTGTCTCTTTAAAGACTTTATTATTTTTAATCTATTTCCTTCTTTCCTTGACTGCTATAACCATTTTCTTTCTTTCTTAATCCTATACACATTGTTAAATACACTGGAATCTGTTTAGAGTTTTTTTTTCATATGGACCACTTTTACTGCATATCGTTTAACCTTTTTTGATGGCACCAGCTAACTTTAGACTGTTAAGCTACACCTGGATCCTCAGTGTACTCCAGCAACTGACTCTACCCACTCTCGGGTCGGGTTGTGAAAGCCAAACCCAAAGCTTGCAGCCAGGTAGGAGGCACATGACCAGGAACTGCACTCGAGCGTCCAGGATCTCTAGAATGCTGATGCTGGCATTATGGCATTTTTACTTCATACTTAATGAGCTGGCTGCTCAAGGGCTCACCAGCAGGCACAAACTCTTAAAGGAGCCATATTCTTTTTTCTCCCCAGCTTTCTCAGGCTCTAGATGGATATTCAAGCCCTACAATGGTATGTCAAAATACAGTGCAATGTTTTACTCTTTTGTCTTTTGTTCTTTGGGGGGCCCACCATCCAGCTCCCAAACAAATCACACACAAAGTCTTATTGTTTATTATAAATGCCAGGCCTTATATTAGCTTATTTCTAGGCAGCTTTTATTAAATTATTCCATCTATCTTTTGCCTCTGGACTTTTTTCTTTTCTTCTGTATATCTTACTTTCACTCTTACTCCATGGCTGGCCCCTGGCATCCTCCTCTCCTTGTTCTCCTGTTACTCCTCTTCTTCATTTTTCCTTCTATTTATACTCTTTGCCTGTCAGCCCCATCCCTCCTTTCCCCTGTCTTGCTATTGGCCATTCAGCTCTTAGACCATCAAGCGTTTTAGATGGGAAAGAACCACAGCTTCACAAAGTTAAAAAAAAAGTCGCATAAACAAAAGCAACACACCTTAAAATAATATTCCCCAACAATCATTCAAAGCTCTTCTGTAAAACTGGGGTATCTATCATCAGCCCACAGACTCATAGTATCTGGCAGACTTCTCAGTGAAGCAGGAAATGTGAAACTATCCCTCCTATATTGGCAGCTTGTCAGTCATTTTCCTCTGTGTCCTGTAGAATGTCTGGCAGACTCTTCTGTAAAGCAAGAACCATGAAGGACTGTCCCATCTTATTTTGGCAAGTTCAATAGTCATTTTCCTGTGGGTCTTGCACGTCCAGTTTATATAACATACTATCAAGCAGTCCAGGCAAGAGCAGCTTCTTGCCCAAATGGCTAGCCTTGCCACCTGAAAACAAGCCCCATAAGGAGGAGCTTCTTCAATGTCCACCATCCTCTTGAAGTAATTGGTGTGGCCAGGAGCAGACATGTCTCATTGTTGAGAAAAGTCTGTGTTCTTAAAACATTTTAAATCTCATATTCTGTAGATCTTTGAAGTGTTTGAAATATATTTGAAATATATTTCTGCACATCTAGAAAACCTAACATGACTATAAGTTTGACTATTATGAATGACTATTGGTTTGTATTTTTTAAAAGATTTATTTATTTATTATGTATACAACATTCTGCCTCCACGTATGTCCACACGCCAGAAGAGGGTGCCAGATCTCATTACAAATGTTAGTGAGCCACCATGTGGTTGCTGGGAATTGAACGCAGGACCTCTGGAAAAGCAGCCAGTGCTCTTAACCACTGAGCCATCTCTCCAGCCCCTGATTTATATTTTTAACTACACATTACATTCTTAAACGAGCTACATAAACATGATATCTTAAAGAAGAGTAGAAAGAAGCACAGCTTCACAGAGTCAAAAAAATGTAGCATAAACAAAAACAACACACCTTAAAATAATATTCCCCAAAAGTGTGTGTGTTTGTGTGTGTGTGTAAAAGTCACTCAAAGAAACTTACCTTCATAGGTAAGCTGGTGATTCTTTTTCCCGTCACAGCTTTTTCTTCTTTTTATTTTTCTGAGATTATAATTTAATTGCACCATTTCTGTCTTCCCTTTCCTCTCTCCAAACCTTCCTATATACCCCTCCCAGCTCTCCCACAAATTCATGGCCAATTTTCACCAATTGTTGTTGCCTGCATATTTGTACATGTATCTACATATTCCTACATACAATCTGTTCAATCAAATGATGTGTGTTTTCAGGGTTGACCATTTGGTGCTGGACAACCAATTGGTGTGTTCTTCTTAGGGGAGACCACTTCTCCTGCTTCCAGATTTTCTCAGTTGCCTACAGTTTGTGTAGAGTTGAGGCCTCATGGGTTTTAACATTTTAACATGTTCATTGGTGTCCTTGTTAGCTCATGTTTGGGCAGTCATGTTGGTGACACTTTATGGGTGTAGCTTCTGACATTACTAGAAGCCACAATCTCAGACCAAATCCCTCCATCCTCATACTCTTACAGTCTTTCTGCTCCCTCTTCCACAATAGTCCCTGAGCCTTGGGTACAGAAGTGTTTTGTATATGTATCCATTGGAACTGGGCTCCACAACTCTATATTTTGGTTGGCTGTGGTTTTCTCTAGTGGTCTCCGTTAGTTGCAAAGAGAAATTTTCTTGATGAGGGGTGAAGACTACACTTATACCTGTGGCTATAAGGACAAATAGGTTGTTGTTAAGGATTATGATGGTTTAGTAAACTAGTGGTTGTAGAGTCTCCAATAATCATTTCAACTAGCACTGAATAGTTACCTAGGCTTTCAGTACCAGGGTATGGTTTTCCTCTTGCTGAGCAATTCTTAAATCCAGTTTGAGAGCTGTTGGTTACAGCCAAGGGATGCATGCCACTCTGCACCCTTAGGATTATCATGCCATGCTGGTTGTTATATGGCTTATAGATGTCACATTTGAATATGACTATTGGTTGGAAGCTTGCACTGCACCTTTTAACAAAACATGTCAGAATCAGAAAGAAAGACACCACATGGTTCACTTGTTTGTGTGTGTGTGTGTGTGTGTGTGTGTGTCTGTCTGTCTGTCTGTCTGTCAGTTACAAAACTAGAAATGAGTGGGGAGGAAGAGGTCTTTAGGAAGGTGGGAAACAAAGAAGTTAATGAAAACAGGGACTGTCTGGGAAAAGAACAGAAGTGGGGGAATTGGGGGTACAAGGAGGGGAGAATAAATTAGAACAAAATATGACACATTTGAATAAGCCATGCTGTAACTATTACTTTGTACGCTAGCCTAAAAATTTAAAAACAGTTTCAATATCATCCAAGATCTTAAGTGAAACACACACACACAGACACATACACACGCATTCACGCGCACACACACACATGCACACACCTAGAATAAGTGAAGATCCAGGCCAGGAGCCAGGGTGAAGCTAAAGTTATTATCTAGTTGTTATCTAAGTACTTAGAGCCACAAGCCAATGTGTATGAAACCCTAAGTTTGTTCTCCAGCACTTCACAATGCAGGCAGGCGTGGTGTAATCTCAACACTTGGGAAGTAGAGGCAGAACGACAAAAGTTCAAGGTCAACCTCAGGTACCTGCCGGCAGCCAGGTTTGGTGTCACAAGGTGAGACAAAAGAAAACAGAATCAGGACAGCTCTATCTTTGGTATCCTTGGGTTCTTTCTCTTCTCTCTTTTAAATATATTTCAAAGCCAATTACACCTCCATAAATCCCTCTTTGATAAATCCCACTTTGACCTCTGCAGTCCAAACTTCTGCCATCATCTGTATTGCTCCAGAGATGAGGTAATCAGTTTGTTCACCCAGCTGCTCGCCCCTGCCCACCACGATCTGAAATAGCATGCATGTAGTCCTGGTTGGGCTTTTTCTTCCTAGCACGTTTCATGGATGCCAGTGTGTACCTGTACGTGTGTGGGGTCTTGTTTTTGCTGCACTGAGTATTGAACCGAAGGCCTTGTACTTGCTAGGTAGGTGCGCTATCATTGAGCTGTATCATCAGCCTATTTATCTTTTGTTTATGCAAATGTAAGGAACCAAACTGGGTTCTCTTGAAAAGCAGCAAGCACTCTTTAACCATGGCACCTTCTCTCCACTACTCCCCTTTCTAACTTTTAAAAAACGCTCTCATTATTTTTAAAAGGGTCTGTTATGCGTATGCGTGTTTTGGCTGCATGGTTATGTACCGCATTCATGCGGTTCCTACAGATGCCAGAAGAGAGTATTGGATCCTCTGGAGTAGGAATTGCAGACCAGTGTTAGTTGCCTGCTGTGAGTACTGGAAGCCAAACCCGGGTCCTCCGCTAGAGCAACAGGTGCTCGTAATGACAGCCATCTCTCCAGCCCCCAAATGGTCTTTTATGTACATTCATGTGTCTGCTTGAGTTTACATGTACCGTATGTGTACAGAGCCCACCCAAGAGGCTATCTGATCCCTGTGAGCCACCATGTAGGTGCTGGCGATGAAACTCTTGATCCTCTGCGAGAGCAACAAGTGCTCTTAGCCCCTGAGCCATCTCTCCAAGCCCCAGCTCCGGAGTGGCTGGAACTGCAGTATGTCCCCAGGTATAGCATGTATTTTCTGAAACAAACTAATCTTTGTTACTAATTATACCAGAATGTTCTTAAAATGATCTGGGCTGCTTTGGACACCACAGAGAGGCTGGCAGGATGACAGCTTGTGTCCTGTAAATGTCTCTTGCTCTAAAAAAGCCACACAATCTTATTAAAGGAAAAGTACAAAACTGAATAAAGCCAAAAATAAAAGAGCCCTTTCTCCTTCCCACCACCCCCACATCCCTAACTCCCTGCCATGGGAGGTGAGGTGTGGCTATGTATAGCCCATCAGACATTCTCTGAAGTGATGATCTTTTCATAATGTGTTTAGAGGGGGCGGGGGGAATCAGTCTACTTCCTGCTTCTTAGCTTGCTTGCCTCCACACTGGATGGCCTTTTGGAGGTCCAGGCGTTGAACTGCACCCTGTTCTATGGCTGCAGACTCCCTCTCTATGTAGCACTGTGCGAGGCTCTTACAGGGACTGTGGTCTTCAGCCCTGCTATTTTTAATAGGAAAAGCTTTGCCATGAAGCCACCCATTTAATTTGCAAAGGGATCCTAATGGGGAGGGTTTGGGGAGGGGAACAGGCAGCAAATTTTGCCCTTTGTAAGGCTGGTGGCCAGGTACCATGTGCCTCTCACTTAAGGGAATTCTGAACCTCCTCTGGAAACAATGAGGTCCTGAGTGGAACTGGACAATGGCCAGTTCCAGAGACTGGCTAGGTTGGAGTATTACAGGGCAAGCCCGCAGCCCTGGCAGAGCATGGTTAGGCAGGCTTTCCATTTCCTTCAGGCCTTTGGTGGTTAACATTGAGAAATAGAACCCAAGTTGGTGTATGTCTGGGAAGAGCGCCACCTAGGAAGACAGACTCTTGGTACAGACTAGTGACTGCATGTCTCCAGTGAGACAGTGACATCACATGGAGGTCCCACCAAGACCTATATTTGCTGAAGGATTATTTGTTAATTTACGTTTTTAATCGGTTGCAAATCAGATGTCCATGGGCAAGTGTTTTTGCTTGAGTGTGCAGTGTCCAGCAGAAGCTCATGTGTCTGAGCCCTTAGTCCCTCTGCCAGTGGTGCTGTTTGGGCAGATTGTGGACCCTTTAACAGGTTGAGCCTCTCTGGAGGAAGTGGATGGATAGGGAAGGAGGCTACGGGGTATAACCTGGCCCTGCTTCTATCTGAAGGTCTCTGCTTTCTTATTGCCCATAATGAAACCAGAGCCTTGCACTCCACTGCCCAGCGGTGAGCCATTCCTTCTTCACAGCCATGGCATACCTCTTGACCCACAAGCCAGAATCCTTCCTACCTCAAGAAGTGTCTTTCAGGTCCTTTATCACAGCGACAAAAAGCAGCAAATGCAGCGAGAGAATGGATAGAGTTGCTCTTAGGGGATGGAAGACGTGATGGCACTGGAAAGCAGCTGACAAATCTTAAACCAAGGTAGACAGAAGAGCAGAATGGTATGTGTGTGAGAGACCACGTGAAGACCACGTGTTAGATCCACGTATTGGTGGCAGAATCACCAGCATTCTATTACTGATGACTTCAGAGCAATAAGAAGGGGAAGGACTTCTGGATGGGGCCATATTGGAAACTTCATCTTCATCTGTGAACTCTTTCTTTTTTCTCTTTCCTTCCTTCCTTCCTTCCTTCCTTCCTTCCTTCCTTCCTTCCTTCCTTCCTTCCTTCCTTCCTTCCTTCCTTCTCTTTCTCCCTTCCTCCCTCCCCACTCCTTTCCTTCCTACCTTCCTTCCTTCCTTCCTTCCTTTTCTTCTTCCTTTCTTTAACTTAGAGTCATCCCCTTTTCCTGTTCTGTTTTGTTTTTCACTTAGCTTGAAGTTTACAGAATTATATATGTATCTACACACACACACACACACACACACACACACACACACATACACTCCAAGTATATATATAGTGGACAAGATGTTTCTTTTTTAGTGTGTGTTTTAGTTACTTTTCTGTTGCTGTGAAGAAATTTCATGACCAATGTAACATAAAATACAGCATTTAATTGGGGGCTTGCTTATAGTTTTAGAGGGTTGATCCATTATTATCATAGCAGGAAGCATGGCAATAGGCTGACAGACATGGTGCTGGAGCAGTAGCTGAGAACTCACACCTGATCCACAAATTGCAGGAAGAAAGAGAGAGAGAATATGAAAGTGGGCCTGGTGTGGGCTTTCAAAACCTCAAAGCTCACCTCCTCCAACAAGGCCACACCTCCTAATCCTTCCCAAACAGTTCCACTAACTGGGGACCAAGCATCGAAACAGATGAGCTTACGGAGGGCCATTCTCATTCAAACCACCACAGTGTGTGTGGTGTCTGTGTGTGTGGATACATGTGTGCAGGTGTGCTCACCTGTGCATGCATCTCTGGAGATCAGAGGTCAACACTGGGTGTCTTCTGCTGTTGCTATGAACCTTACTATTTGAGACAGCATCTGTCATGGAACCTGAGATCACTGCTTAGCCTAGACTGGTTGGCCAGTGAGCCTCTAGGCTCCCCGGTCTCCACCCTTCAGTACTGGGTTTACAGACACACTCTCTTGTGTCGAGCTTTTCCATGGGTGCTATGCTCTGAACTTAGGTTTACATGCTTGCCAGCTCAACAGGAGATTTTATTATACATATCTGTTGTAAAAGGATTGTCACAAACAAGTTAGTTACCATGTCCATAACTCTACATCGTTATCCTTTAATTTACCCTGCTAGAAGACTGAAGATCTGTTCTCATAGCAACGTTCAAGTGCAGGACTCACCGTTGTTAATGACAGCCACCATGACAATGGGTCTCAGATCTCACTCGTACTGCCCAGCTGAAGCTTTGGTGCCCATGTGCCTCATCCTTTCTCCCCAGTCCCTGGCATCCACCATTCTGTTCCTTGCGTCTTTGGTTTTTCAGATTCCATACATAAATGTTATGAAAACACTATCTTTCTGTGCGTGGTTTAGTCCTCCGAGATAGTGTCCTACAGATTCATGTATGGTCACAAGGGGCAGGATTTCCTTCTTTAAGGCTGAGTAGTATTCCAGGGGGCATAAATGTCATGTTCCTATTACCCATCTGGAAGTGGGTCCAGGTTGATTCCACTTTGTAGCTACTCTAGATAACACTGCAGGAAGAGGAGGATGCATTTATCTCTTTGGTGGTCAGATTTCATTCTCTTTGGCTCGGTTCTATTTTTAAGTCTTTCTTGAGGGACCTACATACTATTTTCCAAAATAACACCATCATTTTAAACCCTTCCATTTCTGCACATGGGTTTCTGTCTCTTCAATGTTTGTCTTCATTCTCACCAACACTTGTCTTCTGTCTTTTTGAAACCAGCTGTCCTAACAGATGTTCGGTAATGCTAAGTGTGATTTCTATATACCTGCCAACCACTTAAGTGTCGTCTTTTGAGAAATATCTACCCAGTTCTTTTGAACATTTCAAAAATTTTAAAATTGCATTATCTCTTTTAAGACAGGGTCTTTCAATATAGCCCAGGCTGAGGTCAAGCTTGCAGTCCTGCGTCTACCTCCTGAGTGCTTGGTGGCATTACAGGCACACAGTGTGACCCCAACTCAGTCCATTTGTTTTGAATCATATGAATTTTTTTTGGCTATTAAGTTGACTTCCTTAGGTGTCCTGGATGTTATCTCCTTGCCAGATACACACCTGCAAATACACACTCCCATGCTGGAGGCCATTCTTCATTCTGTTTTTTCCTTTGCAAGTGTTTATAGCTTGCTTGCTTTCCGCACAGGCTGGTACTGTACAAAACTCATGGCCTGTTGATCTAGTTTGGCTTTTGTTGTTTTGCTTTGGAGCTGTGTCACCAAAGTCCTAAAATGTCAACTTTCCCCTGTGTTTTCCTCCACAAACTATGGTCTACAGTTTCAGGCCTTTAATCTGAGTTACTTTTGAATACAGTGTGAGAAAAAGGTCTAATTCCATTCTTCTGCATGTGGCTATCCAGCTTCCCCCACACTGTTCTTGAAGGAACTGTTTCATCATTGTGTTTCCTTGGCAGCTCTGTTGAGATCAACTGCCCACAAATACAGGTGGACTCTGTTCTAGTCTACTGGCCTAAATACCAATTCCAATTCCAGCACCACACTGCTTTGATTATCAGAGTTCCGTGGCACACTTAGAAATCAAATAGTGAAATACCTCTAGCTTTATTATTTGAGAGCAAAGAAATTTTGCCTTATATAGGATTTCTGTGGTTCCATTTGAATGTTAGGATTGAAAAACAATGATGCTGACTTTTTTTTTCTGAGACAGGGTCTCATTCTAAAAACAAGACCAACCTCAAACACAGAGGTTCATCTGCCTCTGCCTCACAAAAGGCGTGTGTTGCCACACCTGCAGCCATTAAATTTTGATAGTTATGAACATTTTAGCAACATTAATTTTTTTAAGGTTTGTTTGTTTGTTATGTATACAGTGTTCTGTCTGCATACATCTCTGCCTGCCAGAAGAGGGCACCAGATCTCATTAAAGATGGTTGTGAGCCACCATATGGTTGCTGGGAACTAAACTCAGGACCTCTGGAAGAGCAGTCAGAGCTCTTAACCACTGAGCCATTTCTCCAGCCCTGCAACATTAATTCTTTCAGCCCCCAAACAGAGAACATTTCTCCAGTCATTTGTGTCTTCTTTCATTAGTGCTTTATGGCTTTTAGTTGGCAAATGTTTACCTTCTTGGTTAAACTTATCCCTGAGTATTTCTGTGCTATAGTTCTGGGATTGTTTCCTTGATTTCCTTGTTTAATTGTTTGTTGATACTGTATAGAAATGCTGCTAATTGTTTCTCTGTGTATGTATGTATTTGTGTGAACCCATGTGTGTAGATACATGTGCACGTGTGTGTGTGTGCATGTGGAGGCCAGAGGTTGGAGGCAGATATATTCCTCTAATGACCCTCACCTTAAATTTTGGGACAGGGTCTCTCATTGAACCCAGAGCTTACTGATCTGGCTAGACTGACTGAGAAACAAGCCCTGGGGATCTTCTTGTCTCTGTCTCCCCAATGCTGGGATGACAGGCGTGCACCAGGTCTTATGAGGTTGTTAAGTATCCACATTCAGGCACCCATGCTTGCATGGGAAGCACTTTACCTACCAAGTCATATCTTCAGCCATAAGTTTTGTATGTTGGATTTATAGTCTTGCAACTTTACTGAATTGGCTTATCAGCTTTTGAATCTTAGAAAATTATTTATTTATGCATGTGTGTGTGTGTGTGTGTGAATGTGCTAGAGAGCTGGGGATATAGCTCTGTTGATAGGTTTCCTGACTAGTGAACACCAACTCCTGGGTTCTACCCTTAGCATAAATATGGGAAGGGGCAGCACTTGGGAGGTGGGAGCAGTAGGATCAGGAGTTCAAGGTCATCCACTGCCACATAGCAACCTTTAGATTATGGGATTATGAGCTCTGCCTCAAAAAAAAGTTGACAAATAAGATGTAACTGGGTACATGTCTAACAAAATTAAAATCCAGAATTTGGAGAGTTGCCCACCAGCGTCAAAGGATGGACATGCCCTCTCCATCACCCAAGGATGAGCAGACACAATGTGATATTTGGAAAGGAGTGAAGCCTCTAGGTGATGGCTCAGTGGAGAAAGTGCAAACCCCACATAAAGCCTGGTGGTTGTGGTGACCCACATAGAATTCCAAGGCTCAGGAGGCAGAGACTCGAGATCCCTAGAGCAAGCTGACTGGATACTAGCCTCATTGGCAGACTCTGGATTTGACTGAGAGACTCTGCTTCATAAACACTGGAGAATGACTGGGGGAGACTCCTGATGTCAACCTCAGATGCCCCACCCCACCAAATACATAAAGAATGGAATTCTCATACATGCCACAACACAACTGGACAGTAAAGACAGTGTGTTAAATGAAATGTCAGACACAAAGGGACAAATACTGGGTGGATCTACTTATGTGCGGGATCACAAGTGACCAGATTTTTTTTTTTTTTTTAAAAAAAATTTCATTCAGTACTTTAAATTTATTTTTATTTTATGTGCATTGGTTTTTACCTGCATGTATGTCTGTGTGAGGGTGTCAGGTCCCCTAGAACTGGAGCTACAGATAGTAGGCCATGATGTGGGTACTGAGAATTGAACCCAGGTCCTCTGCAAGAGCAATCAGAGCTCTTAAAAACAAAACAGAATGGTGCCTGTGGACAGAAGGGACGGAAGCTACAGTTTGATAAGTGAAGTTCCATTTAAAAAGATGAAGGACCTCTGGAACCAGGTGTGGTGGTGCACACTTGTAATTTTGGCATATAAGGAACAGGGGCGGGAGGATCACCACAAGTTTAAGGCCAGACTGGTCCACGTAAGCTCCAGGCCAGCTCTCTGGGACTACTACATAGGGTACATGCATATATCCTGCTTCAGAAAAAGGATGCTCTGGAGAAGAACTGTGTTGATGGTTGCCCAACACTAATATATTAACACCACTGCATTGCCAATTAAAAGGTTTAGGTGATGAGGGAGCTTCTATGTGTATTTATCACCATATAAATGAATGAATGAATAAGGCAAACTAGTAAAAATGGCAATGTAAGGAACTTCAGTGTCTGTCCACACATGAAATGCATTTTTTAAAAAAATTTTAAAGTCTGTTCTTCCATAAAAACTAATGGAAGAATCTAGTAAAAATAATTAGAATTAAGTTTTTCAGAACTCTGGAAACCAAGGTCTTAAAAGAATAAGAAGAATGCCTAGGGGAAAAAAAAACCAGTCAGCCCACAGGAAAGTTATCTCTGTGGTGTCTTAACTGATCCAAGTGTTGCCCCTGCTTTCAAAGAATTATGGCCCACAGGAAAGTTATCTCTGTGGTGTCTTAACTGATCCAAGTGCTGCCCCTGCTTTCAAAGAATTACGGGAACCAAGAAAGGACGATCTGAACGCAGGGGACCTACATGCAGCGCTAGGGATGAACCCAGCTACACTCAGCCACCAAGCTACACTCCCCAGACCAACTATTTTCAGGATAGTCAAAGAACTAGATATAGAAAAAGAAAGTATGGGAACAGTGAGAGATCAGGCAGGTAATATTAATAGCTAAAGAGCTAGACCATAAAAAAGACCCAAATAGGAATTTAGGAGCTGAAAAGCATAATCACCTCCTCCCAAAAGATTCCATAGAGCATTCCAGGAGCAAGCTGGAAGACAGGGAACGACTGTTAACCTAAATCAACCAAGATTAGCAGACCTGAGAAACAAAGACAAATGAACCGGGATGCTAAGAGCCTATCAACATACATGTAATGCAGAGAGAGAGAGAGATAAAGGGGCAGAAATAGTCAGGGTAACAATGGCCAGAAAAGCCCCAGATACAATGAAAATGTGACTCCATGCGGACAAGGGCCCAACAAACTTAAGTCAGATAAATATGAACAGTTCCATTATTTCCAGGAACCCCAGAGTAGAAACACCCTCTCGCAAGAGGGGGATGAACGGTGGCAATATTACATATGTGTGGACATGCATGTACTATTAGCCAGTCTTATAAAGGAATGAAGCACTGATACACATGGTAACTTGGGCAGCGTTGAAATCATCATTCCATATAAAAGACATCAGACACTGAAGGCTGTCTAGCACACGCTCCAGTTCAGATGAGGGTCCAACAGCGAGAAATGCATAGAGATGCAGGGTAGGCTGGAGGTTGCCAAGTCAGAGAAGTGGTGGCAATGGCATTGGAAATAGCCAGAAAAACCTTGAATAGTTCTGCAAAAAAATGTCAAGCTGCTGAATTCCAAAGTCAAGCTAAGAAACTACTACGAACTTGATGTTTGTTCAAGTATCCGTGTATTCTCTACTTTACTTAATCCAAAAACATAACCGTGATTTTTTTTCACTTTTTTGCAAATCATTTACAATGTTTAGTTTTGAAATTGATATTTTGAGTTAGTTGAACTAGTAGGCTGTATATTCTTGTTTTAAGTGCCGGAAGCTGCTGAATAAATCTCTTTTCTATGAAGGAGAGAGTGAGTCCTTGATTTTTCTTGTGAAATGACTGATTGGTTGGTAATGGCTGCCTATTCTGAGAAGTATTCTATGGAGGGAGTTCAGGTCGGGGAAGGGTGCAGTGTTAGATTGATGATGTCTGCTATGAGTATTCTACAGAGGGAATTCAGGTCGGTGAAGGATGTAGTGTTAGATTAGTCATGTCTGCTGTGAGTATGGCACTGGAGAGCTGACTATTTGCTAGGCCAGGGAATTATTATTTTCTTTTATCAGATATAGTGGAGAGTAAGGGAAATAACAGACTCCATCTCCCAAACACCTCATCTTTGGGGTGATCAGTGGCCTCTTGGCTTCAGAAACATAATCAAAGAGGAATCAATGAGAAGATTTCCCTCAAAAGTTTTGGACTTTTCCAGAAAGTACTGCTTTTGATTAAAGTTCATGGTTTGACAAGTAACTGCTCAACTCTCCTGTGAGTAATCCCCCCAAACTCGCTGGTTCACCAGGCTAGACTTGGATGAAATCATTTCTTCTGTCTGCTGCTATGCACTCTTTCTGGGGTGAATAGAAACAGACTCCTCAAGAAAAGGTCACTTACCAGTCCCTGCCCCCTTGAGAGAAGCTATAGCTTTGTCCCAGTTCCTGTCTCTGCTCCTGCCCCTGATAAAAGCAGTCATAGCCTAGCAGGGAAACTCATGGAGCTGGCTCACCACCTCCGGGCTGGGAGCATCTGGATTCACCCTTCCCCTGCCAACCCACAGGTGAGTGACTAGGGAAGTGACCCACCTGGGCCATTGTGACCTTCTCTGGGGAGCATTTCCTTTGTTCTTCCAGGGAGGCTATAGGTAGGAAATGAGAAAATGCACAGGAAATGTCCTGAGGACTGTCGGCAGCAGACGACGGACAGATCAGTTCTCATGTCCAAACCCATTCCCCAGAGGACATCAGGGACCAGATTCACCAAGTGAATCTCTCCTGAGAGCCCATGCCAGCAGCCTGCCAGCCTTCTCTGTTTCTACCGAGCACTTACGATGATGTTGGTCAATACTCATCCAGTCCTAGCAGTTGTAAGAAACCAAGGCTGCTCTCAACAGCTGGAGAGCAGAACCCACATAGCTTGGTCTGTAAGGCACCTTGTCTAAGTGAAGGCAGGTGCTGAGCAGGACGTGGCCTGTGGCTACAACCAAGGACCTTGTCATCTTGCACAGAGCAGGCTTTGTAGACCCAGAAGGCATCTTCCAGAATAACGTCATCGAGGCCAGGTTTCACCCTGTTTCTCTTAAGTCCAAATGTTTGCTGAGAGATGCCATGGTAACCATGACGCCATAATGGAACATTCTTCCCAAGGCATAGAAGAAACTCCGCTGCAGAGCTCTCCTGCATAAGGCCACAGTGAGTTCATTTCTCCTTTAGTGGGAACAGTTCACGGAAGGACTCGCAGCACCATGCTAAGAACAAAAGAAGCATCTCGTGTCATGAGGGGAACATGGTGACTTAGAACTGTGCACATGGTTTTCTTAGGTCATGATGCACGGTTTGAGGCCAGGATGTGACATGAAGCCGCCACTGGCTTAGAGGTTCAGACAGTTTTGAGCTCACCTTCCAGGTTCACTGCTTGGTTGTTGTGTGACCTTGGGCCTGTTCCTCAGAGTCTCTGAGTGTCAGTTTCTGAGTCTGTAAAATGGGAATTATGAGAGCACCTGTGTCTAGGGTGGCTCTATGAATGGACTGAGCTAAATGCTAAGACTGTTGCTAGTGAAGACATCCCAGCAAGACTTGATGTGAGTTCTAACGGAGGGTGAGACCCCTGTAAGACACTAATCCCTAGGGGAGTGCCCACCAAAACCCTGTCCTTTTTTTTTTTTCCCAGCAGTGTTTTCTGGCTATACAATTAAAGCAGGGGTTGAATTTCACAAATCAAAAACCAACCCTCGTTAGAGAACCAACTCTCTAGCACAGCCAGGGCCCCAGGCTGCTCTGCGGAGGAAACTGGAGAAAGCAGACTACTCTTTCTCCTTGGGCCAGCTCACAAACTGCTAGCCAAGCATTGGAGCCAGACAGCCGCTTCCTGCCTTTGTCTGTACAGAACCCAGAGCTGGGGATGTGACAGGTCAGTCTACCTCATCTGGGGATCTTTGGTGGTAAAAAGGAGCAGGCTTCTTCAATGGGAACTGCCCCCTCCGGATATGGGAAGGTGATGGAGTCACGAGTCTTCTGTCTTCCCCAGCTGCCCATGGTGCTCGCTGCGTTTCTCTCTGGGGATGGCAGAGATGAGAGGGTTGCTGCTGGTCCTGCTGTATATGGCCCGCTCGTCATCTGCCAGTGAGTGTGCAGCTCCCTTCCCAAGGCCTTCTGTGGGATGGGATGGGATAGAGGCATCACCCTGGAAAATGGGAGTGGCCCTTGCTCCCTTCCCAAGGCATTCCATGGGGTGGGGTGGGGTGGAGGCGTCATCCCAGAAAATGGAGTGGCCATTGCTCCCTTTCCAAGACATTCTGTGGGGTGGGGTGGGGTGGAGGTGTCATCCTGGAAAATGCAGTGGCCCTTAATGCCCAGAGAAGAACTCACTTGGCAAGGAAGCCAATCCCCAGAATTTTGTCCTAGGTGGCATGTGTGAATGACAGGAACTAGGTAATGCAGAGTCCCAGGGCGTGGGTGTGGGTCTAATTCTAAGGGTGTGAGACAGGAAAATCAGCTTTAGGGCACAGAATGGCCTATGGGGCAGAGGGGCCAGTGTGATGACTACCTCCTACACTCAGCTCAACCCTGCCCCCCCCCCCGGAGTACACTGGGCTCTTCAAACTGTGATCCTGATCAGGGCCAGCCAGTACCACAGCAGTAGAGTCTCTCGGGCTCCTGGGCAGCAGAAGTGGCTGCTATGGTCCCCTCCTCCCTGACCTATAGGTTGCTCCAGGACTAACAAGCCCAGCTTAGAAAAAGGCAGATGCATAAGGTACAGATGGGCTGGAGAGATGGCTCAGTGGTTAAGAGCATTGCCTGCTCTTCCAAAGGTCCTGAGTTCAATTCCCGGCAACCACATGGTGGCTCACAACCATCTGTAATGAGGTGTGGTGCTCTCTCCTGGCCTACAGACAGAATATTGTATACATAATAAATAAATAAATAAACAAACAAACATAAGGGACAGATGACTCAGGTAGCGTCGACCTTTGGTGCCTTTTGTTTGATTGGCGAACACACACACACACACACACACACACACACACACACTCTATGCAAAGACCTCCTCAGCCTCCTCTTCCCTGCCAAGGAGACCAAGAGATGCTCAGAAACACAGACATGACATCTCTCCCACTAAGCCATAACTGAGACCCAGAACAAACACTTGGTCTGGACCACATTTTCTCATCATGGCATTAGCAGTGGAATCGGGCACAAGGCAGGGACTCTACTACTGAGCTGCTTCCCCAGCACCCAAATAATGTTTTGGAAAAAGGAATGCTGTCACATACATGGAGGTTCTTGGCTTGGGAAGGATTGGCTAATACTGCAAATCATCAATGTCTCCAGAGAAAAATCAGAGCCTAGACAAGAGATGTCATTGTTGGTATTTCTGAGGTATCCTTAGTTTTGTCCCAGCAGTCTGTGTAAGGATCTATGGATGGACATTTGGTCTCAGGATACCCCATTATGAGAGGTCCTCTGAGTTCTTTTTGTTATTTGTTTTATTTTTTTTTGTTTTGTTTTGCTTTTTTTCTCAGAGTCTTACTATGTAGCATTGGCTAGTCTGGTGCTCAGTAGGGAGACCAGGCTGGCCTTGATCCACTTGCCTTCCCTCCTGAGTGCTGGGATTAAAGGCATATACTACCATACCTAGCCCTCTCTGAGTTCTTGACAACACTGTGGATGACGATTGTACTCTGTCTTGGAAACGTCTCTGCTGCCAGCATCCTAGGCCACTACCAGAAGAAGCCCTTCCACTCTTCCTGTTTTCTCTTCTGAATACTCAGCACATCCTTTGGGTCCTAGCTCCCTGGAAAGGCACCAGTCCTTCAAGTGTCACTGTCACAGACTCTTTGGGAGTCCATCCCTACGAGCTTGGTTCCCAAGCCAGTGATCTGTGCTGGCAGCTGAATGACTGGAACACATTCCCTGGGAGTCCAAGGCACAGGACCGGCCTGTTACCCGCATAGAGACCCAAGGCCATCAACGCAGAGCACATTGAGCATTTGCAGTTTGGAATTTGAGAGCAAGCAGAAAGATTGCGTTTTTGGAAACAGGATTGCCAGTTTTGCTCTAAGGCCCAGCACTATCATTTACAGATAGAGTTTGTATTTTCCCATAATCTCCCCTTGTGATCTGGTAACAATCCCAAGTGGCATATAGGCCACGACTATACCCTTCAGAATAGGAAACAGCACCGGAGAGAGCAGTGGCTTGCCTGAGATCTCACAGCATACTAACAGACTAACAGACTTTCAAGTCTGCTTCTAGGCTCCTCCCAAATCTATATCAGGGTCTATCCTGGGGGGTTGGTTTCTGGGTTTTTTGTTTTATTTTGTTTTTAGCAAATGCAGTGTCAGGAAATTCTGATAGATGCCAGATGCTCTTAGGGTGGAGAACCTCTACACCCTGGCTCCACCAGGAGCTAAGGAGTCCCATGGGCACTGAAAGTCAACAAAACAAGGTTTATCAACCAGTGAGGGAGGACATGGGCCAACAGAGGGAGTCAGTAGTTTGGGGGAGCAACATAGTTCATGAAGTTGCCATCTTCTTATATATGATGCCTGGCAAATTGGGGCTCAGCTCACCCGACCCAGCACTGTAAGGAAGTCAGTTCCTGACCTTGCCTTGTCCTCCCTTCTCTAGCTTCTGTGACCTTTCCTATTCTAATAGTCTCTATGCTTGCATGAGTATAAAACTTTAAGAACAATACAGGTCCCTCCAACCTCAGGCTGGCAGAAGAGGCATATCAATTAAACACCACCGTACCCTCCCTAAGAACAAAGAGCAGGGTTCCCAAGAAGTGCTCAGTTGGACAGTCTGGAAGGCAAAGGATGAGCAGGATTGGGAAGGGGACCTGAGACAACCTTCACACGCTAGGACTTAGCTCCTTCATGACAGGAAGTCGGGGAGAAGATAGCAGACAGAGTCATTTCACTCACACACCACATGACTTATTAAACACCACCTAGGTACTAGGCACCACGCTAGCTCCTAGGGACACACTGACAAGCAAAACAGACCTGGTGGGAGGAGCCATGATGCCACCTGCTTGCAGGGGATGCAGGGAATGCAGGGAAAGGCAAGCAGGAATCAGAGGCAAAGGGTGTGTCTGGAACACTGTCCTGAAGCTGGAGCTCCCCCCCCCCCCTTAGCAGTACCCACCTCCAGGGTTAAGGGAGTAAATGCCGGCCGTGCTCAAGACTCATTTACGTTCTTGACTTCATGGGGACCCCTAAACCATTCTTGTTTGGGGGGCACTGTCCTAGTTTAGATTCTAAACACCCCCTCCTGAGGGGCTCAAGCAGCTAGTCACATGATACCAGAGTCAAGAGCGGTGGTGGGGGTGGGGTGGGGGGTGGGTAGGGGTGGAGAGGAATGCACATTCGAATGCTGTCTGCTTGCTCGCTCAGCTGGTTTTCTTTGCTTTCATTGTTTTGCTGTTGTTGTTTTGGACAGGGTCTCGCTATGTGCTCCTGAGTGGCTAGAACTCTCTATGTAGACCAGGCTGGCCTCAAACTCATAGAGATCCCCCAGCTCTGTCTCCTGAGTACTGGAATTCAAGGCATATGCCAGCACCCCTGGGGTCTCTTCACTCTTAACACAGCTCTTGGTGCTGTCCAAAGCAGAACGGTTGTTCTTATATCAATTAGCAATTAAGACATGTTCTCAATCCAACCGTATCTAGATAATTCTTCTTTGAGACTCTCTTCCCGGGGATGGAGAGATGGCTCAGTGGTTAAGAGCACTGGTTGTCCTTCCAAAGAATCTGGGTTCAATTCCCAACACACACATGGCAGCTCACAACTGTCTGTCTGTATCTCCAGTTCCAGGGGATCCGACACCCTTATGCAGACATAAATGCGGGCAGAACACCAATGCACACAAAGCAAAAATAAATAAATCGCTTTGAAAACAAACAAAACTCTCTTCCCAAGTGATTTTAAGTTGCATCAAGTTGATGTGCTGTAATTAAGGGAGAGAGATGCATGTTGTGTTCCCAGCGCCTGGCTCCCAAGCCCCCAGCTGCTGGCCCACTCAGCCGCTGGTTGCTTGTTTATGCCTGAAATAACCACATGAGAGCTGTATTAATTTAAATACTGCCTTGCCCACTATCTCTAGCCTCTTCCCGGCTGGCCCTCACCTCATAAACTAACCCATTATAAAAGTCTGTATGTCACCACGAGGTGGGTGACTTACCGGACGGATCTACGGTACTTCCATCTGCCGCGGGAGCTTCATGGCAACTGGCTCTGACCCAGTCTTCTTCCCAGCTTCCTCTTTTCTTTTCCCCGCCTATCTAAGTCCTGCCCTATCAAATGGCCCAGGCAGCTTTTTTATTTAACCAATCAAAGCACAGAAATACAGATGAACCCTCCTTCATTGATGATTAGAGCTACTCACACAGACTTTATCTTTCACATCTACTCTAGTAGAAATGAAAAGGTTAGAAAAGGTTGAAGGCCAAGAATATACAAATCTGTGCATACATCTGGTCGTCAGGGTGATGCCATCACAAAGCTGGGAAACTGTACCACACTCTGTAAAAGGAGAGCTGGGAAAGCAAGCAAAAGGGTTTTTTTTGTTGTTGTTCCTTAAGAAAAGGCCTAGACAAAGATGCCTACAGGTCCTGTTGCCACCCACTTTTGTTTTTTGTTTTGTTTTTGTTTTTTTTTCTTTTGGTTTTTCAAGACAGGGTTTCTCTTTAGCTTTGGAGACTGTCCTGGAACTAGCTCTGTAGACCAGGCTGGCCTCGAACTCACAGAGATCCGCTTGTCTCTGCCTCCCGAGTGCTGGGATTAAAGGCGTGCGCCACCACCGCATGGCCCCAGCTTTTTTTTAAAAATTTTTTTTTGTACTTTATTTTGGTTTAATTTATTTATTATGTATATGATGTTCTGCCTGCATGTATCCCTTCAGGCCAGAAGAGAGCACCAAATCTCATTACAGATGGTTGTGAGCCACCATGTGGTTGCTGGGAATTGAACTCAGGACCTTTGGAATGGCAGGCAAAGCTCTTAACCACTGAGCCATCTCTCCAGCCCGCCACCCACTTTTGTATGAAAAATGCCTGACAAGGCCTACCAAGAGGTACTGTGCAGCCGAAGAGTGCCAGGAGCAGGGTCTAGTAAGACTTTGAAAGGGTTCAGAGCAAGGGTCTTTTATGTGGATGATCTCCGGGTAGGAACAAAAGCAACAGGGGTATAGCGTCAGCCACAAGCAAAACAGCCCACACAACAGGAGTCCCGAGGGTTGGGAAATGGCCAGGCCCCCAGGTGCCACACAGTGAGGCTTTTGCTCCCTCTGCAGTTTGCGGCATCCAGAAAGCCAACATCGAGGACGAGGCCAAGGAGAACGTCGTGAGCAGCACCGAGTTCCCCTGGGTGGTGTCCATACAGGACCAAGAGTACACCCACCTGGCATTCGGCTGCATTCTCAGCGAGTTCTGGATCCTCAGCAGCGCCTCCGCTCTCCAGAACAGGCTAGTGCCCCAGAGGGAAGTTGGGAGGGTGCGCTGCAGGCCTGAGGACTGGTGGGGCCTACACACCTCCGGGTGTACTCGCCTGAGTCAAAGTCCTGAGGCCACCAGTGGCTCCTGGGACTTTACTATGAGGACCGAGAAGTGATACCAGTGAAAAGCAAGATGTCATTTGTTGTATCTAGGAAGTCCACTTGTGATTTTGCCACAACTACAGAGATGTGGATTCTTTAATTCTATCCACCAGGTGTCCTTCCGGGATAAGTTAAGGAAGTCGGCAGTACTCCTTGGGCCTCATAAATGTTACTGCTACAGAGGGCACAGAGAAAAGCTGAAGGAAATCAGAGATGCTTCCAGATGCTTTTCTCTGGGTGCTCAGAACATGACTTTGTCCTCCAATTGTTCTTGTCTGTGTTCTCCAAATTCTTACAGATAAGAAAAAGTCATAAACACGATTAAAGGAAATATTTGGCAAACATTCCAAAATATTTTCATAAACTGTAGACTACTTCACTTCTGGTCCAATGTTTGACTTTAACTTCTGAGGATTGGCAGTAAGGGGATAATTTCAACCTCTGAGGAGGAAATGTTTCCCGCACAAAGTTGTTCACTAATTACACAGAAAATGCTAGAGTATGAAAGAAACATCTAAAGGGGATTTTGGCACAGGCCTGGGAGTCCAGCACTTGGAAGGTGGAGGCAGAAGAGTCAAGAATTCAAGTTTCTTCATCCTTAGCTATATATTGAGTTTAAAGCCAGCCTGGCTACATGAGATTCCACCTCAAAAACAAACACAAACAAAACAAACAAACAAAAAAAACCCAGCCAAATAAAAGTGAACTTGCAGTTATCACAGATAAGCAGTGATAATTTAGTTTCTTATGCACACTGTATGTGAGAAAGTGTGATATCCATTGCATAGATGGAGAAAGTATAGGAAGTTTCAGCTTGGTGATGTCATCACCCCGGTGGCCAGATGTGTGCATGGTCTTGCACATTCTTGTGCTTTAACCTTTTCTAGCTTAATTTCTACTATAGTAGATGCGATGGTTTTGCGTGTGCATGTGTTGGGGTGACATTGGATATATTCCTCCATTGCTCTCTACTTTACTGGTACAGGGTCTCTCACCAGACCCGAAGCTCACTGATTTGGCTGGGTTTTACCCAGAGTTCCCTATCTCTGCCTCCTGGGTGCTAGAATAGCAGGCAGGACACTTAGCTTTTATGTGGATCCTAGGGATTCAAACCCTGGTCCTCATGCTTGCATAATGAGTGCTTTATCCACTGAGCTATCTCCCCAGCCTGAAAGAATAGTTTAATCCGCTAAAGAAACTATAATGTTAACACCTGGTAGAATATTCTTTAGCTGCTGAATTTTTAATACTTGCTTTGTGCATTTTTAAATTTATTATTCTTCTAGTATGCATATAAAATAATAGACTTCCTATGGCATTTTTTATTAAATATTTTTCATAAAATATATTTTAATCATGTTTTTCCCCTTCCTCCAACTCCTCTCCACCTCTCTGCCTACTCAACTTTGCTCTTTATCTCTTTCAAAAACAAAAATCAAAACAAACAAGCAAAAGATCAATAAGATAAAAAAATGCCAACCAAAACAAAAATGAAACCAAAAGCCCACAAAATTATCACTGATCTGGTTTTGTGTTGGCCAACTACGCCTGGGCATAGGGCCTTCCCTGGAGTGTGGTTGATACACTGATTTCCCCTTTGCCAGCAGGTACCAATTGGTTAGGGGTTGGTTAGGGCTGTAAGTCCAAAAGGAAACAAGCCTGCTGACACTCTAACCTTGGATTTCCTGTATCCACTCCCCCTCTCAGTGCTGAGATCCTGTCTGGCTGGAATCTGCACAACTCTTGTGTGTGATGTCACGGTCTCTGTGAATTTGTATGTGCTCCTGTCCTGTTGTATCTGGAAGACATTGATTCTTTGGAGTCCTCCATTATCTCTGGCTCTTACAATCTTGTAGTACAAATAATGAAAACCCAGAGACAGAAACTGGGGTTCAACTCAAAAACCAGAAAAGCAAAGCATCCAAGCAACTAGAGAAGGCTGGGCTACCACAGACTAAGTGAACTAAGCCTCTCTCCTCATTTTATGTTCCCTCTAGTGCTGGGATTAAAGGTGTAGGTCACCACCACCTGGATTTGTTTCTGCATTGATCTTACCTAGGGTAGCCCAGGGTGGCCTTTAATTCACCCAGAGATCCGTCTGCCTCTGTCTCCCAAATCCTGGGATTAAAGGTGTGCACCACCATTCCCTGACCTCTAGTGGCTTAACTTTGCCTTTCTGATCTTTAGGCAGGCTTTATTTATTAAAACATAAATAAAATACCACTATCGAATCTTCTTCATAGATGTCTACTTTATGACGGTGTTTTCAAGCATGTGTATCATTGTATTTTGCTCAGTCTGCTCTCATTACCTTCTGTTGTTCATGGTCCACCCTTGACCCTCACACTGGTCAGGATTTGAGTGTGTGTGTGTGTGTGTGTGTGTGTGTATACAGAGCCGTGACTTTTATTATTTGAAAAAGCTGCACACTTATTTCCCTTTCTGACTCTGTGCCTGGCCTTCAACAGTTTCACAGAGACTTTCTGCTCCTCAGTGAGGGAGTGTGCCTGGTCTTCCATGGACAGACTCGGTAGACATGGATAAGCACTGCTGGCATGCTTCATTTTAGACTCTCTCATAGGGACTGCAGGTCTTACAGCATGAGTACCACATGTAGATTTTGGTGCTTTCCCAACCTTATTGGCTTAAAAGTAAACAATCCTGAGGCCAGGGATTCAAGACAGCCTAGTTTTGTAAGAGACTGTATTGTAGGAAAGCCTAAAATAGTGTGTCAAACATGACCGTTCTGAGTGTGTCTCAACACTGTCTCTAGAAGAGCCAGAATTTATATTTTTAAGTGAAAATCCATGTATATTGTTGAATATCTGCGAAGAGGCAAACTCAGGCAGGGAAGTCACTAGATTCTTCCCCTTGTGCCATGGCCTGTCATCACTTTCTTGGATTTTTTTTAAATGCACAATGTGTTTGTGGCTATCTATATACCTTTCTATATTGATTCTTATGTCTATTAACACAGAATTCTCTCTCTCCTAGTCAGCTTAGGTTTCCCTAACACAGTACTATAAACTGGATGATTTAGCCCAGAGAGTCCAAGGTTAGAGTGTCAGCGGGTTTGTTGCCTTCTGGATGTATCGGCAGAAGCCTTCTAGGTTCACATGGCTACTTACCTCTGTGTGAGAGTAAGACAGAAGAGAGGCATGTAAGATTCCTGACATCAACCTCAGTCCTACACACACACACACACACACACACACACCACATATACATATGAAAAGAAGAAAAGTTTTCTTAAAGGAAAGGGGATGCTGGTCCTACTGGATTAGGCCCTACGTACCTCTACCTCCAAATATGAAAACAGAGGCCTTACTACCAACTGTGGTCCCATTTTTTGAGATCATGGCAAGATATTGCCGTAGAACCCTCTCACTCCCAATTCTTGTCCTATTTATTTATTCACATTTCTTGTCCATGGAAGACTATGTAGGCATCACTCTGCCCCTCCCACTGCCACCCTGGCTTCTGGTATTAAATACACCTGAGGTGACTCCAATTTTAAGCCGTATGGCTATGAATGCTTATCTACCCAGGAGATGCCTGGCTTACCCCTGCGATTCCAGCTTCTGCCATTACCCTCATTTCCTTTTCATGAGTTTCATGGATTAGACAATGAAGTGTCTGCTCAACCTTAGAATGATTTCATCTTCGTTGGACTGGATGTCCAGCTATGCCAGGTCCTCCTACCTGTCACTAGTGATCCACTCTCTACTCTCCCCCCTCTGGTGTGGGTGACAGCCGCATTTACCCTTGCATCCCGGCTCCAGCTCGGTTTCATCAGTACCAGGACTGACAACAGCCTGAGGGGTGGGGGTGGGGAGTAAGACGAAGGAGGGTCTGTATGCAGGGTCCCTATGCTCCCGAGGCAAAGTGCAGATTGGTTCCCTCACCAGCTTCATACAGCTCTGCCTGACCTAGTTTTTTTTTTTCGAGACAGGGTTTCTCTGCAGCTTTGGAGTCAGTCCTGGAACTAGCTCTTGTAGACCAGGCTGGTCTCGAACTCACAGAGATCCACCTGCCTCTGCCTCCTGAGTGCTGGGATTAAAGGCGTGTGCCACCACCGCCTGGCCTGACCTAGTTCTTCTCGTCTAGGGAGACTATATGCAGGCTCTGGGCTTGAGCCCACACCTTGATGAAGAAAGTGAAGGACCAGTTGAGGATGCTTCCCCGCATCAACCTCAGGCCTCCGCATACATGCACACACATGCACGCCCCGCACACATACAAAAGAAAGTGAAAACAGACACACAAGACAACCCGGCTGACTTTTGTCGCATTGGCCACTGTTCTCCGCCCACTTTCTAAGTCTTTCACTGTTTTCCATTCTCCTCCTGCTGGAAGAGGGCTTACTTTCTTATCTGCCTTTCTGCTGAGAGCCTTCTCACCCGGCTGCTGCTGAGCTCAGTGGCAGCAGGTGTCACCTGACACTCTCGGTTGTCTTTTGCTGGGTTCGCCAGCCCTTGCTCAGATGGCTGAGTGCTGAGTCCTCTTTATGGTTTTATGGTGTATGCCTTACATTCGTATCATTTCTTGGGTGAGTCTGAGGGGAGAGGTAGAGAACACCCAACTTAATCCCGCCGCTGTAAAGCCATATTCTCCCTAAATGCACTCACAGAGTATGTGAGGCAAGATACTGCACCAAATGGCTGGGCAGTGGTGAAGTCAACCTTTAATCCCAGCACTCAGGAGGCAGGGGCATGTGGATCTTAGTGAGTTCGAGACCAGCCAGGTATACAAAGCGAGTTCCAGGACAACTAGGACCGTTACATGAGAAACCCCATCTCGAAAAACCAAACCAAACCAAACCAAAAAATGATCTTAAATGCTGAGACAGTGAGTGTCATGATTTACATATTTTGTATTGAAATGAAATGAATGAATGAAATGTATGCCCTGGTAGTGCTGAAGCATATATGGGCAGTCCATATATGGTGGTTCTGTTGAACTTGTTCGTATTGGGTTTCATGGTCTAAGTTGATGAGGACGGCTGACCAGAGGTCTCTTCCTCAAGAGGGCACCTGATCTCATTATAGATGATTGTGAGCCGCCATGTAGTTGTTGGGAATTGAACTCAGGACCTTTGAAAGAGCAGGCAGTGCTCTTAACCACTGAGCTATGTTAAAAAAAAAAAAAGAAACTAAGCCGGACGGGGGTGGCACGCCTTTAATCCCAGCACTCGGGAGGCAGAGGCAGGCAGATCTCTGTGAGTTCGAGGCCAGCCTGGTCTACAAAAGCTAATTCCAGGACAGGCTCCAAAGCCACAGAGAAACCCTGTCTCGAAAAGCCAAAAAAGAAAGAAAGAAAGAAAGAAAGAAAGAAAGAAAGAAAGAAAGAAAGAAAAGAAAAAGAAATACAAACTATTCATACAGAAAAGTCACCCAAGAACATGTGAACAGATGATCTTTGTATGGTAAGATAAATGTTTATCAGAACAGAGGAATCCCCAAGATATTGGACTCACAAGGGAGAGCACAGCCTAGAAATTCAGAAGAGATTCCCTGGAGACTGAGGTCAAAGGTATGAGTAAAAGCTAAACTGGAGGCTGGAGAGATGGCTCAGCAGTTAGAGCGCTTCGTGCTCTTCCAGAGAGTCCATGTTCAGTTCCCAGCACCACTGAGGAGCTCACAACCATTACTAACTCCAACTCTAAGGAATCCAATGCGTTCTGACGCTGGCAGGCCCATGTGGCACACATTCACACACACATACACATGTGTGTTCACACACGCGCACACACACACACAAATGTTAAAAACAGGGTTTGAGTTGGATGAGAATGCCAGGTTGAAAATGAAAAACATAAAAAATGAGAAATGAGGGCTGGAGGGATGGCTCGGTGGTAACAAGCACTGACTGCTCTTCCAGAGGACCTGAGTTCAATTCCCAGCAACCACATGGCAGCTCACAACTGTCTGTAATGTCAGTTCCGGGGGACTGGACACCCATGGCAAAAACACCAATGCACACAAAAAGAAAAAGTAAGAGAAAAAATGAGATATGAGGGAAGTGTGAAGCTTTGTAGCTGCCTCGACTTCTCAAAAGCCCTTTGCTGTCTGTCTCCCTAGGAAGAAGGTCATTGCTGTTGTCGGTATAGCGAACATGGACCCCAGAAAGGTTGATCACACAGAGTACTCAGTTGGCACCATCATCCCCCATGAGAACTTCACTAACAACTCCAGGAGCAATAACATAGCCCTCCTAAAGACAGAATCTGCCATACGTTTCGACGACATGGTCCAGGCCATCTGTTTCCTGGACAAAAAGCTACATAAACAACGAACGTTGAAGAACTGCTGGGTGGCAGGATGGAACCCTACATCTGCAGTTAATGCATTCTTTCTCCTAGAGGAGGCTGCATGTGTGCTCGCAGTGGCGGGAGGGGAAGGGGCACTCAGAGGAACTTCTCTAGGGCCTATCCTAATCAATCAGAACGCTTGAGGTTTTATAGTTGATTCCTAGTGGTTGCCTTTCTGGGGTCTTTTCTTGTACCATATTCCATGGACCATTTTTTTTCTTTTTAGTTCTATACCCAAGAAACACAGGCAGCATGCTGCCTACCAAGCACTGGGAAGAGTAAGGGAACTAGGGCTGAGCACATTCTTACCGAAGCCACCCATTTCCTGCCATTCTCGGACAAGAATGAAACAAGAGAATGTTTTTTGTTTTGTTTTGTTTTGTTTTTTGAGACAGGGTTTCTCTGTAGCTTTGGAGCCTGTCCTGAAACTAGCTCTTGTAGACCAGGCTGGTCTCGAACTCACAGAGATCTGCCTGCCTCTGCCTCCCGAGTGCTGGGATTAAAGGCGTGCACCACCACGCCTTTAATGTATATTCTTTAAGTGTGAAGGAGGGATGAATTGTTCTCTGCCTGCTTACAGATTTCAATTCAAAGCAAAGATAGGTTCCAGTAAAAACTCAGACACAAGTTCTGATTTTTATGGGTAAAGGGGATGTATAGGGACATTTTCTGTTGATTCCTAGTTAGATATGTGAGTTGCTGGTGGGTTGACTCAGGACTGCCTTCTTGTTAGTAATTCTTGAGCTCTCTGTTGCATGGTCCAGACAGGAAATCACATGACAATGAGTATCCTGAGGAGAATCTCCGTGAAAGACATTGACCTGTGTCCTTTACAAAGAGACCAGAAAACAGAATGTGCCAGTCACACAAATAAGGAATACAATGTTTGCCTGGTAAGAAGACACAGTAGAAGCCAGCTCTTGAAAGTGATTGTTGATCATTGGCTGCACCATGGGGTCTTGGGAGCTCTTCCTTACAGAACAAGGAGTGAATGGTAGGCCCAGTGCCACGGGTTCATGTCTCTGGTAGGAATAACAGTTGGCAGAAAGTACTCAGAATGCTACAGTGTGGTCACTTGATACCGCTAGTCTGGCTAACCTACTCCCCCGTGTGTCCCAGTCAGCCTCCTGAGCACACATGGACTCTCAGTACCCAGTCTCTTGCCCTCACTCTGGTTCAGCATGTACTGTGTCCCCAGCCATCGTGAGCCACTAACCCTTAGCTTTTGAACTGAATTCTGCTCACGAAATATCTATTGGTGACTTCAGTGTTTGGAAAGCTTCCTCTCGTGGAATGGGCTCTGGCGTCTGGATCCTGAACACCGTACTTCTCAGGCAGAGAAGACACTTCCAGCTTTAGAATCAGACTAACAGGTCCCTACGGGCCCAGCAGAGCCATTCTTTTCCTTTCCCCTCTCAGTTTTTACAACCCCTAGAGGTTCTGTGGGATGTCACGAGAGAGGACCACTCAGTGAAAAGGACCCCTCTGTGTGGTAGCTGCCCCGACACCAGGAGGTAAGACAGAGTGCCTTGAAGGCCTGATGGCCTCTGATCCCTTTACTTCAGAGACCAAAAATCATAGCTCTGTCAGGTGGGGAAGAAGGGGAGGGCAGGGACAAAAGAAAAAAGAAAAACAACCCAAGCTTATTCTGTGCCTGAGGTTAGTGGCAAAACCATTTGATGGGGTCATCTGTACCCACAACTGTGTCAGAAACACAGTGTCCTAAATCCCATCCATTTTCCTCCTCAGGCACAAGGATGATCAACTTGGGATGGGACCCGTGAAAGGGTGGAGACTATACCCCTTCTTCACTATATCCCAAGCAACCTTAGTGTGTCATGGACAATGGTCATTCAGCAATCCCAAGTGACCAGTCAGAACTCTAAACAACATTTCAACCCCCTGCCAGCTGGCAGAGTGAAGTGACATAGCAGAGGTGACACAGCAGAGTACAGGATAAAATAAAATAAAATAAAATAAAATAAAATAAAATAAAATATAGGGCTGCTGTACTGCCCTTTCCCTGGGGGGAGCAGTACAGAATAACGCACACATTGCGTCGCCCAGGAACTGGTGTTGGCCTTCTCGCGACTACCCAGGCATGACTGTCTTTGCAGAAAGCACATGCCTCAGCTCTGCCATGCTTTCAGTCACCCCTTCCTCCTACCCTTCACCCTCACCTCTGCTCTACCCACACATCCTGAGCAAGGGAAGGTATCCGGGGAGGGGACACGCCAGGCAGGCCATTCCCCGGGGCTTCAGATGAGAAGGGGCTGATAAGGTCCAACCTTTGCCTCTCTGCTTCCCATCCTTGAATTTGCTCAAACTGTTTGCTGTTATCAGTTGCCACACTGGCTCACTGCTCGCTCAGTCCAAACAGCAAAAGCAACATATCGTTGGCCAGCTTGCCTGGCTTTTCCAGTCGAGGGGGGCATGCAATCAAGGAGGGTGACTAGTCCTCCCCTATCTCACGCCTACATAGACCATGAGGTCCAAGTGGAGGTTTGGCGCTTGAACGGGGGGGGGGGGGGCGGGGGTGGAATAAATGAAACTTAGCAGTTAGCTTCGGACTTTCTGCATTCCTCAACTCCCTACAGAAAAGTTAGAGCCTTTATAAGCCCTCATGACGGTCATAGCTAATACTTGACTGAGCGCCGCATGTGTCACAGGTGCTAATGGATCAGGTCACCTGCGCTGGTCCCAAATCCAGCTCAGAGTGCTAAACCTTGCGTGAGTTAGGGTGTGTGCAGCAGAATGCCTGAGACCCCGGGAGCTACTCAGGAAAAGGGGAGGCGGCATGATGGCAGGGCTGGTGAGCAGGAGTAACTAGCGGCTGGAGTGGGGGTTAGGAATCTGTAGACCCAGAACAGCCCCAGATTCCGGGGAACTCTGACCTTCCCTCCGCTCCGTGCAGCTCTTTCTTAGGAAGGAAGGAAAAGAGGAGCCGTTTCAGAGGCGCCATCACTCTGAGCCTATTTGGAAATATTCTGATAGCTGAGGAATGAGCGGCCAAAAGAGAGGAAAGATTCAGAGTACTAGCAAAAACCAAGACAGTGAAAAACGAGCCAGGAAGTTACAGGCAATCTGGGTGCCAAGGCCACAAATAATTTGCATAATGCAAAGAAAAACTGGACTGGGGAAGTAGCTCAGCTGGTGGGTGCTTGCCTCGAATCAAGCCCTGGCTTCAGGGATTTGATCCCCAGCTCTGCATTAAAAAAAACCGTTGTGGTAGCAAGTCTGTACTCCCAACATGAGAAGGTGGAGTGGAGGGGTGGGGGGGTCAGAGTTCAAGGTCATCTGTGAGCAGGTTGCGTCTCAAACCAGCAAATAGGAGAGAGGGAGAGAGGAAAGAACAGTGTCCCCATGGTGTGGTTGGTGGTGGCTGTCTAAATTTGAAATGGTAGCCTATAATTTGCCCATTTCCAGAGAGAATCAATACAAAACCTTCTAAAACAGACATCTGACATCTATGGAAAAAGAAGGTTTTCTCAAACCTAAGCCCCCTGTCCTTTATTGCAGGGGGAACCAGGAAGCCCTATGATGTGCCAAATGAAGAAGCTGAATCTCTGGGTCCTCAAAGGAATCGTGACCCATGCAGGCGACTCATGCCCTGGCCTGTTTCTGTATGCCAGTGTGGAAGACTACAGTGACTGGATCATGGCCAAGGCGAGGAAGGCTGGCCCTTCCCTGTCCTCGTTCCACCCCTGGCAGAAGTTGCCCACTGAGCTCCTTTTTGACGAATCAAATATTGCCCTGACAAAGAATGCGTATTCTATCCACAGCCATGCTGAATGGCCCCAATCCCACTCCCAAGGACCAAAATTGTCCGCTCTGTATGACCAGTCAACAGACAGTGGGCAGAACTTCAGGGCAAATGGTCTTCAGGAATCAGGCTGGCCTGCAAAAGTGGCTATCCAACCCATGTACTACGACTACTACGGGGGGGAGGCGGGGGAAGGAGGGGTTGTAGCTGGCCAGAGCAGGCTGTGTTGGCCCCAAGAAACGATCTTGATGTCCCTCGTGCTTGTTTTCTTGGGCAGCGGTGTCTAGCTAGCAGCTAACCTCCCTCAAACAAGAAGCTCAAAGTGCAAGGGGCTAGGCATCTACGGTACTGTTCTGGGGTCTGATTTTAATAGATGCCACCTGGGCAACCACAGGCAGGCCCACAGCATCACCGGGCTGGCTCTCCCTCCTCTGTCCCACTCCCATATGTGGGAAGGTCACTTCCTTTACACTTGTGAACTAAATGTGGGCTAACAAGTATCAAAACGTTAGAGTGCCCTGTGGTTCTTTCAGTGTTATGGCTCTAGGGGCCAGGCTGGGAAGATGTTCCCACGGGTAGATGTGGCCCTGCTGGTGACCACTTAGATGTTGCTTGGTAGTGACCGGGCGGGGGTTAATAAACACTATTTGGGCACAGGAAACAGTGAGAGAACCCCACTACTGGAAAACACTAGAGTACTTTAATAGGGTCACTTCTGGGTCTGCAAGCTATGGGTGCTCCTGGCTATTTCCCTGGGGGCCGGATCGTCTGTAGCTGCTCATCCGATGTCTTCATTTTATTCCAGGCTTTTCGGTACCCCTTTAAAGACATCTGCAAAACAGACAAGGGGGAGATGGGAGAAACGGTGGGTGCCTGTGCTGTAGGCCACAGCCATCTACAAACTGCTGGCCATACAGATGACCCTGTGAGGGGCTAAGGTCCCGTGGTGCACCCTGCGGGCAGACGTCACCATAGGGCAATGGAGACCCCCGGGGATGTAGCTCAGTTGCTATAGTGCACGCCTAGCGTGTTCAAAGCCCTGCACCCGCTATACATTGGAGTAGTGATGAACTTAGGAGATGGGAGAGGGGATCAAAGTTCAAGGTTATCCTCAGCCACATATTAGGCTGAATTAGGGGAGAATAGACTGGGATACATGGCACACTGTCTCACCAAAAAAAAAAAAAAATCCCAAAAGATTGTTTTAAAGAGTGTATTTTTGCCCAAAGCGAGATGGTGCAGGCCCCTGTTGGAGTCTCTGCTCACTTTCATGTATGCTGTACATGAGTTAGGGCCCTCGCATCCTCCCTGTCACCAATGACCACACGAGAGAAATGGAACTGGGGTCTAGATGTAGAATGATCCCAATTTCCCCAGCAGCTCACACCGGTTTTAATCGCCGACTCATAGAGGCCCATACAACTATGTAAATACATGGACTTGTGTTCTGAGAGCCATTAAAAACCCTTTATTTTCTCTTTTTTTCTTCTCCTCTCCTCTCTCTCTCTCTCTGACACAGGACCTCACTCTGTGGTTTTGAGTACATTGTAGAACTCTGTACTCACTATGGAGACCTGGCCTCAAACACTGATCTGCTGGCCTCTGCCTCCAAGTGTGGGACTAAAGGGGCATAACACCATGTGTGCGGCTTCTCCTTTGCTTAAAAACTGCCTTCTCCATGTAAGAAGGAGCAGTTACTAAATACCCACAATATGGAGGCATTCACAAGATTCTAGAATTCATCATGGAAGCAAGCGACTAAACACACTTGGGTAGCAAGAATCTCTCCCAGACTCTAAAGGACATTGTTCTTAACCATTAAAAGTGGAAGCTTAGTGTGTGTGGTGGGGGGGATGCACCATTCATTTTGGCTGAACAGTTGAAACAACTGCAGAGACTCCTCATGCACACAACCGTCCAACAATGTTGGATGTTGATGGTTTGAGATACTTGGTGATCCCATGTTGTCAAGGCCAGGTCAGCGACTCAATCCTGCCTGGGGACAACAGACTCACCTCTGCAATCTCCACCTTCCTCTCCCACATCTTGATGGTCTTCTCCAGGTCCCCATTCAAGATCTTCTCCTTGACGTACATCATTACCTGGGGAGCCCGGAACTCAGCCAGCTGCTTCCGTAACTTATTGTTCAAGGTCTGGGCTTTGGCTCTGTCCTGTTGGGAAGGACCCATTAATCCATGAAGTTCTGGGAGCTTCAATCTCAATACAGTTCCAAAATTGATAGTGATAGTCACAGAGCGTGGGGTCCTCTCAAGAATCTGGGTTTTTCTAGCAGATTGGGATGTTTTCATCTAGTTCAGAAATACCAGAGACTACGCTTTTCATCCCTTTCTTTTCCTTCTCTATTTTGTTTCTCTCCTTTACTAAGGACTATGCTTTCTCTTGTTTAGATTTTCTTAAGGTGTTTTCATGTGTGAGATTATATAGCTATGCACACTTTGATTTCACCAGTCTCAATTCATTTTCCTATCTTCCTGTATTGTAAAATATACATAATAAAACTTTCCATTTTAACCATTTTTAAGTACACAGTTCAGTGACATTAAATACATATATAATCCTAGTACTTGGGAGGTAGACATGGGAGGATTTGGAATTTGAATGCATCCTTGGGAACACAAACGTTTGAGGTCAGTACCCATCTCATCAGTCTGAACCCTAACAAGCTCAGGGGATTGGTTTCCAGCTGCCATTTTGAGAAGCACTGTTTTGATTTACTGTGATACAAACTAATAAAAAAAATACTATTAACATGCTTTATGAAGGTGATAATCCAAGATGGTTGGTGGTGGCACACGCCTTTAATCCCAGCATTTGGGAAGCAGAGGCAGGTGGATCTCTGTGACTTTGAAGTCAGTCTGGCCTATAAAGTGAGTTCCAAGACAGTCCACCCTGTTAGACAAATCCTGTCTTGAAAAACAAAACTAAGGACAAAAAAAAAAACAACAAAGAAAAAGGAAGAAAGAAGGTGGTAATCCAGCCCAATTCCCACAGGCAGGCCACTATGGTAGCACTGAACGCTGTGCCCAGAAGCACAGTACTGGTGTAGGAGGATTTTTCTGTATTTTGTGTTGCTTTCATTGGTTGAATAAAGAAAACTGCCTTGGTTTTTTGATAGGGCAGAACTTAGGTGGGAGGAGTAGACAGAACAGAGTTCTGTAGGAGGGATCTTCTGTATTTTGTGTTGCTTTCATTGGTTAATAAAGAAACTGCCTTGTCTTTTGATAGGGCAGGACTTAGGTAGGCGGGGAAAAGAGAACAGTATGCTGGGAAGAAGACTGGGTCAGGGAGAGACGCCATGATGCTCCAGCCCGAGATGGATGCAGGTTAGAATCTTCCGATAAGTCACCACCTTGTGGTAACACACAGACTATTAGGAATGGGTTAGTTTAAGATGTCAGGGTTAGCCAAGAAGAGGCTAACGATAATGGGCCAGGCAGAGTTTAAATGAATATAATTTTCGTGTGGTTATTTCGGGCATATGATAGCAGCCGCAGCCGGGAGCCAGGCACTGAGAACAAATGGCTGCGCTCCTCTCAGATGCTGGGAACACAACCCACACCTCTTACTACACAGCACACTTGCTTTCTCGTAGGGATAATAAGAATACCCAGGATTCTCTCATCATATCTGAGTTTCACCTCACTCAGCATGTACTATAGCTGTGAAGACCAAGGACTACAGTGACCACAGAACATCCCACCTGTGAATCAGGGATGCCACTACACAAAGGGTGGTCTACTGTTCCCATTTCTATGTCCATTTATCTACTGGTCGGTGGCCTAAGGGACTGACTTTATTTGGCAGAGAGTATGACGGGCTCATAACTGAGAACTTTGTAGGAAACAATGGAGATCTTTGGGTTAGACACCCTAGAGGAGCTGTTTAGTTGGCTTCTGTTGCTGTAATAAACATGACCAAAAGCAATGAGGGGAAGAAAAGGGTTTATTTCAGCTTACAGCTTTTTTTTTCTTTTTTTTTTCGTGGTTTTTCAAGTCAGGGTTTCTCTGTGTAGCTTTGGGGCCTGTCTTAGAACTCACTCTGTAGACCAGGCTGGCCTCGAACTCAGAGATCTGCCTGCCACTGTCTCCCTAGTGCTGGGATTAAAGGCGTGCACCACCACCTCCTGGTTCATTTTACAGTTTTTAATCTGTCATCCTGGAAAGTCAGAGTAGGAACTTAAGCAGAAACAACTTACTGGGTTGTTTCTTTTTCTTTTTCTTTTCTTTCTTTCTTTCTTTCTTTTTTTTTTTTTGGGTTTGGTTTTTTGAGACAGGGTTTCTCTGTAGCTTTGGAGCCTGTCCTGGAACTAGCTCTTATAGTCCAGGCTGGCCTCGAACTCACAGAGATCCACCTGCCTCTGCCTCCGAGTGCTGGAATTAAAGGCGTGCGCCACCACCGCCCAGCTACTGGGTTGTTTCTAATGGCTTGCTCAGCCTGCTTGCTTGCTTGCTTGCTTCCTTCCTTCCTTCCTTCCTTCCTTCTTTCCTTGCCCTTTCTTTCTTTTTTCTTTTTTCTTTCTTCTTTCTTTCCTTCTTCCTTTTTTTCCTTTTCCCTCCCTCTATGTATTTTTTAGATTTTATTGTTATATGGGTATGGGTATGTGCATATTCGTACAGTATCCTCAGAGGCATTGACTCTCTTGCAGCTGAAGTTACAGGCAGTTGTGAGCAGCTGGATGTGGATACCAGGAACCAAACTCATGTCTTCTACAAGAGTAGTGCTTTCGCTTAACCACTAAGCTGCCCAGCCTTCTTTCTTATAGTACCCAGGACCATCAGGCCAGGGGTAGCACTGCCCATGGTGAGGTGGGAGCTTCTGCATCAATAACACATCAAGAAAATGCAGCCAGGCGGTGGTGGCGCATGCCTTTAATCCCAGCACTCAGAGGCAGAGGCAGGTGGATCTCTGTGAGTTCGAGGCCAACCTGGTCTACAAGAGCTAGTTCCAGGACAGGATCCAAAGCTACAGAGAAACTCTGTCTTGAAAAACCAAAAATAAATAAATAAATAAATAAATAAATAAATAAAAAAGAGAGGAAAAAAGAAAGAAAATGCACTGCTGCCTATTGGTACCTGTAGAACAATATGGTAGAGACATTTTCTCAGTTGAGGTCCCTTCCAAAATGACTCCAGCTTTGCATCAAGTAGATATAAAACTAGCCAGATTCAATAATACAAGTGGCAACAAACAAAACAGTTGACCAGGCAGATGTTTAACAGAACTAGACAAATAAACCAAGAAGAGCCTCCCTGTGTCTAGAGCAAGCCTCAAAAACTGACAATACCTTGCTGGAAAGAGGCCAGGCATGAGATTGGATCAGCAGGTAAGACAGCACCTCTCAGTATTGCCAAAAGCAATAGGGAGACTGGGCAGTAGCTAACAGGGGCTAGCATCTGGGTGGGACACCAGCAGAGGAGTTTTTAGCAGGAAGATGAAAGACCAAAGAGAACTCAGCTGAAACAGCAACCATGCAGTCTGGTTGTCAGACTGGCCATGACAAGGCTGTGCCCACTGACAACACGGCAATAGGGGAAGCAGAATCTACTGACTCAGTCCAGCCAAATCACTAGCCAACGACAACACCATGGGGAGCTGCTGTAGTACCTAAAATGCACAGTTTTCTGAAAATTATGAGATGGGCAAAGAAACAGGAGAATTCGACCCACACAGAAGGAAAAAAAAGGAAAGAAAACCAGGCAACATGAACTGTCTCTGGAGGAGTCCAGATGGTGGACTAAATGCACAGTTTCAAAGCAGCTATTCAATTATCCAAAGTAAATCATAGTTAGAGACCTAATGGTGAGCTGGGTGTGGCTATGCAGCCTTTCCAGTCTCAGAACTCAGAAGGCTAAAGTGGGGGAATCAGGAGTTTGAAGCCACCCTGGGCTACATAGCAAGATTCTGTCTCAAAAAAAAATCATTTTACAAAAGGTTTATTTATGTATTTTATACATATGGGTGCTTTGTCTGCATGTACACCAGAAGGAGACATCTGATATCATCACAGACAGTTGTGAGTCGCCTTGTGAGTGCTGGGAATTGAACTCAGAACCTCTGGAAGAGCAGTCACTGATCTAGACCACTGAGCCATTTCTCCAGACCCTCAAAAACTCTTTACAGATTTAAGTCAGTAAAGTATGTGGTGAGATTTTGTTTGTGTTTTAACAAATAAAGCTTGCCTAAAGACCAGAGTGTGGAGCTAGCCACTCTAGTTAGTCACAGAGGCCAGGCAATGGTAAAACACAGCAAGCGGTGGTGGCTCACACCTTTAATCCCAGCACCAGGGAGGAGCAGATGGAAAATGATATGGCTGGGTGAAGAGAGGAATATAAGGCAGGAGGAAACAAGAGTTCCAAATTCAGCCTGAGATTTCATAGAGATGGCATTCAGTCTGAGGACTTGTAGAGACAGGATCGGCCATTCAGTCTCAGGATTTCATAGAGGTAAGAACTAGTGACTGGATGTTCTGCTTCTCTGATCTTTCAGCTCTCACCCCTAATATTTGACTCTGGGTTTTTACTATTAAGACCAATTAGAAATCAAGCTACAGCCAGGCGTTGGTGGCGCACGCCTTTAATCCCAGCACTCAGGAGGCAGAGGCAGGCGGATTTTTGTGAGTTTGAGGCCAGCCTGGTCTACAGAGCTA
>JAQHUG010000556.1:363054-382133 GCA_028555095.1 Dicrostonyx torquatus | reverse complement strand
TCTTACACCTGTAAGAATGGCCAAGATTAAAAACACAGATGACAACTTATGCTGGAGAGGGTGTGGGGAAAAGGGAACACTTTACTTCTGCATTTCTGGTGGGAATGCAAGCTGGTACAACCACTTTGGATGTCAGTGTGGAGATTTCTCAGAGAATTAGGAAACAGCCTTCCTCAAGACCCAGTAATACCACTTTTAGGTATATATTCAAAGGATGCTCAATCATGCCACAAGGACATATGCTCAACTACATAGCAGCTTTGTTTGTCATAGCCAGGACCTGGAAACAACCTAAATGCCCCTCGATCAAAGAATGGATGTTAAAAATGTGGTACATTTACACAATGGAGTACTACACAGCAGAAAAAAATGACAGCTTGAATTTTGCAGGAAAATGGATGGAACTAGAAAACATTATTTTGAGTGAGGTAACCCAGACACAGAAAGACAATTATTACATGTACTCATTCATAGATGGTTTTTAAACATAAAGCAAAGAAACCCAGCCTACAAACCACAATCCCAGAGAACTTAGACAACAATACAGACACTAAGAGAGACTTACATAGATCTAATCTACATGGGAAATAGAAAGTATAAAAAGAAAAGATCTCCTGAGTAAATTGAGAGCATGGGGACCTTGGGTTAGGATTGAAGGGGGCGGAGGCAGGGAGGGGAGCAGAGAAAAATGTAGAGCTCAATAAATATCATGGAAAAAAAAAAGCAAGATCTCCTGAGTAAATTGGGAGCTTGTGGGTCATGGGAGAGGGGAGAAGAAGAGAGGGAGAGAGGGGAAGAAGGGAAGGAAGAGGAGAGAAATGTATAGCTCATACATACAATTTAAAAAAAAAAGAATCAGTCTCTAAAACTTTAGAAGAGTAGGACAGATCTTCACCGTGGCTGGCTAGGTCTTAGCGCCTTCAACCTCACAACACACTATAAAAGAAAACATGAATTGGACTTCACCAAAAATGTTAAGTCTTGTACTATAAACAATAGCACTAAGAAGTTGAAAGAACAGTGAGAGCCCATTACCCGTGGGTAGCAGAAAGCAGCGGCCTCAAACCTGGCCGATGACTCAGCAGTGCACACAAGATGAATGGACTAAAGGGTAAGCTGTGTGACCCAGAGCAACACGACAGCTTCCACAATGAGATTCTGCCTTTTGTTTGTTTGTTTGTTTTAATTTCTATTTTTGTTTTGGTTCTTTGCTTTGTTTGGTTTTTCATTTTTCTTTTAATTTTTGCTTTGTTTTGGGGGGAGGTTGCAAGGGCAGAGGGCAGATGTGAGGGGATGGAGAGATAAGAGGGACTGGATGTACGATGTGAAATCCACAAAGAGTCAATAAAAGGGTTTTTTTTTTTTGGTTTTTTAAAGACTGAGAGAAGCCTACAAAGATAACTCAGTGGTTAAGAGCACTGGCTACTCTTCCAAAGGACCTGGGTTCAATTCCCAGTACCCACATGGTGGCTCACAACCGTCTGTAACTCTAGTTCAAAGGGACCCACTCTGTCTTCTAGTTGCTCTGGGCACCAGGCAGGTACCTGGTACACACACACATATATGTAGATAAAACTCTCACATGCACAGAAAAAAAATAATGAAAATGAAATAAATACCACAGAATAACATATGTGATAAGAGGATACACCAAGAATTCTTACAACTCATTTTTTAAAGAAAACTCAATTAAAAATGAAGCAAAGGACAAGACAGCACATTTCTCCAAAATAACACGCAAGTGGTCACAGCAAGAAAAGGGACTCTGTGTCATTAGTTATCAGAGAACTTCAAAAGAAATCCATAATAAGGCACACGACTTCAACCAACTTGGAGGGCCATTAAGAGAAAGAATGGTGTGGTGGCAAGAACGTATAGAAGGCTGGTGCAGTGGCGGGAACATATAGAAGGCCGGTGCGGTGGTGGGAACATATAGAAGGCCGGTGCGGTGGCGGGAACATATAGAAGGCCGGTGCGGTGGTGGGAACATATAGAAGGCCGGTGCGGTGGTGGGAACGTATAGAAGGCCCGTGCGGTGGGAACGTATAGAAGGCCAGTGTGGTGGCTTAGTGGGCAAAAGGGTTTTCTATGCAAGTCTGAAGACTTGAATCCGATCCTTGGCACCCACTTAGGAAACCGGGATATAAAGTACAGAAAATAAGGGTGGAACTTCCACATCCCTCCACACCCAAGGCTCAGAGACCAGTGTGGAAGAGGGGAGGGAAGATTGAAGTGTCAGAGGTCAGGAAGGCCAGGACAGAACAAGGACTGCTGGACATGCTAGGGCACTGCATGCATGCACTCCCGGGACCTGTGGTTGCCTGCACAAAGCCTGCAGAAGGTGAAGCAGTCATTGCTCTAGCCTGGAGGCAGGGGCTCCTGAGCCTCCAACCTGAACAAGAAGCTGTAAATAGCTGATGGCTTCTGGGAAAGTGAGAAGCAGCCTAGCTCCTGGTAGGTTCACCACACTCCAGGGGATGAGCCCATACCCAGGAGGATGTTGGTCAGCACAAATTGGACTCAGTGTGCTTTTGAAAACATAAAGAGAGGCTGGGGCAGCGGTGTCACACGCCTTTAATCCCAGAACTCAGGAGGCAGAGGCAGGTGGATCTCTGAGTTCAAGTTCAGCCTGTTCTACAGAGTGAGTTCCAGGACAGTTGGTACTGCACAGAGAAAACCTTTGTCAAAAAAAAAAAAACAAAAACAAAAAAAACAAAAAAACAAAAAACAAAAAAAAGCTAAGAAAGGAATGAGATATGATAGTAACACACCTTTAAACTAGAACTCAGGAGGCAGAGGCAGGCACATCTGTGAATTTGAGGCCAGCTGGTCTACATAAGAAATTCCAGGCCAACCAGGGCTACACAGTGAGACCCTGCTTCAAAAAAAAAAAAAAAAGGTAAACAAAGGGCCATGCAACGGTTTGACTAAGAATGGCCCCATAGGCTCATATATTAAAATACCTGATCTCCAGTTGGTGAAACTGTTTGGAAAAGATTAGGAGGTGTGGCCTTATTGGAGGAGATGTGTCACTGGGGGCAGACTTTGAGGTTTCAAAAGACCCACACCATTCCCAGGCCCCCCGCCTGTGTGTGTGTATGTGTGTGTCTCCAGTGTTTGGATCGAGATGTAAACTCTTAGCTGTTCCTGCCACTGTGCCTTTGCTCCACCATCACAGACTCTTAACTCTCTGAAATCATAAGCCCTAAATTAAATGTTTTCTTTTGTAAGATACCTTGGTTGTGGAGTTTTATCACAGCAAAAGAAAAGAAGCTAAGACAGGCTAGGGGGGTGACCCTTGTATAACACGTGTAAAGCCCTGGGTTTCATCCCCAGCACTGAAAACCAGAAGTTAATGAGAAAAGGAAACTGAACTAAATCATGAATGCCAGGACTCCAAAAAGAGGACTTTATGTTTCAATGGCAATCTAACCCAGTCCCCTAGAACTGGGGTTACAGACATTTGTAAACTGCCATGTGGGTGCTGGGAACTGAACCTGGATCCTTTGGAAGAGCAGTCAATGCTCTTAACCCCTGAGCCATCTCTCCAGCCCCCACCTCACGTAGTTTATAAGGTCATAGACACAGAACTTTAGAATTGGGAGGTTGTATACTCTGGCATGTACTGTGAACTGTTTTCCTTGTGAACAAACCCTGGAACCTCACTCAGTGGTGAATGTAACATCACTGAGCTATAAATCCAGTGCCTGCTATCATGGCTCAGAGCTGTTTTGGTTTTTGTGGTCTGGATTAACCAAGGATCGAGGGACACTGACCTTTGTGGGCAGAAGGAGGCAAACATCAGAACAGCACACTGTGCCCTCCTACCTCCTCTGCCTGGATGGTTTCTTTCTCAATTTTCCCAAGCAGCTCGTTTCTCTGCAAGATCTCCTTGTCCAGACTGTTGTATATCTCAATTGCCCGATGAAGCTTGTTCTGAAACACATCAGAATGGCAGGTGCTAAGAGGAGCTCTCGGAGCTGTGCGGAGGGGAGACAGGAACGAAGCAAGACCATCATTTCGTCTACATAGCTTCCTATCAGCTGGGGACCACCCTTCCCAAACGTGTCCAGATCTGGTGTCTCAGAGCCGGCTGGAGAGAGGGAGAGGACCTTGGGATCTTGGCATCTGCCGGAGATGCAGAGTGATCCAACAACAGGACTCAGCTCTTGCCCCACTGGTTCCAAAGAAAAACTTTTAGTAGCTAAACTTCTCTTACACTGATATGGTCACCTTGCTAGGTTGTAAGGGGACATCCTGGTAGGGAGCAGAGCATTGGGTTTGACAGGTACAGATCACTCAGCAGCTGCCATGACTACCTCATGAGGGTGCAGAGAGAGGCACCCCTACAGGAGGTGGGTCCAAACCCACTTAAAACTACAAGAGCCAGGATTTGAATGGATGTGGTGTGATTCCTCAGCCTCTGAGCTCCACTACACACCCCTGCCTAAAGGAGCTGGGCCTGCTGGTGTCAGAGAATTCTATAGTCGCTGCCTCATGGATGCCCACGACATTATTTGTCCTTCAGTTCTCCCAGGCCCCGATGTTTAGATTGACCTCCTCTGGAACCTTCTTCCTGAGCCTTCTCCTATCCTATCGGGAAGTCTCCAAAAACTCTCCCCGAGCCCTACCCTGCTGGGAAGTCTCCAAAAATGCTGGAATGTGCTCTGCCTGGATGAGGAGTAGGCACACCCCAAGAACCGACCCACCCAGCCCCAGGCACTGGTTAGTTAGTGAAATATTCTAGGCCTTGCCTCTGGGAAGCTCATTCACAACCAATGCCAAGGGAGGTAGGGAGGCTGAAAATCACGGCAAGAATTCCAAGACTGCAGCTGTGCCCATGGGCACACAGTAGACTGTGCCAATGGGCATACAATAAGATGTGTCGGGGTGGGGGTGTCCTGCAACAGCAATGAGGACAGATAAAATCACACTTAGCTCTGTGAAGAAGGAAGAGCGGGCAAGGAAAATGTCAGGGGAAGGAGGGTCCCAAAGGAGCTGGGAAAGGAGATCATATTGTTGGATGGATGGGGGAGGGAACGGGGTGTGCTCTGCTGGACCAAGGGATGCAAATCACATAAGTGACACTCGGTGGTAATGTCAACCACTTGAGGTCACTACAGAAAAGACAGACCCAGCTTTCCAGGGTAGCAAATCACTTCAGATTCTGGGCTTAAAGCAACAACCACTCCTTGTCTCTGTTTACCCAGGGACGTAGTCTGGGCACAATGTAGCACCATCTCTGCCCATTGGCCCACCAGACTGAAATCTAGGAGCTGGCCAGGTCCTTGGCTTGTGTCTGGGTCTTGAGGACCTCTCTTAAGCCCAGTGGTTGCTGGTTATTTCCTTGAAGTCACAGCACTGGGTTTTTTTTTCCTGGCTATCAGTAGTTCATTCAATCCTAGAGGCCACTAAGATTCCTTCCATGTAGCCTCTTCTATCTTCAAAAGCAGTGATGGAGAACTTCCAGCCCCCAAATTTCACTTACGCTTCACATCTGGGACTTCCTTTTGCAAAGAAATCCGCTTTCAGTGGCTCCTGAGATGAACCAGGCCTCCTTAGTGTCACCTGGGCCACATAGGGGCATCACAGAAATTACTTCATGCCCTAAGCCATTGCGTTCCCAGTCTGGATTTGCATTACAAAGTTCAGCTGGGAACTTCTTAGAAGTCTGTCCTCCTCAGGGCACCAGGGCACTTAAGTCAGTCAAGGTGATTCACAGCAGCTGGACCCACCAGCCAGGACTGAGGGCATGGAGTCAGAGAAAACAACCAGCACCGTTCACACTCCGGCTCACTGAGGAAAGTCACAGAAAACAGCGTGTCTGCCTATATGGTATCAGAGCTGTGTCCTCTGCGATTGGTTCTGCACCTGGCACGCATGGGCACTGTTACTTTTGCCAACAGAGGGGAGTTAATCCAAATGTTTTCAACATGGTCTCATGCTTGGTTGTTTGAGATGTGTGCCAAATGGCTACTCCTTTCACCATCCCATGACCACCAAAACCACACCCAAACTGCTGCCAGTCAGCCACTGTTCACTGGGTGCCTGCTCTGGGCAGGCCTTGTTTTCTATTACTGGGCAAACTACACAGACCATACAAAACTCCATTTAGAGGTGAGATGTGAACCTTGCCTCTGGCAGCTGAAGTACCCATACCAGATGACATGGCAGCTGAAGTACCCATACCAGATGACATCACTATCCAGTCCCAGTGGAGTCAGACTCCCCAAGTGACCATTGTTCTGCCTCCATTTCCCCTACAAGAGCTGAGAAGCCAACAGAAGCGAGGTAGCTTCTCCCACAGTTCCTTAGGTGGGCACACCTTTTCAGCTCCAACTTCGCTCACACCTTCCCATGCGTCAGGCTCACAGGTAGTGTTCTGACTGGCCCGCTGTGCCGCAGCTGCCACTGGCCAGCAGTCTACACTGTGACTTTAGACCCAGCCGTGGAGCCCAGGCTCTGCAACCTGACAGCTCCACCATGGAAACTGCAGCTCCACTGCCCAAATCCCACAAGCAGAAGCAGGCCCCGTGCCACTGAACTGTCTCCATGGGATAAGGTTGAGGCCCAGGGTGAGGAGCCATTCAGGCATCAAGGATCAGAATTCACCCGGACTCGTCTCATCTTGAAGTGATTGTTCAGATGGCACAAGCTAATGCGGACAGTCCCACATGAGCTTCAGGAAGCTGGCTCAGTGGCTCTGCATGCTCTGTGCAGGATGAAGGAGGTAGAGCAGGACATACGCTGGCCTGGCAGTCCCCCTGGTTCTTATTTATGACTTGATGCTTAACAAAACTCAGCACCTTTGCTTTAGGTTTTTGTGACTGGTAAAGAAAAATGTTGAGCAAATGTAAATCTGTCTGATACATTCAAATTCACTTTGCTTTTCCTTTCGTTGGAGGATTTTGAGGGAGGTTTTGTTTGTTTGGAGGCAAGGTCTCCCAGTGTTGCCCAAGCTGCCCTCCCCACCCCACCCACGTGTTACCATGCCTGGCAATAGTCGTGAATTTGAACAGATTCAAATTGCTAATCACACTGTTGTGGGCCAAATGAAGCTCGCATGCAAGCTACCTAGGCTACAGCCACCACTGTCCTGGGCAAGGCCAAGAGCCAGGAAACCCTTTCTGTGAAGGACCAGATAGTATATATGTTCAGCTTTGCAGCGCCAGAGGCAACAGTTTGCACACTATATAGTTCCTTCTGCTAACAAGAGAAAAGCCTGTAGAGTCCTACACGTGCTTTACTGGTGACAGTAAAAGCATAATAACTGGGTGTCATACTTTTGCATAGGGCCGGTGAGGTGGCTCTGCAGGTAGACTTGGTTGCCACCATGCCTGACAAGCTGGGTTTGATCCCTGCAATCCACATGGTGGGCAAGAGCTGACTCTTGTATGCTGTCCTCTGATCTCCACATGTATGCCATGGCAACCTTGCCCACAAACACACACGTGCACACTGAAAATAATAGGGTGAGATACATATGTATTATATATATATATATATATATATGATATATAAAACGATCACACACACATATGGACTTTGTAGAAGACAGCTCAGTTTTTCTGAGCTGCTTTGACAGTATTCTCCATCATTCAGTGCTCTCCTGCACGTGCTCCTCTGAGAAAGTCATTCTTAGCTCGCAGGACGTAGTCGCTCATCTCGCTGGCCACTGCAATACCCCATCACTCACTAGGTGACCAGATGACTTGGTCTGCTGGGGGTTGGCCCTATTCATGCCCATAGTCCCTGCTTAATTATTAATGGTGCCTCTTCTCTCTCCCCAAAGTGTTGCGTTCAGACGATGAATAATTTAGTAGTTTTCTGATTTATGGCTGAGACTGTTTTAAGGGAAGTGCAGACTGCATCCCTCAATTAAACGGGGCCTGCATGTGGTTCACTTTCAAACACTGCACATAAAAATCGCCCAGGGAATTCAAAACAAAGCCAGATCCATGGCCCTCACACCCTAATTCAATCAGTCAGGGTGGGACCAGAGCATAGACATATGTTTTCAAAAGGAAAAGGCACCCAAGTGAGACTAGTGGACAGTTAGGACTAGAATGAGAGCCTTCTGGGTATTTTATGAGACCCGGCTTTGCCAAATCAAGAGAAGTCTGGGGACAACAGGAAATGCCTATAGTCTGGGCAAGCCGCTTGTGTGCACAGGGACCTCCCTGTGGTGGGCAGGTGGATGGAGGAAGCCTGGCAGGGTGCCTGGCCCTGGGGTGGGCCTTACTTTGTAGGTGTTGAGGACCTGCAGGGTGTTCCCGGAGGCCAGCTTCAGCTGAATAAGTTCCTGATTCCTTGCTTCAATCGTCTCTAAAACCTGAGCATTCTCGATTTTCAGCTGCTGAAAGTCGACGTCGTGCAGGGCCTCGCCCACTTCCTCCTTCTGGAATTCCCAAAGAACAGAGGCAAAGTCAGGTGTGACCCTTAAGTTTCTGTCCTGCAATCTGGTGGGATTTTAGAGATCTGCCACCATTCGCTAAAAACATCCTGGGCATTGTCATGGCAGTAGGCACCAGGGCTGGTTATTAAGTTAACACAATGCCTCCAGACTCAAGGGACCTACATATCACAGAAAAGCCAAATGGTTTAGTACCAAAGGGAAGGACATAGCACACAGGCGCCCTGGGGCCAGGCCTGGGAGACTTCAACACAGCTATGAAGGCAGACTAAAAAGCAGGCCATTTGGAAATAATATTTAATCTGGGCTTGCTGTCATAACCCTACCATCCCAGAACTTGGGAGGCTGAGGAAGAGTAAAGTCATAATAAGTTTAGTTGGCAAGACTTTGTCTCAAAAGCAAATGAATAAATTCAACTTTTAAACCCGGAAACACACAAAAGGCTGCCCATAATTTCCCCTTGTTTGAGGGAACATTTTTGTAGGCATGTATATGAGTTATCTCTCTAAACTGTACCCCCACTTCTGTCCAGGCCCATGCTCTCTTGTTTGTGGGCTCAATTTCCTTAAATCCAGATACCACTCACCCAGCAACATTGCATAGCCTGTTTTCTGCACCCAGGGCAAACTTGCTCTCCACTGAGCCTCTGGTAGCATAATTCTAGGCCCTCATACCTCTGTTCCCTTTCTACAGAGCCGTATTCGCCCCACCCCATCAGGACATTACACTCCATTAGCCTGTGCACTTAGGGATAGGGCTCAAATCTCTGTCGTCTCTGTGCAGCGATGGCATACAGGTTAAAGGTCATCCATATACTCTTACTCCCAAGTTTCTCAACATGGTGCCTGAACCTGAAGCCCTGGAGACCAGGAGCTCACTACCTGCAGGCAGCCCCTGGACAGCGTTCCTTCTTCTAGCACTCATTGGCTCTGCCTTTCCACGGCAACCCTAAGCACAGATAGCCACTCTCCCTCCTCTTGCCATGGCCAAACTGGGCTTCTTTCAGCTGTGGAGTTCACATTGGCAGTGCTGCCCCAGGCAAGGCAAGAGCAGAGCCAGGCCCTCCTTGCTCTGGCTCATGTTTCTAGGACAGCCTGCGCCCCTGCTGATGGTCACAGAGTCTGCATCCAAGCCTGTGCCTGTGCAGATATTTTAGGAGTCTTGCATTTCTTCTTAGTCACATTAGGGCTGCTCCGGCCTGTCGAGGTCTTTCTGGATCCTGAGTCAACCAAGCAATAGTTGCCTGACATAAACACTGTCCTGCCCAGTCCCACATCACTGCCCATGGCTACCTCTGATGCATATGTCATCAGTGCCCATATTTGATATAATGATGAAAACACTGGGCAATGAAAGGATGAAGTCACAGACCATGTCCCAGAACCTGTGCGCCACAGTAGCCATTCTGTCGTTTAACTGGGAGACCTTCAAGTCATCTGTTGAAACACTTACCCCTGCTCAGTGAAATGATACCACCCAGCCACAGCCCTCAAAAAGCCACAAGTGCCATTTCTCTTTAGAGAGCCTCGGATTTGCCTGCCCACTAGCTATATTGGTTTCTTCTGGTTGCTGCCACAAATTGCTACAAACTTAGTGGCTTAAAACCATACATATTACTTCCCCATTCTGGAGGCTGAAGGTCTGACTACGTTTGGGGCTAAAATATAATGCTATTAGTGTTGCATCCCTTCTGGAGGCTCTTGGTAAGAGCATCTCGTTCTTCCCAGCTTCTAGAGTTGCCTGCGCTCCTTGGCTCATGACCCCTGCTCATTATATTTCCTTTCTCTCAAGAGGAGGGAAGTGGTGTTGGGTGCAACCAGGTAAGCCAAGATCATCTACTGCGTGGATTTGCTTTAAATGTCCAGTTAACACCATCTAGTGTCAAGTGGGAAGAGTGTCTCAACAAGGGTTTGTCTACATTGGGCTGGCCTGTGGGGGAGTCTTAATTAGGCCAATTGACATGGGAAGATCCAGCCCACTGTGGGTAGCACCATCCCCAAGGCAGGGGGTCCTGAACTGTATTAAGAGTGCAGAAATCCAGCTGAGCACAAGCAAGCCAACAAGCATGTAGGTCTTCATCTTTCTCTGCTCTTGACTGTGGGTGTGATGAGCTGTTTGAAGTCCCTGCCACTTCTCCACAATGATGGCTTGTAACCTGGAATTATAAACTGAAAAAAAATCCTCTCTACCCTAAATTTCTTTTTCTTTATTTCAGAAACGAAGCTAGAATGTCTCCCCTTCCTAAGACCTCTAAATCAATAACAGCTGCCAAGTTCTTCTACCGCATAAAGTAAGTTCTTCGAAGATCCCAGTGACTAGGTCAGGAGTATCTGCCAGGGGCGGGAGAGCTGCTGAGTGGGAATAATACTCAGGCTGCCTTTTAAAAAAGAAAAAAAAAACAAAAAACACATACCTGTCTCAATTGTAAAAGCATATTTTTCTTCTGAACTTTGAGAGAAACATTTTTCAAACATAATTTATCCTTCATATTATCCTAAAAAAGAAAGAAAGAAAGAGCATTTTAATCAATTACTCATCTTTACCCCTGTTGCATTGAATAATAGATCTGGGCCTACAAACCAGACCATGAGCCCTAGCCTTTGGTCATTTCTTCTCAGCCCTCTCAACTCTGCCCAGACGGTGCTGAGCTGCCATTTCTCTAGAAACCAAGATGTAGAGGAAACTGGGTTGGCCCCATGCCAGTGTCACAGTGCTTCTGCATTTGTTACTATTTGGGTATGGTGCTACCATAGGGGACATTACTGGTAAAATAATCTTGGGACTCTTTGTTTATTTATATGGTAGGCTGTAAAGTTTTATCATTCATAGCGTGTTAGGATTAAGGATCCTCAACTGACCCTGGGGTCCAAAGCTTAACACGCTACCAGCTCTCTGCAATTGAAAGCATACTCTCCTCAGTCAATTCCCCTTCCTCTCTCGTGTCCGAGTCCACCTCCTTATAGGAAGGAGATGAAAAGCCCTTGAGAGGGACCTGTCTCAGCCTATGCAGCAACCTGACTAGCTCACCCCTTCCTCAAGGAAACACACTCATCGTGAAACAGGTAACAAGCAAGAGGAAACACAAATACTCATCCTGCCCAGTTGGTTGTTGTTTCCTTTTGGTTTTGCTTTATGTGAAATACGCGCTAAGGGGGTAAGAGGTTGAAGAGATGGCTCCATACTTAAGGGTGCTGGCTGCTCCTCTAGAGAACCTGGGTTTGATTCCCAGCACCCATGAGGAGACTCACAACCATTCATAACTCCAGTTTCAGGAGATCTGATGCCCTCTTTTTGCCTACATAAGCACCAGGCCATACACATGGTACACATAAATATACCTAGGCAAAACAAACAAAAGAAACCTCATACACATAATTTTTTTAAATTTAGACACACACACACGGAGATTAAAAAGTATTTTATATATGTGGGAAGTGTTATAGTGGAGTGTAGGAGAAAATGCAGGCATAAGCTGGTGGCCAACCTACCTGGCACACTGCTCTCCTAAATATGGAGCATGGTTCACTGTGCTCCTGAAGCCAGAAAACCGAATCCTGAAGCAGAGCGAGCAGCTGGTAGCTGGCCTGCAGATGAGTCTTTGGCATAGAGACCCTCCCTGGTGGTTAGAGCGCTCGCTATCCAATCCGAGGTAATATGCTAACCAATCACGGTCCTTAGGCTTCCTATAGGTCACATGGGATTAAGTACATGATGGTCCCTGAAACTGTCTCTAGAGTGCTCTATTGACCCCACAGGCATTGCTGTCTTGTCAGGGAAGCCAGATAATGACAGTGATTACTAAGGCAGAGGCTGCAGCATGTGGGTCATTTCTGTGTCACTGCCATAAGAATCGATTTCTTTCTGGTTTTTTTTAGGGTCTCTCTATATAATCCTAGCTGTCCTGGAGCTCACTATGTAGACCAGGCTGGCCTCGAACTCACAGACATCAACCTCCTTCTGTCTCCTGAGTACTAGGATTAAAGGTGTGCACAGTCTTGGGAGGCAGAGGCAGGTGGATCTCTGTGAGTTCGAGGCCAGCCTGGCCTAAAAAGTGTTTTCCAGGATAGCCAGGGCCATTACATAAAGAAATCCTGTTTCAAAAAACAAACAAACAACAACAAAAAGAATGGATTCTTTAATTCTAAGCTCTGCAAGCGGCTCACCCTCCGGCGGTTCATGTCCTCGATGTACTTCATCACTTTCTGAGTGGCCAGGATGCTCCCTTTCTTCTTGGATATGGTCTTCAGAATATCTTTTTCAAACTCATGCACTGCTCTCTGAACTTCAATCCATCGAATTTCAGCTTCCTCGATGATAGCCTAGAAGGGTCAGCCAAGAGAGAAGGGTTTCCAAAAACTCCCAGCAGCACATCCTCTAAGGATACCTAAGTCCCCACTGCCTCTGTCTTAGGGCGGGTGTTTCTTCTCGGGCTTAGAAAGGTATCTTTAAGTATGACGCTAAGTCAATGACAACTACTATTTTTAAACATGCCTTGGAAGTTGAAGCATCCACAGACGCTGGCAAGCCAACGAAAACAAGACCAATTATCTCTGTCACTATTCCCATATTGGGAGTATTATCCACTAAAGATCAAGCCATGTAAAAGATATGGAAAACCTGGGTGTGGTGGTGCACACTTGTGATCCAAGCAGCTGAGGGGATGAGGCAAGAGAATTCCCATGAGTTTGAGGCTAGCCTGGGCTACAGAGTGAGACCCTGTCTCAAAATAACAAATACCGGCCGGGTGGTGGTGGCGCACGCATTTAATCCCAGCACTCGGGAGGCAGAGGCAGGCGGATCTTTGTGAGTTCGAGACCAGCCTGGTCTACAAGAGCTAGTTCCAGGACAGGATCCAAAGCCACAGAGAAACCCTGTCTTGNAGGCGGATCTTTGTGAGTTCGAGACCAGCCTGGTCTACAAGAGCTAGTTCCAGGACAGGATCCAAAGCCACAGAGAAACCCTGTCTTGAAAAACCAAAAAAAAAAAAAAAAAAAAAACAAATACCACCAAAACTCCAGCTGGTATAATGCAAAGCAAGAGTCACAGTTAAATCCAGAGAGATGATGAATTAGTGAGGGAGATGAAGAAGCGCTCTTACACGCATGCGTAACCTGAAGAAAAGATGCTACAAACAAAAATATATGCACAGGAGTCCTTCTTTATCTGCAGAAGAGCCCTTTGAAGATATTAAATGGAAAGTGCAAGAAATAACCAATTCAGGTTTAATTTGTGTATTATCCTAAATAGCATAAAACTTCCATCCTGTGCCACCTGGGATGCAAAGTCATCTTTTCTCCAGGGTATCCTGTTCTATAAGCTATGCTCATGTTAGTCAACTAGCAGTCACTGGAGTTATCCATTGACTGTGGGGAGAAGGCAGATTCCAGTGTTTGTGCTCAAGCAACCCTTACTTTACTTAATAAAGGCCCCAAAATGCAAAAGAAATAAGTTTTATTGTTTTAAAGTTTATTGTTAAAGTTGTCCTATTCTATATTAGTTATTGTTAATTTTGTACTATGCCCAGTGCATAAGTTGAACTCTATTTTATGTATGTAGGGAAAAATACAGTATATGGTTTGTCATTATTCAAGGTTTTGGGAATCCATGAGACAACTTGGAGCATGTCCTCTGCAGATAAGGAAGAAATGAATAGTGACATAGAAAGACAGTGTTAAGCAAAAGGTACACTTCATGAGAGAATTTAATACCTCTTAAAAGGAAATTCATATGTATACAGAAATGTATCTGAACTCAAGGAGACAAATCCAAGTGAAAGTAGTTACTTCTGCTAAGATGGCAGCACTGTGTTTTCAAATGTTCCTTTAGCTTACCTGTATTATATTATATTATATTAGCAGACTCTCTATTAAAGAGTCCTGCTTGGGAATCAGATCGAGTAGGGTAATGAGGCCTGAGAACTGGGCTGGGGTTTATCAAACCTTCTGTGTCTTAGAAAGCCAGATCCCACTGGGGATAACTGAGCAGGAAAACAACAAGCTAAAAGCAGCATGTAAGATATAAAATATTAAAATACAGAACATTTTAAGATGATCTATAATGGGGCTGGAGAGATGGTAGAGTAGTTAAGAGCAGTAACTGCTCCTTCAGGGAACCCGTGGTATATTTCCGGCACCCATGTGTTGGCTTATAATCCTCTGTAAATCCAGTTCCAGAGGACCTGGCACTCTCTTCTGGCCTCCAGGGGCATTACATATGCATGAAATGCACAGACATACATACAGGCAATCATTCACACTTAAAAAATAAGAATAAATAAATCTTAAAAAAATAAAATATTCTATAACAAATATGGTCTTCTTTGAACATTGAAGCATACACACACCTACCTTTAGAGGGTAACGTGAGAAAGAATCAACGTCACACAGGAAATCATTCTATTCCAGTCTTTCCTGGTTTACTAACAGGAAGTAGCATCTTCAGTGATATCCCCAAACTCTAGTCTTCCCATGTAGGAGCACCAGGCCCCTTACATGCTGCTTTTAGCATGTTGCTTCCCTGCTCAGTTATCCCCAGTGGGATCCAGCTTTCTAAGACACAGGTTTGATAAACCCCTGCCCAGTTCTCAGGCCTCATTACCCTACTCGACCTGATTCCCAAACAGGGCTCCTGAACATGGGAGTTTGCCAAGCTCGGGCCAATATCATTTCCTTGACTTTTACCTCATCTGTGCTGTTCCTCCTGGCCTGGCCTGAAGCAAAGCACATCCTTCCTCAAGGCCCTGCCAAGTCCTGTGCTAAAGGCAAGCTAATAACTTCATCCCATGGGAAACCAAATGAATAGTATTATTTCTTCATTGGAGGGATGATTTTATTGGGCTTAATGGGGAGGCTGTGTTGGAGTCCAGAAGTCGTGTCCATGACTATGCATGTGGTATATGAAGGCTGACTTGGGCATTTGTACACGATTCACTCAAACCTTAAACTCCTCGTATTATATTGCAAAAACTTAAGGGTCTAAATAGTCATTGCGGTTATGGGTTTCTTTTACAGATTTATTTATTTTATTATTTTTATGTATATGAGTGCTTTGCTTGCATGTATGTATGTAGATCACATATGTACCTGGTGCCCTCAAAGGTCAGAAGAGGGTATCAGATCTCCAGGGGCTGGAGTTATAGATGGTTACAAGCCACCATGTGGTGCTGGGAATTGAATCCTGGTCCTCTCCAAAAGAAACAAATGCTCTTAACCACTGAGCCATCTCTCCAGCCCATGGCTATGCCTTTGAAAAAGAACCATATTTTAGAGACAGATGATAAAATACTTACAGTAGACAATAGACCTGTAATTCACTTCTTAGCATCCCAGTGAGAAAGGGGAACCAGAGTGATCTTATGCCAGTGAGTGTCATAGCTGGGTGTCGCCGGTGATGATAGTTCCCTATGCTGGAGTATTTTCGATAGTTTATATTGAAACAAGTTTAAAGATTGCTGTATACACACACACACACACTGCATGCACACAGCTACTGGTAAGTTCTGTAGAGATAAGTCCTTCAGTCCTCATTTGTCTCATTCTCCTTGGGTTTCTTCTCAAGGACCAGCAAGATGTGGACACCCCCAGGGAGGAGGGAGTACCTCATGGTGCTGCAGGTCCCGCTCTGCATTGGCCCGCATATGCCGTATTTCCTCTCTTGTGTCTTCCAGCTCCTTCTGTACAAGCTCAAGCTTTTGGTCTACGGTGAGGCCTGATGTACGATCCAGACCTGAGCGGGCCTTGGATTTACGCCTGCTCCGTAACTGTAACCCAAGCAAAACCAAATCAGGGTCAGAGAGGAACTGGAGATAAATCAGCCCTAGGGAGTATGAAAATGATCTCTGAGACCTACAAGAAGGTGCTCTGGATGGAGCCAGGGAGGCAGGGAGAAGACATGGTGAAAGGATGTTGGACATTAGACCTGAAACGACATTTTCCTGAGTCATCCTAAGGCCCTGCACTAACTATCACAAGGCTTATATTTGACACTGAGTTGAAATATATCAGAAATATCTCGAGGGTAGAAATGCTGCGGACCAACATTGTAACGAACTATCCTCTGAGCCAAACTGTTGCTGTATCCAAGAGAACAGCTGCATGTACTTTGGAGAGTCTGTCACAATCATGCCTGTGGACTGTTGATATTCCCCCGTAGAAGAAACAGAGAGGGCCACTGGCCACTCCTCCCAGCCACTTCCAGGCAATTCTGCCTTAATTGCATGAGGTCTCCAAAAGAGGCAAGAGTATAAAGACCGGGGAGGACAGAACAGGGGGCTCCACCTATGCAGCTACAGAGAGCCGTCATGCATACCGCGTGAAGACTTGGCAGGGCAGCTTCTTTGGGGTCACCCATGCTCTGTAAATAAGCCCAATGGACTCACTGGTTCCCCAGGGAAAACTGTGGTAGATTCATAGTTTGGTTTGTATTGGATCCTTAGGAGGATAGGATAGTTACGGTTCATATCTCCCCAGGAAAGGAATTTCAGAAACACCTCAGCTATCAGCCTAGGAAGGCCTAGAGTTGAGGGCTTCTGCATGAACACAGAAGAGCAATCTATCTAGGCACTGTATTTAGCAAAGCAGACAAGAATAATGAATTTTCTAGTCCCTTAAAGGCAATGATCATAGAAAGTGTTTCAGGTAAGGTGTGAATCTCACAGTAAGTTTGTTTCATCCTCAAAGAATAACCCCACTTTGATTGGCACTTTGAGGTAACCTGGTAGATGGGCACTTCACTCACTTATGGGGCTGGACAGACCTTGTTTGTGGCTGTTCTGAAACGGGGTCTCTCTGTGTATCCCTGGATCACCTGGAACTTACCATGTAAACCAGGCTAGCTGAGTAAAATTCACAGAGCTTTGCTTGCCTCTACTTCCTGAGTTCTAGGATTAAAGGCATGTGCAACCATGCCGGTTTGGACAGACCTTGTAAACCAACTTCCCAATTGTCCTCATTTAAAGGAAGTTCTTGTTTCTGTGAAAGGGTTTGAGCCCAGGGCCCTGTGTCTAGTAGGCAAGCACTCTACCCCCCCCCCAAGCTACATTCCTAGTCCTTGGGTTTTTGTTTGAGAACCTGGTCTTACTATGTAGCTTAGGCTGACCTAAAACTCTGTGGCCTTCCTTTCTCGGTCTCTCAGGTGCTGGGATTACAGGTTTGTGCTACCATACCAGCCTTCAAGGGATTCTTCCAGATAAACTAAGGTATTCTGGAAGCGTCAGCTACCAAGTGGATGGGGTTCCCTCACCTGAAAGGAAACTGCAAGGGAAGGAATAATCCGAGTGGAGCAGAGAGAAAGTCCCATGGCCCCTTGACCCAAGAAGGCACACCAAAGGCAGATACACCAACACTATTTACATTTACGGAGGCAAACAGGATGAGATGTGTACCTGTGAAAATTCTGCTGCCGATAATTTAATTTCTGATAACCGTGGCATCCGATGATCCCTGGGTTCCAGTCTAGAGTAATATTTCTCAAACATCTCTGTTTCTGTTTTGAGAGCAGAGTTTCCATAGCTGTAAGATACAGGGTACCTAAGTGAATTCTATGAATAGCACCCTAAATAATCAGTATTTAGTACATTACTGGTCACACATGGCCTTCTGTAAGACATGTAGCTTCTTGGGGTCTTCCTTTCTCCACCTATAATGGGTATAATTAAAAGGTAGGAGCAAGGAGGGCAATGGCCTGAGGACAGCTTTCTGGCCATGCACTGGTGACAGAGTATTGGATCTCTTGGTTATTGTGTCTAACAAGCAACAGAATTCAGAGTGCTGGTGTCCTATTGATGACTATTACTGCTGGTCCCATCTTCAGACATCATCTAACCCGCTTGTAAAAGTACTCCCGAATAAACAACTTTCTTGAAGCTCTTTAGACTTCCCTCCCATCTTCAGATAGTGGCTTTTGTTTTTCTGCTCCTTTACTGGCATCACCCAACAGGTTCGAAATTCCATTGGATGGTTTTCATAAATGAAGTCTTTGAATTGTGGTTTTCAAACAAGAGATGGCATATCTTCTTAGCTTGTCTGCGCCAAGATACAACTTAGATACAAGGTACTACTTCTCATATATGAAACTTGCCTTTTATGTTTATTTGTTTAGAGACAATGTATGGTTGTTTGAACAAGGATGGTCACCCTTAGGCTCAGGTATTTGAATGATTGGTCTCTAGCGGGTGGAACTGTTTGGGAAGGATTGGGAGGTGTGACCCTGCTGGAGGAGGTGTGTCATTGGGGGTGAGCTTTGATGTTTCAAAAGCCCATGCCATTCTGATTTACTGCATGCTCTCTGCTCTATGCTTGTGGGTCAGATATAAGCTTTCAGATACTGCCTCAGAATCATGCCTGCCTGCCTGCTGCCATGCTCCCTACCATGAACATCATGAACTCTAAGCTTCTGGAGTCATGAGTGCCTAAATTAAATGCTTTCTTTTATAAGTTGCCTTGGTCATAGTGTTTTGTTCCAGCAATAGAAAGGAAGCTAAGATCCATGGCATCATCGCGTAGCCCTGGGTAGCCTGGAACTTGTGTTATGTAAACCAGCCTGACCTTGAAATCACAGAAATACACCTGCCTCACTGGTGCTGGGACTAAAGGTGTGAGCCATCATGCCCAACGTGTGTGTGTGTGTGTGTGTGTGTGTGTGTGTGTGTGTGTGTGTGTGTGTGTGG
>JAQHUG010000556.1:339404-353299 GCA_028555095.1 Dicrostonyx torquatus | reverse complement strand
CGAGGTTTTCGCTCCAGCCTCTCTGAGTCATTTGTAGATTGCCCCAGGAAAGGTGGCGATTTATGAGCTGATGTGTGAATGGCAATGTGTGGATGAAAGAGATGCCCCGGAAGAAAGAAGAGGGAGAAAAACCCCCAAGAAGAAGGAAGAGGGGGACAGAGCGAGAAATAGAGATTAGAAGGAACTTAGCTGAGGAGAAAAGAGAGAACAGTTTGAGAGAAGAAATGGTTTTAAGAGAGCCTAGAGAGCAGAATGATTGTTAGGGAAATATAATAAACGTAAGGCCTCGCTAAAGAATGAGAGAAGCCTTTTAAACTGTAAAAAAAAAAAAAAAAAAAAAGTCTACTTTTTACTTACACCAGGATAACAGTTATCTCATTATTTAATATTTATAATACACAATCGTATTGTTATTTTGTTAACGCATTGGCAACACACCAAAGCATCACAAACATGCCAATAATGCATTGCACTATGATGTTGGGATGGCTACAATAATGTAGGTCAGCTCATTGCTACCTATGGGACCTCATCATAGATTTAGTCTGTTCTTGACCAAACTGCCACAAGGAGCACATAGTTGTGTATGTATGGACCACCCACAAAGCAGCAGGTGCTCAACATTTCCCTCTTTATGGGAATGCGCAGGGAAGCTATAACTTACCAATAAACTAGTAGAGTGCACAGCACTTTATTTATTTATTTATTTTTGGTTTTTCGAGACAGGGTTTCTCTGTAGCTTTGGAGCCTGTCCTGGAACTAGCTCTTGTAGACCAGGCTGGTCTCAAACTCACAAAGATCCGCCTGCCTCTGCCTCCCGAGTGCTGGAATTAAAGGCGTGCGCCACCACCGCCCGGCTTGCACAGCACTTTAAAAGCCCGACAAGATCAAGCAGTCAATGAAGCTTCCCACTGCTGGTCCAAATGTAGAATGGTACAACCCCTTGGAAAGCCATTCAGCAGTCTCTTAAGGATCTAAAATACTTTACCATGTGACCCAGACATGCCACCCTGAGATGCTCACCCAAAAGAAGGGTCCATTAAAGACATCAAATCCAAAGACGGGAATGTTCACACAGTTTTAAAACTTTTCAAGTCAGGTGGTGGTGGTGCACACCTTTAATCCCAGCACTTGAGAGGCAGAGGCAGGTGAATCTCTGTGAGTTCGAGGTCAGCCTGGTCTACAGAGTGAGTTCCAGGACAGCCAGAGCTACACAGAGAAACTGTTTTTGGGTAGGGGTGGGGGCGGGAAAGAGTGTGAGTGAGAGAAGTCAGACAACAGAAGGTTCATGCGGTGTAGACTCCTACTATGGAATTCTAGAAAATGCATAGTGTCTATAATGACAGAAACAGATCAGTGGCTGCCTGGGACCTGAGTATACAGTGAGACGGGACTATAGAGAGGACCACACAAGGAACAGGAACATACACCATGGATATAAATAGACTAGAACTTACCAAGTTGGACACTGCGGTAGTTTGAATGTAATTGGCCCCCACAGCTCATAGGGAGTGACACATATTAGGAGGTGTGCTTTGTTGGAGTAGGTGTGGCCTTGTTTAAGTATGTCACTTTGGGGGCGAACTTTGAGGTTTCCTATGCTCAAGATACTGCCAAGTGTCTGAGTCCTGCAGGATGTAGGACTCTCAGCTACTTTCCTAGCACCATGTCTGCCTGCACACTGCCATGCTCCCTGCCCTGATAATAATGGACTGAACCTCTGAACTGTAAGCTAGCCACCCCAATTAAATGTTCCCTTTATAAAAGCTGCTGTGATCATGGTGTCTCTTCACAGCAATAGAAACCCAAAGACAGACACCATACAGTTTTTAGTATGTAAGTTGCTATATATCAATTATAAATCAATACAATCATAAGGTAAATGTGCTCTCTTCTCCACTCCAGCCTTGCACACTCAGCCTCCCCTTGCATACTTAACATCTGCTCCTGGCTGTGTGACAGGCATGTCGAACTTCACATGTTCCCACTAAAGCGTGATCTTTTTTTTTTCCTCTCCCTCTAAACCTACTCTTTGCACATTCGCTCTCATCTTAGCAGACAGTGACTTCATCCTTCCATGAGCTCAGTTTAGCAAACTTGGGAGTCATCCTAGAGCAGCCCTTGAATGCCCCTGCCTCAGCACCATGTCTGATCTCTCACCAGATTTAGCTGGTTCTTTGTAACTTCTTCTGCGCACCACAGTCTAACCCCCATTATCTTTTAGCTAACCGACTACTGTTGCCCTCACCATGCACTTGTGATGTGTTGATAAAGCAGTAAGAGAGGAGGAAGGGGGAGGAGGAAGGTGAGAAGCGAGGGAAAAAAAAACTAAGGGAGAGAGGGCGTGGGGGAATGTGAGGGAGGGAGGGCAAGAGGAAAAGCTTTCCTTCTTCTTCATGTCATGCAGTGTATCCACCCCTCAGCAAAGGCTCGGGTCATGCCTCCCTGGCCCAGGACTCCAGATAACTTCCTGTCTGGCTCAGGGTAGGATCCAGAGTCCCTTCTAAGGGTGCACCCTCTCAATTGCCCTGCTGTTTCTTCTCCTGCCTCAGTTCTTACCTAGATCTCCTGACTTAATTCTGTCTGGTCACTGGGTTCCCTGGCAATTCCCTCAAACAGGCCAGGCAGGTTCCTGCCTCTGGACTTTACCCTGACGGTTCCCTTGCCAGGACAACAGGACACTCTTTCCTCAAATGACCACACGGCTCATCCCTTGGCCTTTTTTTGGATTCAGTTTCCTTTCAAGTCTGTCTCCTCCCTTCTCAGGCCCAGACAACCTCTCATGCAAGTTCGTTAGTGTTAAAGAAGTCTCTGGAAAGCCGGGTGGTGGTGGCGCATACCTTTAATCCCAGCACTCGGGAGGCAGAGGCAGGCGGATCTCTGTGAGTTCGAGACCAGCCTGGTCTACAAGAGCTAGTTCCAGGACAGGCTCCAAAGCTACAGAGAAACCCTGTCTCGAAAAACCAAAAAAAAAAAAAAAAGTCTCTGGAATGTAGAGGCACTCGCACACATAGCCCATCGCTACAGTAATGCATAGACATCTGCTTCATCCCCTGTCCTTCAAATCAGCCTCCAGTCGTCTTTTTCTACCTTTGTTTTTGTTTTGTTTGTTGGAGGTAGGGTCTCCTGTAGTACAGATTGACCTTGAATTCCCTATATAGCCAAGGATGACCCTGAACTCATGACCCTCCTGTTTCCTCCTCGCAGCGTGTGCCGTGTGCTGTCACTCTCACTGTGCCCAGACCTTGCTGATTTTTCGGTAGGCTTCCTGACAAGCAAGCCTCAGCTATTCTTTCTCGCTCCTCTACCTTTGCCCCCAGCATTGACCAGCACACCCTTGTATCCTTGCCTAGCTTTCCTATGCAGATGTTTGGGATCTAAATTCAAAGCCTCATGCTTGTGCAGCAAGTACTCTAACCCCCTGAGCCGTTCTCCCCAGCCCCAGAAGCAGATTGTTTTAATAGGCCAGGCTTCCACCCATGGCTTGGCTGTCTGTCTCAGCTTGGGTAAACCTCCCAATGGTTTTACCTCTTGGTCTCCACCTCTATAAAAACGGTGACCCTCTATGCATCTTACAAGGCTTCTATGATCCATAGGATGGGGTGAGGAAAAGTATGTAGGAAATCATGAAACCAGGATGAACACTCCAGCATCACCTCCACCTGGAAGTGCCATTGCCATGGTGGTGGGTGTGGAGGCCGCTCACGGCACAGGTCATTGCATGACTGAGTGATTCAGCTTGCTTGATTTAAATAATAATAGTGGAAATAGCCATTGTTAGTCCTTTATGTATTTGTTACCCATTAGGTAATACTACTATTGCTTAATAAATGCACTTACACCAATCATTACTGCTTGTTCAATGCTAGCTGTGTGTTCAGTGCTGTGAAGAACACATTCTGCACATCATCTTATTGCATCAGCATTGATGATTCTGCGAGATACAGGCGCCTCCGTGTGCCCTGTTTCACTCATGAGGACACTGAGGATCAAAGAAGTTAAGCAACTTGCCAAGCATCATCACGTAGCCATTCTGGGCGGGGCTGAAATTTAAACCTCGCTCACCTCCCTCCCCTCCATCCTTTAATCCACCCGCCCTTGATCTGAAGCGGGTGAGTAGGTGGGACCTCCACCACCCGGGAGACTTCTGGAAATATCTGAGCTGCTTTTGTAGTACCTGAGGATGCTGTGGGCATCTGAAGGTGGTGCTAGAATTTCTGTCCTTATTAACTCCCGAGGACCCTCATAACAAATGATCCTTTAGACAACAGGGATTGGTTCTCTCACAGTTCTGAAGGTGAGACGTCCCAAAGTAAGGTGTCAAGGCGCTTCTCCCTCTGAAGCCTTTAGAGAAGAATTGTTCCCAATTTTCCTGGCTTCTGGTGGCTCCTTGCTCTCTTTGGGGTCTTTGGCTTATGGCTACATCACCCCACATCACACATCTCCTTCTCTCTTGCCCTGTATCTTTGTGTCCTCTGCTTTCTTAAATAAGTTTATTTTTTCATGTTTATTTTTCCTTTTTAATTTATTTTTTATGTTTCCTTTAAGTAATTAATTGTGTTCATGAATGTGTGTGCCACAGTGCACATGTGGAGGTAAGAGGACAACTTATGGGAGTTGGTTTTCTCCTTCCACCTTGTGAGTCCTGAAGATTGGACTCAAGTCATCAGGCTGGGGCAAGAGCCTTTACCCACCAAGCCATCTCATCCGCCCTTCATTTCCTTTTTAACCAAAAACTAGAACTACACAGCATTACTTTAAGAGACAACTCTAAATCTGTATTTCATGCCCAGACTCTGTTCTGATTACACCTGTGAACACCCTTGTCCTAACCAAGGGTCACCTTAGGAGTTCCAAGTGGGCCTGAATTGAGGGAAGAAACCATGCAACTCATGCTGCTGCAGAACAATGAGCAAGAGCAGCCCACAACCAAGACCTGTCTAGCTTCAGATACCAGCAAGACTGAGGTGGAGGGAGTCTGAGGTGTTTGCGCCCTGGGAAACAAGAACGTTCGTTAATCCAGACAGCTGCCTTGAGCAGTGACTCCGTGCTCAGAGACCACTCTGCCTGCCCATTGCCTCTACTTCGCTGGGGCCCCCTTCCTTTCACCTGCCCTCGGCCTGCATTTCTGCAGGAGTCTAGGTTTTGAACCACAGGATCTGATCTACCCAAGTACTAAGCTTTAACTATGAATTGGAACTTCCTGGCTTCTTCCTCCCTAAAGGGGAAGATGCTCCATCATGGAGAAGTGAACGTTTGGGACTTAGGAAAACAAGCTGTGTGAGGTGGATCTCATCTAATGACTTCTAGAGCACCTGTCTTCATTCTCTCAGCAAATGTTCGCTGAGTACCTACTGTGTGCGTGGCCTTGAGCCTACAGCTGTGAGTAGCAAAGGGTGATAGTGTCTGTGCTCACCAGAGGCTTCTGCTCTGAGGAAACAGCTGCAGTGTGATAAGACGGGAGATAGAGGGTGCCCCATTTTTCAAGGCATCAGGAAGGTTTCCTGGAGCAAACCTCAAGGAAAGGTCTTAGGTCTTAGCTGAGGTGTGAAAATTGAGACTATGGATCTAGGTCTTAGCGCAATTTTGAACACAATCTTGGACCCCAAACAAAGGCCAAGAGAAGAGTGATAACCCAGGATGGAAGTGTGATGAAGACTAAGAGAAGAGAGAGACACACTGTGTAGTCAAAGAAGGCGGGCCCGTGCTCCAGAACAGAGCAGGAGTCCTTCCTAACACGTGACCTCTTCCTCCCAGTCCTTCAGTGGGAGTCCATTCATTCCCCTCTCCTCAGAGTTACACGAGCTGGTCCAGGCCTGATCTCTGAGGTCTTTGAACCCATTCAGAAGCACTGGGAAGCCCTGGAAATGCCAGACATCTTTGATATCTAGAACTTGCTGTGGAACAATCTTGGTACACTGTGAATATGTATTATTCTCATTAGTTAATAAAGGGCTGACTGGCCTATAGCTGAGCAGGAAGGGATTGGGCAGGAGAGCTAGACTAGGAGGATGCTGAGAAGAAGGGTGGAGTCTGAGGAGTCTCAAGGAGACACAGAGAGAAGCAAGATGAACGTGCCATGTGGAAAATAAGTACAGCCATGTGGCAGAGGGTAGATAAGAAACATGGGTTAACTTAAGTTAGAAGAAGAGTTAGTTAGTAACAAGCCGAAGTTAGAGGCTGAGCATTTACAATTAATCAATAAGAAGTTTCCGTGTGGTTATTTGGAAACTGGTTGGCAAGGCAGGAAAGTCCACCTACAAGAAGTTGCTTTGTCCCAGCCAAGAGACAGAGAGAGACAAAAAGTTCCTAGAAAGCAGGTGTGTAAGGGCCAGCGGTGAGCCTGTCAGGCAAAGGGGCAAGTCTCATTCAGCGAGCCATTGCGTTGATGGTGACAGAACAAAGGAAACTGAAGACCTGTGTGACAGTATGCTATCTGTACCAGACAGGAACGAAAGCACCATGAGCTTGGGCTCTGGCATCAGTCTGATCCGGGTTCAGATCCTGTCTCCACCACTCACTGGCTGCACGCTTCACTGACCTTGATGACACTCCTGTCACCTAGGCTGTGTGTCCATGTGTGCATTGCGATCCTCATGACCCTATTCCCACAAGAGCGCAGCACAGGGCTCGACACATAGACAGAACACAGACCTTCATGTTCATTTTTTTCCTTGCTTTTGGCCATGAACCTAAGCCCAGCTCCCTCCTTCATCCATTTTTCTAGGGACACTCTCTGGATTGAGATGGGGGAAACAGTGAATGGTCAAAGAAAATGGTCTGTTGGGGTATTCCCAATTTATTATAGACTTATGTGCACAAGTCAACTGTGTGTAGCCTGACATAAAAATGGAACAGACTTTTACACAACCAGCATAAGACTGAAGAAATAAGATACAGCTGGGCGGCGGTGATGCATGCCTTTAATCCCAGCACTCAGAAGGCAGAGGCAGGTGGATCTCTGTGAGTTTGAGGCCAGCCTGGTCTACAAGAGCTAGTTCCAGGACAGGCTCCAAAACTACTGAGAAACTCTGTCTCAAACAAACAAACAAACAAAAATACTATTTCTTGGTGCTTGTGGGCTATAGACCCCAGCCTTCCAAAGACCCCTTAAATGACATCACTACCCACATGGGTAACTTCTACCTTGAATCCTGAAGCCAGCCACTGACCTATCCTCTCCTATCTCTGACCAATCAAATCATACCATCCATATCTGACTTCTGTCACCTAGCATGTTGATAAGTGTCACCCGCCCCTGTGGGGGTGGTTATATGCCACTCTTTCTTGCTGCTGCTGCCCAGTATTCCAATGTGATTAGCCAGCCATTCCACCATGGATGGTTTCTTGGGGTGTTTCTAGTTGGGACTGTTACAGTAAGTGCTGCAGCGAAATTTTTAGTGTATGTTTTAGAGAGTACATGTGCACATTTCTGCTAGGTGTTGACCCAAGAGTAGAAATGCTATGTCATAGTATATTTTAAAGAAACTCAGGTTGGGTCAGGCAGAGTAGAATACCCCTATAACTCCAGTGCTTGGGAGGCTGAGGCAAGGTGATCATAAGTTGGAAGCTAACCTGGGCTTAACGCTAAGTGGAAGGCCATTTGGGGCTCTGTATTAAGTTTAATTCCAGCTTGGGCTACATGGGGAGACTTCCTTTCAAAACAAAAATGACAACAAACCCCAATTTAAAAAAAAAAAAGATCCGGGCACAAGGCACTGTGTTCTCCTCCCTCAGCAACCAGTTAAGCAGGGCATAGGGGTTTACCTGTCCTGATGGCACCCAGGCAGACTTGCCACGAGTTCAAGGCTGCCTGGGTCACAGAGCAGGAACTGGTTGTAAACAAAGCAAACAGTTGCATTTATGAAGCTTAGATTGTGCCAAGCACACTGAGCTGTTAGGCTGCCAAGGTAAATGGCCACTGACTTCAGCGACCTATTCCTTCATCTTGTGAGGAGGCAGGGATGAAGTGGTTGGTCCAGATCCCTTCAGGCTGTATCTCCTAAGACCTGGAGTCTCCTGAACCCAGTGGGCAGGAATGAATGTGCTTAAAGGGTCCTCCTTTCTGTTTGAGTATCACTTGTGTTAATATTTAGGTATCTGGAGGAGCAAACCCAGTCCCGGGACACAGGCAGATCAGGACTGAGCCAGCGACTAGATCCAGAGCCAACGATCTCCACTGGAACAGGTATGAGGGAGTAACTGCTGAACGAGTGAGCCAGAGCCAGAGACTGCTGAGGGTCCAGAGGGGAATCCGGGACCTTCAAGGGTGTAGACATAAGCCAACACCCCAATGGGTCTGGGCAAGGAACGAGGCCAGAGCCAGGACCTCTGTCAACCTGGGTGTGAGTGAACTTGGGTCCTCCGAGAGAATAGGCAGGAATCAGAGATCTCGGTGGGGCCAGGCACCAGTCTGGGACCTCAGAGAGAATAGTCCTGAGCCAGATCCTCGGTGGGACCAGGCATTGGTTTGGGACATCAAAGGGAATAGGCAGGAACCTGGAACCCCTGTGGGTGTCAGCGCAAGTCTGAGACCTCTGAGGAAGTAAGCAGGTCCTCTGCGGGTTCAGTCATACCCAAGCCTGGAACCTCCCAGGCAGTAGACAGGAACCAGAAACCAACTCCAACCCAGGGACTTCTGAAAGAGGGAATCCAGCCAGGCGGTGGTGGCGCACGCCTTTAATCCCAGCACTCGGGAGGCAGAGGCAGGCGGATCTCTGTGAGTTCGAGACCAGCCTGGGCTACAAGAGCTAGTTCCAGGACAGGCTCCAAAGCTACAGAGAAACCCTGTCTCGAAAAGCCCCAAAAAAAAAAAAAAAAAAAATGAAAGAGGGAATCCAGACTAGGACCTATAGATACAGGTCAAAGCCTGTATCCTAAGCCAAAGTTGCCCTGAGGCAAGGAACTCCACCTTGGGCAACAAATTCTACTGAGTGGAATTGCACGAGATTCCTAGGAACAGAGAGGGCCGGAGGAAACAAGCTCCACCGGGAGCAGAAGCCAGGAGCAAATCCAGCCCTGGGAGCCAACCCATTCCTGGGACACTGTCCGACCAGAATTGAGCCAACGACCTGACTCAGAGTCTGCGATCTCCACCAGAACAGGGTGGGGACTGAATCAGTTACCTAAGACACAGAGAGAAAAAGCTCCACCAGGAGCAGAAGCCAGGAGCGAATCCAGTCCTGGGACATGGGCGGATCAGGACTGAGCCAGCAACCAGAACCAGAGTCAGCGATCTCCACCACAACAGGTCCAACTCCAAGCCAGGGACTTCTGCAGGAGGAGATCCAGACCAAGATTTACAGAAACAGATCAAAGCCAGCAGCCTAGGCCAAAATAGACCTGAGACAGCAAACTCCAAGGGAGCAGACCAAAGCACAGGAACACTGAGCTACCTCCAGGAACAGGAATAACCAACGGGGTGACTAGAACTGTGACACTGACTGTACCACATGGAAAAACATCTGAGCTTTCAATTGACTGGCACCTAGAAGATTATTCAACATAATCTCAGACAGCCCCAACCACACCTATTAGGGGAAAAGATGAGTAGAAAAGGTAAGATCACAAGCTACACCACAAAGAGCAACACAATACCAGTAAAACCTAAAGACCCTACAAATGTAAGACCTGAAAAACCAAATATGGATGAACCAGAACAAAATAATCTAAAAAAACAACCCCAAGAGAATGTTTGAAATTCTTAAAGATGAAATGAGAAATTACCTTAAAGAAGTGGAGGGTAAAAACAAACAAAAAATTGGAAGATATCAGCAAATCACTTAAAGAAAACCAAGAAAAAGAACTCAAACATATAAAAGAAACTATTTATTTGAACTCTTGAAGGTGCTTAAAAAAAAGAAAAAAGAAAGAAACTATTCAGGACTTGAAAACTGAGATAGAAAAAAAAAAAGAAAACACAAGCTGAAGGAATTATAGAAACAGAAATCATGAGAAAAAGATCAAGGACCACAAACGCAAGCATGAACAACAGAATACAAAAATGGAAGAGAGAATCTCAAGTGCTGAAGATATAATAGAGGAAATAGACTCATCAGTTAAAGAAGACATTAAATCTAACAAAAGCTTAACCCAAAATATCCATGAAATATGGGACAACATAAAAAGGCCAAATCTTAGAATAATAGGTATAGAAGAAGGAGAAGAAGTTCAACTCAAAGGCACAGAAAATTTATTTAACAGAATCATAGAAGAAAACATTCCCTACCTAAAGAAAGATATGCCGGGCTGGAGGGATGGCTCAGAGGTTAAGAGCACTGGCTGCTCTCCAGAGGTTCTGAGTTCAATTCCCAGCAACCACATGGTGGCTCACAACATCTAGAATGAGATTGATCTGGTGCACTGTATACATAATAAATAAATAAACAAATCAAAAAAAAAGAAAGATATGCCCATGAAGATATAAGAAGCTTACAGAACACCAAATAGACTGGATCAAAAAAAAAGTCCTCTCGCCACATTATAATCAAAACACTAAACATACAGACTAAAGAAAGAATATTAAGAGCTGCAAAGGAAAAAGGCCAAGTAAATATAAAAGTAGACCTATCAGAATAACACCTAACTTCTCAGTGGAGACAATGAAAGCCAGGTCATCGTTGTAACATGAGGGCTGGCTTGCTAGTTGGAGTTTCTGTCCTGCCCAGTTCCCACAGCCGGCAAGTCCCAAAGAAAATCACACAGAGATCTCTATAAGATTATAAACTGATTGTCCCATCAGCTCAGGCTTCTTTCTAGCTCTTATAATTTATATTAACCCATTGTTCTTATCTACATTAGCCACATGGCTTGGTATCTTTCTCAGCGGGGCAGCTCACATACTGTCTCTTCGGTGGTCTGCGCAGGAGTGGGGAAAGAGCTTCCTTCTTCCCTGAATACTCCTGTTCTCCTTGAGCCACCTCTACTTCCTGTCTGGCTTTCCCGCCTATACTTCCTGCCTGGCCAATCAGTGTTTATTTAAAACATGATTGACAGAATACAGAATTGTCCCCCACCACATGGTCAAGCATTATGCAGACATTAAGAGACCACGGATGCCAGTCCAGACTACTATACCCAGAAAAACTGTCGATTGCCATAGAAGAACAAGATATTCCATGACAAATCTAGATTTCACCAATACCTAGCCACAAACCCAGCCTTACAAAAAAATACTAGAAGGAAAACTCCAACCTGAGGAAGATGGCTACACCAACAAAAACACACACAATTGATGATCTCATTACAGAAAACCCCAAGAAGAAAAAAAGCACACAAATTAACATCACCAATGATGAAAACTAAATTAACAGGAGATAACAACCACTGGCCATTAATATCCCTTAATGTAAATGAACTCAACTCACCTATAAAAGGCACAGGCTAACAGATTGGATACGAAAACAGAACTCATCCGTCTTCTACATACAAGAAACGCATCTCAACCTCAAAGACAGACATAGTCTCAGAGAAAAAGGTTGGGAAAAAATATATCAATCAAATGGACCTAAGAAATAAGTGGGTGTAGCTATCCTGATATCTAACAAAATAGACTTCGAGCTAAAATCAGTCAAAAGAGACAAAGAAGGACATTTCATATTAGTCACAGGAAAAATCCATCAAGAGGAAATTTCAATACTGAACATCTATGCCCCAAATACAAGGGCACCCTCATATGTCAAAGAAACACTTCTAAAGCTTAAATCATATATTAAACCCCACACAAGTGCCTAGGATGTGCCCTGTCTCAGGAGTGGAGTGTGCTCCTTGTGCTTTATGCACAATGGGCAATCAGAACTGACATGTGAGCATTTTACTATGTGGAGACATGTTGTGTGATATTTTGATTGCTTTCTGACAACAAAGTTTATTCTGAACCAGAGGGCAAAGCTAACCACTAGTTGACCAAAATTAACCATAGAGGTTTCGGAGGACTGAGGAAGTAGTGAGTCAGGACTTAGAGAGGATCTCAGACTTTTTGAAGGAAGGAACAGAAGAGGTAGGAGGTCACTGGTGGCTTCTCTGCTGCTTCTCTAGTCATTCAGGTTCTTACCCCGATATCTGACTCCTGATTTTTTATTGATAAAGAATGATTAGATAAATGCTTCAGAGACACTGTTCCCAGCACTAGTGTCTTAAATCACTAAACCTGTCACCGTGAAGCATTCTGTGGATGAGATAAGGCTCAGGCAGGTACCCAATCAGTGTTTCTTGCTATCTGTAGCATCAATACTCAGTGTAGCAAAGGCTTTGCACACCCTGGGTTTGGAATTAAAAGACCATGGTTTGAAGCTAGAGTCTTGAATTTTGTAAGCATGTGACTTTCCTCGATTTCCTTTGCTGTGAGATGAAAATGAATGACGCCGGCTGGGCTAGATTCTGGGGGAGAATTAGACCATCTGTGAGGCTGAGGCAATGGTAAGTACGTGAGCATGCACAATGACGAAACTGGACTTCAGTGCACGTATGGCACACAAGCTTTCCAATGAATTTATCTAAGATAAGTAACCGGCCAAGTGGCACACACCCGTAATCCCAGCATTCAGGAGGCAGAGGGCAGGGAGGGGGGAGGGGGAGATCACTGTGAGTTCAAGGCCAGCCAGGTCTACAGAGAGAGAGTGCTAGCAGAGGCTCCAAAGCTATGTGAAGAAACCCTGTCTCAAAAAAAAAAAAAAAAAAAGAAAAAAAAACCTAAAGATAAGTAACATATGAAAACAAGTCATGACCTTCAGGATTAAAACAAACAAACAAGCACATTAAAAAAAAAACTACAGTAATTAAACTGGGCAGGGTGGTGCACACCTATAATCCGCACCTGGAAGGTAGAGGGCAGTGAATCTCTGAGTTCAAGGCCAGCCTGGTCTACAGAGTGACAGGACAGCCAGGGCTACACAGAGAGACTCTGTCTCAAAGAAAAAGACTAGGACTGGTAAATAGCTCAGTGGGTAAAGGGGTTTCCTATGTGAGCATGAGGATATCAGTTTGAATCCCCAGAACCCAAAGCTGGATGAAGTCTCTAGTGTCTGTGATTCTAACCCTGTACAAGATGAGAGGTGAAGACAGGAGAGCTGTTGGAAGCTAGCAGCCCACATCACCCTGTGTATGCCTCAACCAAGGTAAAAACCAACACCTAAGGTTGTCCTCTGACCTGCTCGGGTACACTGTGGCATGCATGTGCCTGCACACACACAAACATCACACACACGCACACACATATTTGTGTATTCACATGCACATACAAAGGAAAAACAAGCTAAATATTACTGTATTTTTAAAAAATATTTATTTATTATGTATACAATATTCTGTCTGCGTGTATGCCTGAAGGCCAGAAGAGGGCCCCAGACCTCATTACAGATGGTTGTGAGCCACCATGTGGTTGCCGGAAATTGAACTCAGGACCTTTGGAAGAGCAGGCAATGCTCTTAACCACTGAGCCATCTCTCCAGCCCCCAATATTACTGTATTTTATCAGAAAAAAAATCTTGTACATATGGATGGGCCTATGTTATTCTAGATACCACCCTCAAGTTGTAAGGTGTCCCCTTGGTGAACACAGTGACATCTCAGTATTGTAAGTCTGTTTTTAGTGTTGTACTCTTTTAAACATTTCATTGAGCAGTATTTTCAGTTGCAAAAGTTTGAGAACTGACATTTACCCTATACCTAGAGTCTCCAAAACTCCTGAATATTAACCATTTACGTTGGCTTTATCATTCTCTGTTGTATTTAGGGGGAGAGGTGTGCGGGTTGTATGTTCCCAGCACCCAGCCGCTGGCCCGCTCAAGCGGCTGGCTGCACCCGAAATAACCACGTGACAAACTGGATTCATTTAAACTCTGCCCGGCTTATTATCACTAGCCTTTTCCCGGCTAGCCCTCTCCTCATAAACTAAC
>JAQHUG010000556.1:320156-336814 GCA_028555095.1 Dicrostonyx torquatus | reverse complement strand
CTTTATTTAGCCAATCAAGGCACAGAAATACAGGTGGACCCTCCCACAATTCTCTATGTATTCATTTTTCTGAAACACTTAAGAATAATTTGTGGCCAGGCGGTGGTGGCGCACGCCTTTAATCCCAGCACTCGGGAAGCAGAGGCAGGCAGATCTTTGTGAGTTCGAGACCAGCCTGGTCTACAAGAGCGAGTTCCAGGACAGACTCCAAAGTCACAGAGAAACCCTGTCTCGAAAAACCAAAAAAAAAAAAAAAAAAAAAGAATAATTTGTGGCACCTCTTTGTCCTCAAATACTTCAGTGCGCATTTCGTAGAAACAAGGGCATTTTAGTAAACTATAAAATAGAATCAATAACTTTCTAATTAAAATTTAGCTGGGGTCTGGAGAGATGGCTCAGTGGTTAAGAGTACTTGCTGCTCTTGCAGAGGACCTGGGTTTGATTCTCAGCACCTCCCAAGTAAAGAAATAGTTTAATAAATTATAATGACCGAGAGAATAAGGTTGCTGTGATTCGTTATCTAATTTATGTTCCTTGAGTAAATTTTGTCTGTTGTTCTGCTAGTATCCTACATAGTAAGATAAAGAAATGCATCAATGCTTTCTGGTTTCTTTGTCCTCAAATGGTACCTCAACCTTTGTTTTCTGTGACCTTAATATCATTATGTAAAAGGCTTATTTATTTTATGTGTGTGAGTGTTTTGCTTGCATGTATGTGCTCTGTGTGCATGCCTGGTGCCCGTGGAGGCCAGAAGATGGCAGTAGATTCCCTGAAAGTGAAGTCATAGATGGCTGTGAGGGGCCATGTGGATGCTGGGAACCAAACCTCAAGTTCTTTGTGAGAGCAGCAAAGCATTTTTAACCTTGGAACCGTCTCTCCAGGCCCAACCTTGACATTCTTTTTTTTTCCTTCGTGTGTGTGTCATTTGTTTTTTTCTCCCTTCATGTGTATGTGCATATGTCTGTCTGTCTGCTTATCTGTATATGTCTATGTGCATTCATGTATGTGTGTGTATGTATACTTGTGTGTGTCTGTGTATATGTCTCTGTGTGTATGTGTATGCCTATGTGTGTGTCTGTCTCTGTGTGTCTGTATATATGTGTATGTCTCTGTGTGTGTGTATATGCGTGTGTGTGTGTGTGTGTGTGTGTGTGTGTGTGTGTGCGTGTGTGTTTAAAGACAGAGTCTCCATATGTAATCCTGGTAAACTGACTGTTCATAACAGGCTGTCTTCAGACACAGAGATTTACCTGTCTCTGCCTCTCCACATGACAGAGCCCATCCCAACCTTGGTATTCTTCTAGAAAAAACATCCATTATTTATGTGCAGTGCTCCTCAGTTTGAGCTTGTCTGGTGTTTTCTTGTGATTCAGCTTAGGCCCTGCATGCTGTACAGCAATATCAGCGAAACAGAGTGTCATCCTGAGGTCAGCGTGAGAATCTGAAAATGGGCTGGCCTCCTGGTTAAGATGGCGTCTGCCTGGTTTCTCTGCTGCAGCTGCTGTTTGTTCCTTAATGGTTAACGAGTCTGTTGTTGGAAGATACTGTGAGTCTATTTAAATACCTTGTTTCTCACCCTCCTCCACCTACCAGCATTAGTGCTCCACAGTGATTCTTGCCCAAATTCACTGTTACTATACCAGCTGCCAAATGATGTATTTTCTTTTCTTTCTTTCATTTTATTTTATTTTATTGGCTTTTTAAGACAGAGTTTCTCTGTAGCTTTGGAGCCTGTCCTGGAACTCACTCTGTGGACCAGGCTGGCCTTGAATTTACAGAGATCCACCTGCCTCTGCCTCCTGGGTGCTGGGATTAAAGGCGTGAGCCACCACTACTCCACCAAAGGGTGCATTTTCTAATCCTATCATTCCTTTTATGTGTCTTTATCTAAAATTCTTTGTTTACCTATATAAGGATAGACTGATAGTTCCTTTTGGGTTCATATTTATTTTTATCTTATGTATTGTTGTTATTTTGGCTGCCTGCATGTCTGGACACCATGTGTATGCTTGTGTGCTTAGCACCTACAGAGGCCAGAGAAGGGTATCAGATCCCCTGAACCTGGGAATCCAACCTGGGTCCTCCGGGAGATCAAGGGCTCTTAACCACTGAACCTTCTCTCCTGCCCACCTGGTATTTAAACTCTTACTTTATTGTGTAAATTCCTTGCTACTGCTAAATTAGTTGGCACCTGAATCCCCCCAAATTTGACCCCTTTGAGCTGGTGCCTGTGTCCTTTTGATATATCCTCATCCCTTTTTGTGTATCTGTTTGCTTCTTGGCAGCCCAGATGTCCATCTGTCTATGTTTCCCTTATCCAAGTCTGGACTCAGCTGTTATTCCAGAGAGTTCTGGTTCCTTTTGTGCAGAATGTATAATAAAGGCAGAAACCGGAAGGACGGCTACTAACAATGATGTGTGCATTCGAGTGCTTTGTAAATGCCCGCTGTTTTCTAACCCCCACCAGCTGTAAGACCTAAGCAAGCTGCTCAGATTCTCAGCCCTCTTTACACAAAAAGCATTGTCTACCTTCCCCACTGAAGACAAACTGATAGCTGCATGTCATAATTCATAATCTCTGCTCCCCAGCGGTGGAGGAAAGCAAGTTCGAGACCAACAAGGTGCTGCATAGTGAGATCCTGACTTGAGGGAAAAGGTAAAATAAGCCGGGTAGGGGGGGGGCACACCTTTAATCTCAGCACTCAGGAGGCAGAGGCAGGCGGATCTCTGTGAATTCGAGGCCAGCCTAGTCTACAAGAGCTGGTTCTTTAATTCCAGGACAGGCTCCAAAGCTGCAGAGAAACCCTGTCTCGAAAAACCAAACCAAACCAAACCAAAACAAAAAAACCACCTAAAACATGAGGAGGGGTCGCTGATATCCAGAGTATTCCTGAGGCTTCATTGTGTATTGAAGCCTCAAGACGTTGGGTCCCCCCAGGCACCTCCCTCTTCTTGTGGTTCTAGTTTGTTTCCAGTCAACTACAAAAAAACCCCATCCTCCATCCGTTATTTTTGTTTGGAACTCAGTGATAATTAAAACTGACAGCACGTACTGAAGATCACAACGACCCCTGTTCCATCCTGAGCCACAGGACAGGGGAATCCATTCCTTGTCCTCTGTCTTTCCCCGTTCTGGGGAGCAGCACAGATCAGACGCTGAAAGAGCAGATACGGAATGGGAGAGGCAGAGGCAGCCAAGACGTGCCTGGCTCATTGTTAAAAACAGAAATAAATGGGTGTAGTGGTACAGATTGATCCAGTCCACCAGAGCTGCGACAGGCAGAATAGGGTTCACGGTCATGGCTGCCTACGAAGGGAGCTTCAACAGTCCCTAGGATCCTATTTTAAGATGTATGTATTTATTTTTAATTGTGTGTGTTTGCATAAGTAGGCATGTGCTTGAACCTGTGGAGGGCAGAAGAGGGCATTGGATTTCCTGGAACTGGAGTATCAGGAGGTTTTAAGCTGCCCAAGGGAGGTGTTGGGAACCAAGCACAGGTCATCTGTATCAAGCGCTCTTAAGTGCTGAGCCATCTTTCTCTCTAGCCCTAGACCCTAAAAAAATAAATAAGCCAAGCACATTACCACAGGCCAGTGCTGGGAAGACTGAAACAAGAGGGTCATTATTTGGAGGTTAGCCTGAGTTAAATAGTTAAAGACCCTGTTTCAAAGAACTAAGCTAGGAATGAAGTTCTATGGCAGAGAACTTGACTGGGATGCACAATGCTCTAATCAGACGCCCAGAACCACACAGACAAGCAAAGAAACAGAAAAATAAGGATGGAGAAATGTAAAATCAGGGCTCCAGAGTCACTTGGCTAGCCAGCCTGTCAGTGAGACTAGATCGTCTTCAGTGGAGGCTCATTTAAAAACTGAACCGAGGTCTGGTTAGCAGGCATTCCACTCAGGGCCCACAGATGTCATCCTGCATCAGTGCAGGTAGACTGATGACAAGTGACCCCCTGGAAACCCCCAGTGTTTGACTGTTGAGGAGGGTGGAGATGGCTCGCTCCTCCCCTGCCCGCTTAGCCACCAGGCAGCTGGAGCTTATGCAGCACATGAGCTGTCCCTCAGCGTTGGCCAGCCTGGCACTGGTGTGAGTTAATATTGGACAGAGTGGGGAAGTGTGGCTTGAGGTAGTGGGGCCTCTCTCTCAAGGTTGGCCCCACGGCTGGTGAAAAGGCAGGGTTTCCTGGGGAAGGTGGAGCATGCCTGTCATCACAGCACTAGAGAGACTGAGGCAGGAGGATCTTGAGCTGGAAGGCAGCCTGCACTACATGGTGAGACTCTGTCACAAAAACAGAGAGAGAAGACTGGGCTGGTAAGACACTGCACTTAGCCACTGTCAGGTCCCAAAGAAACTGGGGACAAATGACTAACCCTGGTGCCTATTAGCATACCAACGTGCATGCTGGCCTCCAGGCTCTCTCAGCAGTGCCAGTACCTGTCCCAGACCCTGTGCTGCCATCCTGGCTCTTCTCAGCTCTTCTCACCTGGCCCCACCCTAAATTCTCCAGCTCATGGGCTTCCCTTCCCCCAGCTTCTCATTCCTATGTAAGGTTGCCATTTTGGCCCTGTGCTCTTGGCTTTCTCTTGGTCCTCCGCCCCCGTCTCTCTCTGTCTCTCTCTCATCTGGCCCCCTCTCTTTTGGCTATCCCCCACTTATGGCCTGGTTCATCCTATTAGTCATATTTAGTCTACGCCTTTCCTGCTCTGGAGTCTTCTAGGTGCCTCTAGCTGTACTCTCCTTCGTATTTACAAAAAAACTTTCCCCTCAACCATACGTTGGAGGGTCGTGCCTCGCTTTCTACATCTGGTGCTGAAACCCCCATTTTATACAGCCACTGGCTTATCTGTCAGATAAAATCAGCTATGTAACTGTGCCTATAATCCCAACACTTGGGAGGTTGAGGAAGGGTGATTGTCATAGACTTGCATGTGGACTATATAGACTGAGTCCCAAACAATCTTGGGCCAGAGTCTTACCTTATCTGAAAGCAAAAAAAAAGGAAAATAAATAATAGTCTAAAACTTTGGGGATCTTTATACGCATTCCTGTAAGCTTCCCCAGTGGTTGGGTCACGTAGAAAATGCATAGAAGTAGGAGCTCTTGGACCATGGAGGGTGGCTGGGCAGTGGTGGTGCATGCCTTTAATCCCAGCACTCGGAAGGCAGAAGCAGGTGGATCCCTGTGAGTTCAAGGCCAGCCTGGTCTACAAGAGTTAGTTCTAGGGCAGGCTCTAAAACTACATCGAAACCCTGTCTCGAAAAATTTAAAAAAAAAAAAAGGAGGGTAATCAAAGAAACTCCGTTGGTGATTAAAACTATGCCCTTGCCCCAACTTCATACACACAGGCCCAAGGGTCCTGGATTTCATGACTCTTGTCTTTAGTCATTCAATGAACCCGGCAGGCTCTACTTGCCCTCCTGCATGGCTTAAGTCAAATGGTCCCTTGTTGGTCTGGGTTTGGAAAGGGTTCCTACTTTGGGGTTGTGGAGACTGGGTGCTGCACAAGCTCCAGCTGCATGGTGGCTAAGCGGGAAGGGGAGGGGCGAGCCATCCCCACCCTCCTCAACAGTGAGTCACACGTCAGCACACCCTTTCCACAACTCAACTTGCAGCTGGTTTTACCAGATCCCCTGATGGCAGGGCCTGCCCTTGTCCCTGCCAAGCCAGAACCTTTGCCCTTTGTCCTCCTCCCAAGTCAGAAGCAGGAAGGACACATGCCAGGCCAGAACTGCCTCAATTCCCAGACCCCCTCCCCGTGAAAAGTCTCCCCGAGGTCTCTAGAAAAACAATTATTATTGGATGGCTAGAGTGAAAACAGAAACCTTCCTCTCTAGCCAAGCCCACACTCAGAGGAAACTGTTATTAACGCTTGGTGCGGGGTAGTCTAGACTTCATCTATGAGTATTCATTTTTAATTAATTTAGAATTTTACAAGAAGTAGAAAGGAGCTGAGAATGTAGCTCAGTGGTAGAGCATTGCCTGGAGTGCACAAGGAAGGCCCTAGGTTCGATTTCCAACGTGCAAGCACACACACACACACACACACACACACACACACACACACCACCACCAACAACAACAACAACAACAACAACAACAACAAAACAACAATTCAGAAATTTATCTTCTGAGGGAAATAGAAAGAAACAGAATGAAATCATCCATGACTTTCACTGCCATCTGGGTCCATTTCCCTCTCACCACAACCAGGTGCCCAACTTCCCTATTTGGATTTTCCTGAGAGATGCACAGCTGTCCTCTATGCCTGTGGGTGCTATAGATGCTAATGGATTGTGACTTTTGTTCTAGCCACTGTCCTGACACACACACTGAACAAGTCACGGTCCTCCTTCTAAGAGACTGCATCCTCGGAGATGAATACAACTTACTTATCATTTCCTTTTCATGGACAGTTGGGTCATTCCCACTTTTTTTCTTTTTCTTTTTCTTCTTCTTCTTCTTTTTTTTTACATTTTATTTACTTTCTGTGTTTGAGTATTTTGTCTGCATGTATGTCTGTGCACCACATTTAAGACAGGTGCTCAGGGAGGCGAGAAGAGGGCCTCAGAGCCTCTAGGACTGGAGTAACTGATGGTTGTGAGTCTCTATGTGGGTGGTGGGAATCAAACCCAGGTCCTCTGAAAAGGCAGCCTGTGAACTTAACTATCGAGCATCTCGCTAGCCTCCCAATTGTTTCTTTTGTTCTTTTTTCTTTTCCTTCCTTCCTTCCTTTGGTCAAATGCATGCACACTGGTGGTATTAGTAAGTCAAATACTATTTCTAGACAAAGTCAGCAAAGTCCTCATTTCCTGCCTACACACACAGTTTCCATCTGTGAGTTCTGATTCTCTAAGAAAAGGCCACTCTCGCATCTGTCTCTCCTGGCATCTGCCTCCTTATTTCTGAATAAGATGCTCTCTTGTGAAGCCTTGATCTTTTGACTCTAGGCATGACTGACTGCTCTGCCCACCCACACACCTCCTCTCTCCCTTCTCCCCATAGAATTGAATGACAAATTTTTGTTTGAATCCTACTTCGTTTTTACATTATTGTGATCAACAAAGAATTTTTCCTGTCAAGATAAGGCCAACTTTAACTGCACATTAAATCACTCAGGGACCTTTATTCACAAAGTCGAGGTTGTGCTGAAATATCTTACATCAGGCTATCTAAGAGCGGGGACCAGCCGCCGGGACTTTCTGATGCTTCCCAAGTGCTTCTGATATTGGCCAGGAACCACTACTCTCAAGCCAAGTACAGTGAATGCATTATTTTCCCTGTTCAGTGTTTCCCATGGGGAAAATTTTCACTCCCCCTTTTCCTTCCTTCCTTTCTCTCTAGCAGAACTGTAAAACCTTTCTGAAAGTGATTGTCTACAGTACCAACCACAATGGATAACCTGTAAGTCCCGTTCCCAACTAGAACCTTCTAGAGGTCTCCACGCCCTGCCCGACTCCACTCAGTGTGCCTGTGTGGCCCTTCATACACCCCCTGCATGTCCATGCCACATCCCCTGCATCCTGGATCCCGAGTCGTTCTTGAAGGGCTTGTTTTTTTGATGGATCAACACTCAACTAGTTTCCAAGACAGGGTTCGTGGAAATAGAAGAGTATTCTTATTCTGTCTTCAAATCTGGTGGATTGAATTTCTGCTTGGTTTAGAATCTTTAATTTCAAGAATAGTTTTCTAAATTATTTCCAAATTACCTTCCTGAAGTATCATGTAAAAGAACTGTTGGCTGTAAATGTCTGACTCTTCCCAACGGTTATTTATTCTCTTACCAGGTCCTGTGCTCATTCTGAGTGCAGGAAAAGCTGCAAGAAACACAATGCTCCGCTCATTCGGAAGCAGCTGACGGATCCTTGCCCACTGGGTGGACATTTCTGAGGCATGTTTTTTCTGCACACTCTCCCAGAGGCCCCAGTGTGATCAAGCTCCAATTGTTCACCCTGTGCACGGTCTTAAACACACTCTTCAGCTTCCTTCCTTCCCAGTCTTCCTTACCCAAACCCCAGCCAGTACTTTCTGGGATTGTCTGCCTTTATTTTTTTGTGGTGCTAAGGATCAGGTCCAGGGTTGCACTGAGCAAATGCTCTACCATGGGATTGCACCCCAACCTTAGCATTAGCAAACTTTTTACATCACACTTGTGTTTATTTAGTCTGGGGAGAGTGCTCACATGCAGGCCACACAGTATGCGTGGGAGGTCAGAGGACAACTTGTGAATTGGTTCTCCTTCCGCCATGTGGATCCTGGGAGGTGAACTCGGGTCACCAGGCTTCGCAGCAGGTGGCTTTGATGGTTAGACTCTCTCTCCAGCTTCCTGACATTTTGTTAAAGGACTCTCTCTTGCTGCTGTGTGAAGACGTAACCTCGCTCACCACATCTACACGCTAGTTTCCTGCGTTTCTCCAACGGTGACTGTCCAGTGTCCTGCTGCGGAAGACATGTGCCTGAGTGACAGAATCCTCGGAGCCAAGTGACCAGAAAGGCGGGGTTCACATGGACTTTCACACGTTACTTCTGGTTTTAGAATCGCGTTTCTTCAAGCCTTTGGCTCTGCCCTGCCTTTAGGTTGGGAGTTTCCCTGGTTTGTAGAGTAAACCTGCACCAGAGTCCAAAGGAGTAGATGTTGGCCAAGCCACATTTGAAAGGACCTTTGAGAGGTTACTCCAAGGACAACTGGCATGAGAAGTGTCACCCCAAAGTAGTGAAAACAACATTACAACATTATCATTTTACAGTCTTTGTCTGTGGGAGGACTCAGCGAGGGGTTCTGGCTTGGGAACTGCCCTGCAGCTCCAGCCAGCTAGATGATAGGGAGCTGGCCAGACTTCTGTCTCTCTCTCTCTAATCTCGGGCTTCTCCCTGTGTTTCCCCACATAGGCTACTTTGAGGTTTGGTGGTCTCAGGGAAGCCAAACTGCTGACTTCTTCCAGTGTAAGAGCTCCGGCCTGTGAAGTGGCACTTCTACAGAATTCTGTCTTGATGAGTGAGTCATGGATTGAGTGTCATCCCCATTGAGGGAACGGGAACCCAGACTCCATCTCTCAACAGGGAGGAGATCTTAGTAACACTGTGGGGCAGCACATGAAATAGGAGAGAGGCTCTTTTGGGAAAGCGGAATCCCGGCTGTGGTCTCAATGCTTTCCGTACGGGACTCCTCAGCACACTTCCGTGTGCGGTCCTGCTCTAGCCCGGATGTATCGTGCTGACCCAATTCCAAGCATTTTGGGGCCATCACTCTTGAACCCCCTTGCTTTTTGGGAAGGCTTGCCGTCTAAGTGTATGCAAGCCAAGAGTGCACAGCAAACCCACATTTTAAGGGACAATTTACCAGGTAGATATTGCCAACTTAGTCCATTGATGGTGGTCATTTCTCAGCAGACATCAGTACAATGGCTGGGACACCAAATGATGTCAGTTCTCTACCCATGGAAGTCAGGCCCCTGCAGGAGCAATTAGCCACCACCTCTTCACACTATACACTCTACACTATACACTGGCATGCTCAAGCCTTGGATGTGGCCATGTGATGTCATCTACTACAAACATACTTGGCTACACTTGTAGCTGACCTGGGAGGCGTGTGGCCTGTAAGGGGTGGATTGGACACACCTGACGTAGACCAGCAGAGCAGGCTGCTTGTTGGCACCTCTAAGAGTTTCTGCTCTTGTCAGTTCAGCTGCTTCCCACTGTCAGAAACCTGCAGTAGCATCTCTCACTGCTGGTGTTCCATCGCTGGTCCTTTTGATGGCTTCTTATGGGTGTAAGCTACGAGGATGAATTACTGTGAGGATTTTTTTATTGGTCTTGGAGATGAGACAGAGGATTTTCTCAGTCTATTATTTTAACTGAAAGTGTCATGTTTTACATTTTTCCTCCAATAAAATTGCTGTGGCATTGCTTCCTTATGCATATAAGCAAGTGTTCATTTCCCTTTGTATAATTTTACATTTATGAAAATGGATCACACTATGCATATGGTTTGACAATTTGCTTTTTTCACTTAATATATTCTAGACATTGTCAATGTCCATATATATAGATCCTCCTCATTCATTATTATAGCTGTGTAATGTTCCAAAGTTAGGGATAGGAATTATATTCCAGAAGAAAGAAGAGAACAGTAACAACAAAAATCACCTTTGTCGTTTCTTTTTTGTTTGTTTGTTTGTTTTTTGTTTTGTTTTTTGTTTTGTTTTGTTTTTGAGACAGGGTTTCTCTGTAGCTTTGGAGCCCATCCTGGAACTAGCTCTTGTAGACCAGGCTGGCCTCGAACTCACAGAGATCCGCCTGCCTCTGCCTCCCGAGTGCTGGGATTAAAGGCGTGTGCCACCACCGCCCGGCTAATATTTATTTATTTATTTATTATGCATACAATATTCTGTCTACATGTATGCCTGCAGGCCAGAAGAGGGCACCAGACCTCATTACAGATGGTTGTGAGCCACCATGTGGTTGCTGGGAATTGAACTCAGGACCTTTGGAAGAGCAGGCAATGCTCTTAACCACTGAGCCATCTCTCCAGCCCCTTCCTTTGTCGTTTCTTAGCTCAACTCCAAGGGAGAGAGTACTGGGGAGGTGGGAGTGGGGTGGGGATGGAATTCATTGCTTCTGTATCCTTACCTGTTTTTAATAATTCTGATCATAGTGTGGACACTTTAGCTTCTGCATTTTTCTTTGTAGATTTGTTTCTTTGGTTGTTTAGTTGGTTGGTTTTGTATTTTTTGAGGCCGGATTTCTCTGTGTGTCTAAGTAATTAATGAAGTAATTACCTAAGCTGGCTATCTCTAGAATATATATTTTTTAATAGATGAAAGAATATAAACAGGGCTGGAGAGATGGCTCAGAGGTTAAGAGCACTGACTGCTCTTCCAGAGGTCCTGAGTTCAATTCCCAGCAACCACATGGTGGCTCACAGCCATCTATAATGAGATCTGGTGCCCTCTTCTGGCATGCAAGCATACATGGAAGGAGTGTTGTATACTTAATAAATAAATAAATCTTAAAAAAAAAGAATATAAACAAACTCATGATACCAGATCCAGGATCCCACGCTTTCCGAGGGAGAGCACCGGGCCAAGAGAGCAAGCACACGTGGCCCGTCCCTTTCATTCATCAGGGGGTCCTGATAGTCCAACCCAAATAATTAGCTAATGGCGGGCATGGCTATTAGCTTCATTATCTTGATTGGCTAAAACCTTTCCCCATCACTCTGTGTTTCCCTGTCTGTCCTGGAACCTCCTCTGTAGACCAGGCTGTCCTTGAATTTATAGAGATCTGCTTGCCTGTCTTTGCCTCCCAAGTGCTAGAATTAAAGGCATGTACCATCATCACCTGGCTTGCAGCTTTCTTTTGGTTTGCTTTGGTTTTTGGTTTTTCCGAGATAGCTTTGAAGCGTTAGGCAGGCTGGGCTCGAACTCACAGAGATCCACCTGTCTCTGCCTCCCGGGTGCTGGGATTAAAGACATGTGCCACCACCGCCTGGCATAGTTTTGTTTTTATAAAGCAGGATCTCTTGGCTCTGGCATGGTTGGTGTTTGGAAGATCAAATTTTGATTTACATTTGTTGTGGGACATTCAAACCACAGGACATACATTTTGGTTTCTATCCCTTCTTCTAGCTTCTGAAATCCCCAGAATCTCTAGGGTAATAAGGAGTGGGCAGGGTCTGAATGCTGTGAGCCAGTCTTGCCTACCTAGGATATTTCCGCAAAAACACAAAGAACTGAGTTTTGAAAGATCTGAGACAGTTGAACTCCTGGAAGCTGCAGGAGAGGAGCACCCACTGGGGCGGGGACTCTTTCCTCTCCTCTTCCCTCAGCTCTGGGCACCACTTGCTAGTGTCTATAATCTTCATTCCATCTCTAACAAACAGTCCCTGACTGACCCCAAGGAGAGTTGAAAGAACCTCAGTTAAGGTACTCAGTTGGCTGGAAGCACAGATCACAGTCTGCACTTGAGACTGGTACCCCTAGTAGCGCTGGACCCTCAATCTACAGGATCGGACTCTCTCCCGGCCAAGCTCTGGTTTGAACTGAACTAAACTAGAAGACACCCAGCTAGTGGCTTTTAGCAAATCTTGGAGGGTTACTTGGTGGTGGTGGTGGTGGTGTGTATGTGGAGAAGCCTCAAAAAGCTGATATCAAAAATGGTAGGTGAGACTCCAGAATAGGAAAAAGAAACTTTGTTTTCTTTCCTGCTTCCTATACATATGTCTATAAGAATCTTAGTGTGGGGGATTGTTGCTGTGTGTGTGTGTGGTGCATTAAAATATGTGGTATGTGTGCTCACGTGCATGCGCAAGGAGGCCAGAGCAAGACATCTTTCTCTGTCCCTCCCCCCAAACCTCCCTTTTTCATATGGCAACGTTGTAACATCTCCCCTGGCTCTAAGTACCCAGAATCCTTTGCAATACCTCCTTATTTGTGCAGAGCAAAGGGGGAATCTTTGTGGTACAAATTCAGACATCTTCTGATCAAAGGCATCATTTTTCAGTATCATTTTCAAACTCTTTAAAAGACTTGCTTATTTTCTTTTATGTGCATGAATGTTTTGCCTGCCTGTATGTCTATGCACTACGTGTATATATGTGTGCGCCTGATGCCTGCAGGTCAGATCCCTCAGAACTGGAGTTTCAGATGTTTGTGAGCTGCCCTGTGGGTGCTGGGAATCAAATCCAGGTCCTCTGCAAGAGCAGCAACTGCTCTTAATCAGTGAGCTGTCTCTCCAGCCCCTAGTAACCTTGTTGTAATACAGAAAACAACAACTTATCCTTGTCAAGCTATCACCTTAGGAACATTCAGAACTTTAATTCTTATTAAAATGAGCATGCGCCCAAAATGTGTTTGTAGATGGGGAAATGTTAGATGGTACAAAGAACCATCTAACTCCTTTAAAATAATTGTATAGCCCATCATAAAAAGGCTGCCAGGTTAGGAACAAAATTGATTAATGACCTACAGGACAATAAAACCATTACCTTTGGGGTTATCTTTTGTATGTGTATATGAGAGGGCCTCACAACGTAGCCAGGGCTGGCCTCAAATTCTCAATCCTACTGCCTCAGTCTCCCCATTACAGATGAGTGCCAGTTGTGTACCTGCTATCTTTGTTAGCAGACAAGACCTATTTGTCTCACTACTGAAACTCTGTCAGTTAGCATATAACTTTGGGCCCCAGTGAACTGTCAGCTTCAAGTCAGACAAAGGTACATCTCTAAAAAGTGAAACCATACTGAGTACTCTGTTAGACATGCATTAAAATGTGTGGTGGTTCTTTTGTTTTATAATTTGGAGAGTGGTTTTTAAAAGGTTTATTTGTTTTAATTTTATGTATTTATGTACTCATGACTGTTTGTATGTATGAAGGCATATATGCCATGTGAGTGCAGGTGATCCTGGAGGCCAGAAGAGGGCGTCAGATCCCCTGGAGCTGGAGTTACAGGTCATGGTGAGCTGCCCAATGTGGGTGCTGGGATCCGAACTCCAATCTTCTGGAAGAGCAGCAGGTGATCTTAACAACTGAGCCATCTCTCCAGCCCCACATCCTCTGTTCTCTAATGGGGGAAATCCACATTGTAAGTGGCTCAGTGTTTGCCTAGGGCAAAATAGAGAAAGTTCCTGTGGTCCTTTCTCATCCCTTATCTTCCTCCTCTCTAGCCACAGTCCAGCAAGGTGAGACGGGTGACCTGAGACACGGATGTCTCATTCAGTCACTGCTCTAACCTGGTTTCCTGCCTGCTCTCACACTTCTCTTACCTTTCCTTCTTTCCTTCCTTCCCCTCTCTCTTCCTCACTCCTATTCCACTCCTCTACCCCTCCTCCCCTTCCTCCCTGGAACTCCCTTCCTTCCTTGCATTAAAAAAAATTAACTGTTTTATTGAGAAATGATTCCTAAACCACACAGCCATCTAAAGGACCACAGCTCAGTGGCTCTCACACAGTCACACCCTTGGGCACTCTCATCAGCCTGAAACAAGCGAAGCCCTACACCCGTTAGCAGTCACTCCTCCTCGCCTCCCACCCCTTAGCAACCAGCAATCCGCATTCTGTCTCTGTGGATTTGCCTATTCTAGAGGGTTCTATAAATAAAATCCCACAATATGTGGGTCTTTTGTGACTGGTTTCTTTCACTTGGCATAATGTTTTCACGGTTCATTCATGCTGCAGCATATATCAGTAATTCATTATTTTTATTACCAAATAATATTTCAATGGCAGATGTACAGAATTGCACTTAGCCATTAGTCAGCCAGTGGATACATGGTTTGCCTCCACCTGTGGGGCTATTAAGAAAAATCCTACTGTAAAAGCTTGTAGACCACTTAACTTAGTTGCTGGAGATAGGGATGAGTGTTTGTTAATTCAAATTATTTACTTCTTTATAGTTTTTAAAACTGTTATATCACACCCATTAGTCTTACATGTTTTTCTGGTCAAGAAAAATGTGGGAACTAATTAGAAATTCACATCATTTTTTCTGATTTTTAAAGTTTATTTTTGATTGGGAATTTCCTACATGCAGAGAACGTATTTTGATCAAATCCATCCCTCAATCCCTCCCTTCCAATTCCTCCCCTATCCCTACCACCTCTCAACTTCATGTATCCTCTAGTTACAAAACAAACTATCATGGAATCCCTTTAGTACTGGTAATACGTGCACGGGTGTGGGGGCATCTACTAGAGCATTAACAGCCTTGCAGAGGCCCTGAAGAGAGGGTGAAAGAATGTGCGAGCCAGAGGCTGTGGATGAGTGTGGTCAAGCAGAGTCTTCTGAATACAGCAAGGCGATCACACAGATGAACCAAGAGCAGCTGGGACCATATGCACAAGCTAAGTGGGATGAAAACCCAACACAGCGTGAGGAGGAGGTCAGGAAGTCCCACCCCCAGCTGCAGCGTCACTGGCAACCAATGACTGCCGGGACAGGAAGAGTCAGTTTGCTTCGGGGTTATTGTTATATACGTTTAATTAATTTTATTTATTTATTTACCTACTTACTTAATTACCTATTTATTTTTTACATACCAATTCCAGCTCCCACTCCCCATCACCTTCCATCCGCTCTAACCCCATCCACTCCTCAGAGAGAGTAAGGCCTCCCCTGGGAAGTCAATTAAGTCTGTCCCAACACCTCCTCGAGGCAGGACCAAGCTACCCCACTCCCACCCCAGTGCCTAGGCTGAGCAAGGTATCTCTCCATAGAGAATGAGCTCCATAAAGTTAGTTCATACATTAGAATAAGATCCTGGTCCTACGCCAGTGGCCCAAGCTACACCATTGACACCTGTACTCAGCCATTAACGGCTAGGTTCACAACCAAAAATATTTATGTTGTTTGTTTCTTTGGTTTGGTTTGTCTGTTTGTCTGTCTGTTTTTGAGATAGGGTCTCATGTGCCCCAGGCTGGCCTCAAACTCACTGTCTAGCCAAGGCTGGCTGTGAGCTTCTCAGTCTCCTACAGCCCCCTCCCAAGTGCTGGGATCACAGGTCTGTGCTACCGCACTCAGATAGTTTCACATCAGCTTGACACAAGCTAGAGTCATCAGGAGAGGGAGTCTCAGTTGAGAAAAAGATTGGGCTGAAGACAAGCCAGTGATTGTTGTGGTAGAGCCCCGCCCATTATGGGTGGTGCCACCCTCGGTTGGTGGTCCTAGATTCTATAACAAAGCGAACCTTGTGGAGCAAGCAAGTAAGCAGCCCCTCTCCATGGCCTCTGCATCAGCTCCTGCCCTGTTTTAAGTTCCTACCCTGACTTTCTTCGGGAATGGACTACAGTGTGGAAGTGTAAGCCAAATAAACCCTTTCCTCACCAACTCGCTTTTGGTCATGGTGTTTTGTCACAACAGTTGTGACCCTAATTAGGGCAGTGCCATTTAAGAACCGCCTCCTTCATTGTTAGCACATTCCCAGAAGTAGGTAAATCAGTTGTCACCTTAAAAAAAAAAAAAAAAGTGAATCAGTGACTCCTTCAGGGAGGGGTAGGCATCAATACAATATTATTAGCTTATCAGATGCCGGCCCACACCCTGCAGGATCAGGGCTCAAAAGAGTGGGAGTTCTGACTCATCGAGAAGGCCAGACAAGGATACGAGAGAGCTCAGTAGGAAAGCTTAGAGCTCTGTCCAAGAAGTCACATTCCAGGACCCAGCAAAGGACCAGATGGGGTGGGTGGCAACATCCACCGGTGGACAGACAGTGGCGGCAGCACCGCAACCAAGAGCTTGTAGCTAGGTTTTCAGAGGTATTTATCTCACAGACACTGCCACCTGCTCCTCAGAGCACAGGCCTCGTCCAGTTGACTAGCCTCCTAGACAGCCAGAGCTGAGTATTCTCACGCCTGTGGACCACCCCCATCCCTCCCCCATTACCTGGTTTATAGCCAGTCCCTTGGCTTTCATGTTCACATTTGGAGCAAGACCTTTTAGAGCTGTGCCCCTCTGTTCAGATTGCTCTGACGGCTTCCTATCACGGTCATTTGAAAAATCAGAATCTTGCCGGGTGGTGGTGGCACACACCTTTAATCCCAGCACTCGGGAGGCGGAGGCGGGTGGATCTTTGTGAGTTCGAGACCAGCCTGGGCTACAAGAGCTAGTTCCAGCGCAGGCTCCAAAGCCACAGAGAAACCCTGTCTCAAAAAAAC